>JAJLSX010000005.1:51016-382656 GCA_030567815.1 Ogataea piceae | reverse complement strand
AAAAAAAAAAAAAAAGCAGAGAAATTTTTGGTGAACCGCCGGTGGGAAAAGTTTTGATTGATTAATAAAAATGATTAAAGGGAAGGAAAGGAAATAAGTAAAGTAAAGAAGTATATAAAATACGTGTTGTTATTTTCTTAATAAATATACATTATACAGTATTATCATTATAAAAATGTCTAATAATATATTTGGGGATCAAGTTACAGAAGAGAGAGCTGAAAATGCTAGATTATCATCATTTGTTGGTGCCATTGCCGTTGGTGATTTAGTTAAAACTACACTTGGACCAAAAGGTATGGATAAATTATTACAGAGTGCATCAAGTGGACAATCAATGGTTACCAATGATGGTGCTACAATTTTAAAAGCTATTCCATTTGATAATCCAGCAGCTAAAGTTTTAGTTAATATTGCTAAAGTTCAAGATGATGAAGTTGGAGATGGTACTACATCAGTTACAGTTTTATCAGCAGAATTATTAAGAGAAGCTGAAAAATTAATTGATCAAAAAATACATCCACAAACAATTATTGAAGGTTATAGAATTGCATCAAAAGCTGCTTTAAAACAATTGGAAAGTTTAGCAGTTAATAATATTGATAATCCAGAATTATTTAGAAATGATTTATTAAATATTGCAAAAACAACACTATCATCAAAAATTTTATCACAGGATAAAGAATATTTTGCAAATCTTGCAGTTGATGCAATTTTAAGATTAAAAGGTTCAACAAATTTAGAACATATTCAAATTATTAAAAAAGTTGGTGGAAGATTATCAGATTCTTTCTTAGATGAAGGTTTTATATTAGATAAAAGATTTGGTGTTGGTCAACCTAAAAAAATTGAAAATGCAAAGATTTTAATAGCAAATACATCAATGGATACAGATAAAGTTAAAATTTTTGGTGCAAAATTTAAAGTTGATGCAACTAGTAAACTTGCAGATTTAGAAAAAGCTGAAAAGGAAAGAATGAAATTAAAAGTTGAAAAAATTAAAAAATTTGGTATTAATACTTTTGTTAATAGACAATTAATTTATGATTGGCCAGAACAATTATTTTCAGATTCAAAAATTAATACAATTGAACATGCAGATTTTGAAGGTGTTGAAAGATTAGCTTTAGTTACAGGTGGTGAAGTTGTTTCAACATTTGATAATCCTGAAAAAGTTAAATTAGGTTACTGTGATTTAATTGAAGAAGTTATTATTGGTGAAGATGTTATGACTAAATTTTCAGGTGTTGCTGCAGGTGAAGCTTGTACAGTTGTCTTAAGAGGTGCAACTGATCAAGTTTTAGATGAAGCTGAAAGATCATTACATGATGCTTTATCAGTTTTATCTCAAACAACAAAAGAAACAAGAACAGTTTTAGGTGGTGGTTGTTCTGAAATGAATATGTCTAAAGCTGTTGAACAAGCTGCTCAAAATGAAGATGGTAAAAAATCTATTGCAATTGAATCTTTTGCTAAAGCTTTAAGACAATTACCAACTATCTTGTGTGATAATGCAGGTTTTGATTCAAGTGAATTAGTCTCTAAACTAAGAGCTTCTATATATAATGGGTTATCAACTTCAGGTTTGAATTTGGATGATGGTACTATTGCAGATATGAGAAAAGCAGGTACCGTTGAAAGTTATAAGTTGAAAAGAGCTGTTGTTTCTTCAGCTTCTGAAGCTGCTGAAGTCTTATTAAGAGTCGATAATATAATAAGGGCAAAGCCAAGAACAGCTGATAGAGGTCATTAAAGGTGTGTCGTATAGTGATTGGTATGTTGGTTTATGTATAAAAATACTGGTTATAAATATCAAAACAAAGATTACTAATATTTGACCCTTTTTTTTATTTTTTATTTCTCTCTTTATTTATATAGTGTCTAGATTTTATTTCTCTTACTTTTCTGATTATTTATAATACATAACTCCTAATTTTGTTTTAATTATTCTCCTGGTTTGAACATTGATTTTAAATCATCCATTGTTAAATACTGTATACTAAAATTAAAGATATGGGCTTGGAGTAGAAGTGTAGACTAACTGAATATAATGATGTTCCATTGGTCTTGATATATATTCCCGGGGTGTATGTGTAGTATGTACGTATATATACGTTTATAACATGAGCTTTGGCATCCTATAATTTTTCCACGTCAATTTTATTCTCCAGGCTCAGCGGATATGGGGCTTACTGAAACAGTCCTTCAAAAATGATATCAAACAATCACAAATACGGCTTAATGGTCTAGTGGTATGATTCCTGCTTTGGGTGCAGGAGGTCCTGGGTTCAATTCCCAGTTGAGCCCTATTTTTTTACAATTTTTTTTAATGATTAAGGATTCATTTCCAAAATCTTTATTTTTCGTTTGCTTTTGTTAATTAGTTTAATGGGATTGTTGTATAGGTATATAATTATAGCTACTCTTATTATTGTGTTAGTTGCATGACATCTGCTATACACCTGTAGTTACTTAGTTGATAGTTCCTTAAAGAGTATCCTTCAGAAATTTCACCTAACCTGCTGTTTAGTTTCTCATACCACATTTTTGAAGTTTCATTACCAATACTTGAAAGGTTTGAATCATTGCATGATTTGATCAACTCCCATATTGAATTACTAAGATTATTCAATTCTTTTCTTATAGCTTCTCTGGTGGTATATGTGAACTCAGTTTTCGAGAAAACAGCACGTTTGAATGTTTCAATAATAAGTAGTTCTATTTGTCTTTTCACAAACTCAAAAAACTTAACAGGAGACAGATGTGACAATATAGATAAATTTAGAGCCTCAGTTTTATCTTTATCTGAAGTAGAGATTTTCAATGGAATTCTAGATGGCTTCATCTCTTGTGAATTGATAGACATTCTTATAAAGACATCATTCTCAAAACTCTTATAGTTTGGAGCACCCCCAATATTTGTTGTACTCTTCATTAGTTTTATTTTACACCCAGTTTCAAAAGATGTTAATGATACTTGTTTAAGATCAATTCTTAGTTTGAACATTAATGAAATATCACTGTTTGGAGGAACACTATTGTAAGTGAATGAAAGAGCATCTGGTGTATTTTCTGTTTCCTTACCTTCAAATTCAATGATCTCTACGCCTGGCTGAAGTTGTAATGTGCTTGTAACTTTACCCACTGTTATTCCATGAAACTGAGATATGAGAGTTGATATTTGATCATTCAAGCTGTCGAAATCCAGTGATAGATACTGTTTAATATTGAATTTCATGTCTGTTAAGTCTCTTGGGCCTATTAACTTTTCAAAATGCCCTAAAATATCTGAGGATTCATACTTGTATTCATCAAACAAAGATGCCGAGTGAAAAGTACTTCCATAAGTACTGCATATATTGGATATTATTTCATGAATCAGAAAAGGACATTGATCAGATAATATATCAGCTACATCATCAATAGTCGTATCATTGATGAATATAATATGTCTGATTTGTTTACTTGGACTCAGAAAGTCCTCCAACTGGAAAGTGACGGAAGAAAGTATATCAATATTATGCAGTGCTTCCAACCACATATAATGAACTTCGGTATCTTCCTTTTTCACAGAGTAACACTCTATAGAGTCGATTATCTGACTCCAACCACTCCATGATGATGAAGCACACCCATAATAATTCCCCAGTTTATTGTTCTTTTTACTTTTACCTGCAAAAACTACACCTAGCTTGTCTTCTTCATTCATCTGTTGCAATACATTGATAACTGTGTTTTTTATCTGCTGGGTAAATTCTATATCATCAAGTCCCAATTCTCCATTATTAATTAATGGCACCACTAGTATCAATGTTAATGGATAGGGATCAGGTCTGGAAATTTGACGCCTGAAAAACATACTTGGTAAATCTAAACCTTTAGAAGTTAGCATATTCTGCATTGTTATATCATCAGGTAGTAGGTGGCCATCTTTTTTCAAAAGACTCCATCCATTAATAGACATCTGTATAAGGGAAACTTCTTGAGCAATAGCTGGCTTACATTGTCGCCTTTCCCAAATAGGAGTTTCCGGAGGACTCCCTCCTAAAGATTGAGACAAACAAAGACTGCTTCTTTTCTTCAATCGTTTGATACATTTCTCAGTGAACTTGAACCAGTTGTCTTGAATTATTTTGTTCCCACTATTTATTATAACCTCAGGTGATATTATAGTTGACAATATAAACGTGATACTGTTTTTCTCAACATTTTTATAAATGGTAGATACCTGTTGTTCAATATCTATGGTAAGAATGATAGTATCTCCAGAATCATTTAATATGAGAACAGTAGCTTCGAACAAATAAAGTTGACAATTCTTGTAGGTAGATTCTCCGATTACAACACTTTCCATGATATCAAAAATAATCAAATCTCCCAAGTTTGCAACATCCAAATCATCTTTGAATTTCAATCCTAACTCAAAGTTCTTTATTATGGCTTCTACAATTTGACACTTTTTTTGATGAATGTTTTTTTGTTCCTTTTCTGAGCATGTAAGAGGAGCATTCTCATACACAGAACCTTTCAAGTTATAAACAACAGATAACTCATAAAATTCTGGTACGAGACTTGCATCGTGGAACACAATTTTGGAAACTTCAGGGATAATGTTGGTGCTGATCCCATATAGTATATCAGTGGATAGACTACTTGAGCGCGAAGTAGTTATCGTTTCATTAGTAGTTGTGGAAGCGGATTGTATTTCTTTGGGAGAATTTGTAAATAAGCCCCTAGTTGGAGTATACGGACTGGATAATGGAGACGTGCCTTTTTTTGAAAAATCTAATTTGAGGTTTGCATACGCTTTAGAACCCATTCCTATTTGGTCAATTGGAGTTATTGGAGACAATGAACCACTTTTCAGAATATCATTTGATGGTGTTTTGATTGAATCTTTGGCAGTTGTTGGTGTTGATACTTGAAACATATAGTCCGAGAACAAGTCACGCTGTTCAATGTTTGTTGAAAGAAGTTGACCCCTGATTACATTATCTGCAACACATGTATTGGAAGAGGTTGTGGGGATTCCACATAAATGGCAAAACAAATAATCAGAGTCAGATTCATTACTCTTTGATACTTGAGGTTGACTTAGTAAAAGTAGTTCAGAGAAGCAGCCATAATGAGAGCTGTGTCCACATGTTAAATCAACCAACCTTTCACCATCAAATATATGTAAAAGTGATTCTTCACAAAAGCAACAATTTTCTTGTAACGAGACTTTTTTTCTCTTGGTCTCAGGAAATGATATGGAAGATGCCTTTATCTGGGGAGTTGTCTGTGTAGAAGTTATTGAGCTGTTGGTTCTTTGTGCGAAACTTGATGAAAAAATAGAAGATGAATCTTCTCCCACAGTACTAGAAATTGAACCCCCCGATCTATGAGCTTCGTTTGAAAAACTATTGAAAGAAGTGTCAGACTTATCTCTACATTGGCGTGGGCTCACATTTGGAGTAATATAACTTTGTGAAAATGAAGAGTTACGGCGATTCTTTCTTTTTAGTTGGAATTCACTGAATGAATCTCCCAGGAACATCTGATGAGTATAGTTATATATTTCTAAGAGTGGATGCTGGTAACATATATATAAAACGAAATAAGAAATTCTATTATATGAAAGTATTGTAATAGTAAAGCAAAATTTTATTAACTATATTAAGTACTATATTATAGTTACTGAATTATTATTTGAATCTTTTACTATACATACTAAAACTTGAACTGATAATGAACGTCAAACATCGGTGATTATATATATAAATTAAAATCAATTTAATAATCCAAGAGTATGCCTGCAATATATATGCATCACCAAGTTAAATTTAAGACGTACGTACTTCATTAACACACAATTGAGCTAAGTAATTATTTAATGCAAGTTACTTTTATAAACAATATAAAGTTTTTGGAAAAGAAACATAGAAAGGAAAATATAGGATACAATAATAAAAAGGATAAATATATATATATCGTTAGCCTTTCAATAAAATATTAAAGTTGCACTGGCCGATCAATCAAAAAAAGATCCTCATGAAACATACAATTATATATATATATGCAAGCTACTGTATTTATACTCATTTCTTCGACAAAAGTGATAAATGTTGCCGCACCAACATATTGCCATTTGGGGAAACATAATTATACCCATACCTACAACATATTAGATTATATAACATTATATACTACTTTCATTGGATGAGAATAACAATATAATCAATGCATTAGATAAAATTATTTATTTCAAGCCCTAACTATACACACTACACACGAGATATACGAGATAATTTATTGAATAACTGTACAATGGCATATAAGTAAATATAAATGATTTACCATTTAAAATCAAAAGTTAAAGTACATGCGCTTGGAATAAGTTAAGACTGCATATTATGTTTTGAATACATCTCAATTCGGTTTTAAAAGTATAAAAACAACCAATAACATACATTATCTATTGGTTAAAAATTAAAAATTGTTTCATGTTAAAAACCTAATCAGGTATGATTAAGCCACACAATGCCCATTTAATGCACATAATTTATAAATTTCTCATTGTCTCATGTGCAGAGTTAAGCCGCTGATGCTCACTAATTTACCAATTTGCATGATTAAAAAATTATAACATCTAATATATATATAATATATATCATATGTGCAATATATGCCGGACCCAAACGTCCACAATTTTTGATACGATCATATATCTGTATGGGCTTTGACTCGTATGATGATGTTCATCAAACTAAGCTTGGGTTGATCATTAATAAAAGTAAATAAATTTATTATCCCATTTTTACCATTAATCACGACATGCTCATTTCAATTAACAATGATATTATCTATTGAGCTGTTGACCTTTGGGTAGAATGCTCTGCTATTTTTCAAGGTGGAGTGAAGATTACCTGTCGAGATATGAAAATGGACTCCGACAGGGGGAATATATTACTGGCAATGCAGGAGTTTTATAGTGTATAGTCAGATAACAAATATCTATACTTGTATACATTATCTTTTGCGGGGCTTACCAACTTTTGTATACAGCCAGCCAGACAGACAGACAGACAGACAGACAGCTGCATCTTTTCTAGATTCACAAACTGGAAAGAGGATTAATGCAAGTGAAAGTGTACTTTAGTAACAGTTAAGAAACAATCTATGGGTTTGAACTGTTAATTATATACATGTCATTTATTTGTTTCAGTTATGTTTGAATTAACTATTACAGATCTGTTAAGAGCGGGTACTAACATTTGGTTATCTCTACTAGTTTTTTTTCTCCCTTTACTTCATTTAAACTATACTTAATTTATTATATGTTGTGAAACGTAGTGTAATAGTATAAACTTTATATACACTGCTAAATTCTGAAACATTCTAGTATACATTTTTCTTGGTGCTATATACAGTGTTTAATGAGATTGGTATACTTATGAAAGACAACAAGAATTTAGACAGCGTAGAGGATCGAATACTCTAAAGCCTAGCGTATATTGCCATGTGGGCTTATATAAAGCCACTTTTATTATAATCTTACCAATGTTTCCCTTATGTTACAGTATTAATCTATCCCTAAGTTCTAGATTCCCAAATATCTTCACTGGTACCTCTTTTCAATTGATCAATAAGCCTTGTTTTATAAAATTCTTGAATATTCTTCTCTTTAATTTCACCAGTATTTAAAGAATTACTCATACAAAAGTTAAGTTTTTCTGATTGCTTATCACACATACTGAAATCTCCGTAACGATAGTAATTTCTCACTTGACCACCCAACGACATACATTCCATTAGTTCATCCATTGCTGTAACACATGACATTTCTCTCTGTAAATAATAGAAGATGCAAATGATGCAAATATGTTAGTATATGGTTATGAAAATTTCAAAAAACAAAAAAATAGAAACAATTTAAACATAAAGAAAACAGTTCTTTCTTCTCAAGATAAAGATACTTACTGGGAAAACATTCAATGATAATGCTTCTGCTCTTCTTTCTGCGATATCTCTCAATGAATTTGATCCATCTCTGTTTCTAAGACGATCTTCGTCTCTTGGTGAATATGCCGATTTTGAATTCATGGCATCAGTTAAAACATTTGTCAACTCTTGTATTCCGTCATTTGATCCTTGATTCTCTGGACTAGAGTTTTGTAAAGAATTTATATTTTTTGAAATTTCATCGTTAGATGTTGTATCATCCTCTTTCTTCTTGGACCAGAACATTTCTTTTAAGATTTATGTATGACGGTTGAAAAATATTTGATAAAATTGATAATATAAAAGTGAGTTGAAAAGATCAAATAACCGATCAAGTTGTAATTAAACCTTTATATTCGAATATCGCTATAAAAAACAATCCTACCTGTTCACAAAGACTACCTGTTCACAAAGACTACCTACCTCTAAGTGAACAATATACAAGATGTATTGGTGATCAGAAATATTAGGTAAAAAACTCAGATTTGATGTCTCACAAAAGTGAAAGCGACGAAATAAATAAATTTTAATGCTTAAATTTTTTTTTTTTTTATAATTTGAGAGGCTGATGCAGATATATATATAAAATGTGGCTAGTTAATTTGAGCTGCCGGCTAATTTGGTGCATAGCTACAATTCTACCATACCGTTTGTTTTAGATAATGAACTCTAAGTGGTTCTAGTGATTTTATAATTGATTTATATATAGGAAAAGGATTAAAAAATACATCAGTTTAGCAAGAAAGACTAATTGAAGAGAAGAGAAGGAAATATAAGAAATGGTGGTCATGAGAGAAAAAAAAATGAAGGAAAACAAAAAATAATAATGATGAACTGAACAAAATGAAAATAGGAGGATGAAAAAGGCTAAAGGCAAAAAAAAAAAAAAACACAAAGAAATAATAATATGGGTCATGTTTGGAATCTCCTAGTTAAGGGAAAATTCTTTATTGGGTTTCAGGTAGTAGTAAAGTAGCTTCATCAGGATAACTTGCAGTAGTTGAATCTTGAGAGATTAATTCTTCATCTGATAATTTAATACTTCTAGTTTCACCATTAACTTCACTCATACCAACTTTAGCAATATGTTCACTCATTAATTTTTCAACATCAGCAGTTAATTTTGTAACATCATCAGCAGTTAAACCTTTAGTTTCTATTGGATCTAAAACTTCAACATTAATAGTACCTGAATTGAAATTTGTTTTAGAAAAATTATATAAATTTGAAGTATTTGAAACAACTAAAGGAATAATTGGTAATTGAGCTTGAACTGCTAAATGGAATGCACCTTTCTTAAAAGGTAATAAAGTTGGAGTAGATGAATATGATCTAGTACCTTCTGGGAACATATATAACCCACCTCTTTCAGATTTTAAAGTATCTAATGCTTTATTTAAAGTTGCAATTGCACTTTCTCTACTTGATCTATCAATAAAGAATGTACCAGATAAAGACATAAACCAACCTAAAAATGGAATTAATTTTAATTGTTTCTTTGCAGTAACAACACATTTTTGTGGGAAAACTTTACCCAATATTAAAATATCTAATTCTGATTGATGATTTGAAATTAAAATAGCTGGTAATCCTTCCAATTTATGAGCTCCGTGAACATTAATCTTAATACCTAAAGTTATACTCGTAAGTGCATAATAAAATCTTGCTGTACTCCACTGTGCTAAATTCTTCTTTCTTATCAATGTGAAAATGATGGAACATATTATACCATAGACAGCACTTAATAAAAGGGTGTTAACCCATAGTATTAACTTGGAATAAAATTTAACTTGCTTACCAACTTTAGAAACAAATGGCATTTTGTTTAAATTTTTAGAACTATTAGGTATTATAGTTAAACTTATAAATAGAACTGTTAAATATAAAGCAAATATAAAACTAAATGACAACAATGTGAAAAAAGACAAAAATAAAAAAATATTCTAATGGTGAGTCGAAATCAAATAAGAGATCAATTGATGAGTCTTGATATAAAAACAAAGATGCAATAAATTTCCTTTTGAATGTTTATTTATATACAAAGATAAAATAATATCACACAATTTAGACCAACGTTAAATAGACAGATAGACAAATAGACAAATAGACAAATAGGCAAATAGAAAGCCAAGTAAATTATTACAACAAAATCAGGCTGTTAATACCACAACTGAAAATTTCACATGGCGCCAAACAAAAAAAAAAAAAGAACAAAAAAAAATTGGGTAAATTATTATGTAATCGATAAAGTCCTGTTGGGGAGCTCATCATTTGATTGAAATGTTTAGTTATACAACATTTATCATTTAACAATTACTACATACATACATACAGAATGAACATTTACAATTCTAATACAGTTACACTTTATAATTTATTAAGAATTCTTTAATTTGTTTTTTTTTTCTATTTTAGTTGATCTTTTGTAGGATCAATAGATCCCTGTTACTGAACAATCAACAGGTATATATATATACAAGGGAATATGTGATATTCACATATATTTTTATTTTTAATTTGTTTTTGTTTCATATAATTTCGTATAACCCAGTACTTATTTACATCTTTCTGTCTAATCTATTCAACTTCTTAGCAGTCTTAGCATTAGTCTTTGTTCTTTGACCATTAACAGGTAATCCCATAGCATGTCTTAAACCAACATATGAACCAGTGTCTTTTTTTATTTGAATATTTGATCTAATTTGTGATAATAATTTGGATTCAATAGTCATTTCTGATAATTCTTTAGTAATTGACATCGCTTGTTGTTCTGAAAGTTGATGCATTCTCATTTCTGGATAAAATCCTAACTTGGAACAAATGTTGGATGCCTTTTGCAAACCAACACCGTAAAATGTATGTGCTAAACCATACTATATTATTCAATAGTGTGTTAGTATATAGAAAGATATAATTTTTTGTTTTTTGTTTTCCTCTTTTAAAAACAGTGTAAAAATTAAATAACATACGTTGATCTTATATTTACCTTTGATGGCTTTACCTAAAATATGCACAACCATGACTAATATATAACGTTGATATGTATGTGTATATATGTATAATATTTGATTAGAAACAAATTTAAAGTAAAACATTTTATGCCTTTAATTTTTTATATAACACAAAAAAAAAAGTTCAATTTTTTTCTTCTTTTTCTCCTTTTCGATTTCTTCAACAATTGACTGTCAATTTATAATTACGTGCCAATAGACAGTATTTTTATCCGGTGCAAGGGTGTGATAGCCATAATCATATATAAAACAATAATTATGTTGTGAAGATGATTTACGTAATATATTAAATAATCCATTTCTCTATAAGAGACTATCTGAATAGCTTCGACTAGTAAGAGTATATATATATATATATTATCACAGTCTACTATAGCAATTGTTCGATCGAATTTGGATACAGAGTCTGATGTAACTAGCTATAAACTAATATAGTATATGGGCATATCTACAGTGTCTTTACTATACTGAATGGTACATTTGTTTACATTAACTATTACAATAATTAACCTTTATTAACCCAAGAATAAACTATAAAAAATATTAGAAAAGTTTCTTTCCCAATTATAATGACGATGAAACTCTATTAATTTCCATTCCAATTTCCAATCTTAAAATAAGCAATAGTCTAATCAATCCAATCATAGTTATGAAACTTGCAATACCAATGGGCACAACTGCGAAAACTGTAATATTATAAAGATCAACAGTTCTAGGAATCTTTTTTTCATTGTTTTTCAATTTATCCTTCTTTTGTGTAATTCCAAGTTGGTAATTTTCAATAACTTCCAATTCACCGATGGATTCTTCATTGCCTAATTCACCATTATTTACTCTACTTGAATTATCGAGATCTTGTAATCCAACTTCTTCTTCCTCTTCATCAATAATCATTTGTTTATCTAACAAATGTTGATCTAGTCTTAAATTTGAAGTGACAAAATTTTGAATAATATAGATTAAAGTCATCACACAACTTATAATTATCCATGTAGGTAAACAATACTCATTTTCTTCGTTATTGAATACAAATGAAATTAATTCAATTAGTAAAATAATTAGTAGTGACATACTTAACATTCTAACAACAGCAGCTGATATGGCATACATTACTATCCAACGAACCATTAATCCGTCTAATATTGAATATGATAAATATGCACTAACTATACACCAAACTCCAGCCAAAAAAAATTCTGATGCCGTTGCCGTTGTAAAATTCATTCTATATGGATCTTTATTCAACATTAAGTACCAATGTTTCCAAAGATTAAATAAATATTTAAGAATAATTAATAATGAGAAATCACGACACAGTGCAACTGCAGTATGTTGCCTTGGAGTCATTCTTCTCAACCCAAGTGCTTTCAATGAATTTTTCTGCAAATTGACATTTGTATTTGCAGTTGATGATATTCCAAATAAAACTGTATGACCAGTAGTAGTTACCGTTAAATCTTCTTCATTGTTATCGATTAAATTTGTCAATGTTTCTCTTGAATCCGTCCTTAAATGAATTCTATTACTTATTCTATTATGATCTCGCGTTATATCGTTACTGTGTAAACTATTGATACTATTATGACTGTTATTATTGTTATTTCTTAAATTCACAGAATTCCTAGTGTATGAACCACTGTTACTAATATTACTCCCATGATTGCTTAAAGGGATCGATGTAATCACTGAACCATCTGCTGCATATACCGTATTTAATGAAGTTGAAGATGCAGTAGTGGATCCGGTAGCATAATATGAAGGTAATGTTTCTCTAATCATTTCAATTTCTGTTTCAGAATCAGTTGGAGGAGGATGATTAGCATAATCTGAATCATACCCTTGATCGGTTGGCCGTATTATCATTGTCAAATTGTATTATAGATATTGGTATTAACTGAGAGAGCACTATCAAAGTAGAATACAATATATATATATATAGATATAGATATAGATAGATAGATAGATAGATAGATAGATAGATAGATAGATAGATAAACAAAGTAACAAAAACAACTGATCTCTAGAGATAAAAAATTTACAAAAAAAAAAAGAAAAAAAAAATTCATTATCAAAACAGTCAAAAAAAAAAAAAATTATAAGCTTATGAAATAGAAATGAAGCGATTGGTACAAATGTTGATATTATACATTTTACCATATATACTGTGATGTGTGTGTATATATATATATGTATATGTGTATGATTTACAGTTATGGGTTCAGAAAGATAGGTATATTATATATATATAGATGATATATAGTGAGTAAAAAAATCTAATTTAAGTAAAACAATTAGATAATTGAGAAAAAAACCAAAAAGGTGGTTACAAATGGAGAAGCAAAAGGCATCATATACACATGAATGAGGGGAGACAATAAAAAGACACACACAAACAGGAGACAAAGAGGGAATATAAATTTGAAAATAAAAAACAGGGGGAGGGGGGAAACATCATTGGAAAGGTTTTCTAATTATGTAAAATACTAAAAGACAAGCAAATAATATTTCAGCAGTTAGTAAACCACCATTGAAATTTTGATCCAATTTTTCATTTGAAGTAAAATCTTTATCCACAATTTATAAAGCTTCCAATTGTTCACTAATTTCAGCCAATTCAGCTTGTGCTTGTTGGTATTTAGTTTCTAATTCTTCATATTTAGTTTCTAAATCAGATTTTTCAGTTTCTAATGAAGTAACCTTCTTTTCTAAAGTTTCAGCTTTAATATCAGTTTCTCTTAATTTAGAAGTAGTTTCCTTTAATTTAGCATCAGAAGCTTCTAATTCTTCTTCTAATAATGAATTCTTCTTGGTATAATTTTCATTTGATTGTTTTAAAGAACTTGCATCACCAGAAATTTTCTTGTGTTCAGATAATTCAGTTTCAGTTTTTTCTAAATCTTCTTCTAAAACTTGATTCTTTCTAGTTAAAGCTTGAATTTGATGATCTTTTTCTAAAGCTTCTTGTTCTAACTCTTTAACCTTTGATGAATACTCATCAGCTTTTTCTTGCCAGTTTTCAGCATCTAACTTTAACTTGTTTAACTTCTATTCAAACAATTGTGAATAATTCCTCTTCAAAATTTCAAATCCAATTGAGATTTAAAAAATAAAAAAGAGGAAAAATTATAAAATGACTTGTTAGTATATATGAAATTATGTAGATCAATCGGCAGATCATAAACAAACACACAAAGAATTGCAATTGACCAACTCAAATATAATATCCATTAACACAAACATATTCAGATTCAAAAAAAACAAGTGAAATGAACGCGTGTCAAAAATTATACTGAATAGCCCATTTTTTGAAACAATACTCAATTGACAAATAGTCTAATTATATGAATGTAAAAACCCAACCTACTCCAATACATCAAATAAAATTACTTACTTCCTTTAACTTATCCATTGTGAAATATTTGATTGATATATATGTATGATTACTATGAAGAAAAGAAAGAAAGAAAAAAAAAGAATTAGATATAGAAAGAAAAAGAAGAAACAAAAAAGATAAATAATGGGCAAATTTTAAATAACCAACAAACAAAACAAAAAATTAGAAAAATTCAAAACAAAACCAACACATCAACAAACACAAAAACAAACACAAAAAAAAAAAAAAAAATATAGAAAATTAAGGAACATTTTCTGACATTTTTAAATTACGTGTCAAATTGTTTTTTGGTATATTTTAATTCAGCCTCTTTTGAAATAAAAACAAGGACAATTGTTGCGCCACTCAAACATGTGTACGTAATCTATATATCTAACAGTGGCTAAGTAATTACATGATTACTATACGTTTAAATACGTAATAATGCTTATCAGATTGAAACTAATATACAACAAATACAAAACAAATATATACACACCTGAGAGAGTCCATCTCACGATACCCAAAAAAATTTAAACCCGAATTAGTTAAAGCCAACAAATAAATAAATAACATACAATGAAATAGCACCAGAACCAGAACCAAAACCATGCAACAAAAAAAGTTTTAAACTCTTCTTGATCTTTTATAACGAGGTGAATAATTATTAGTATTACAATTATCTAGCGATGGATCATCTTCATTATCATCATAACTTGAATATCCATCACATTGATCAAAATCCATTAAATAAACAATATCAGTATCATCAGTAATGTCATCTTCATCTTCATCAATATTAATATCGTTTAAATCTTGTTGAACATCATCATTATCGGTATCATCAGTTAATGAACCACTATTTAAACTTGATAAAGATGGATTCCCATTTTTAATACCAAAATCTGAATTTATAGATATTGGTTCTTCAGATGATGATATAGACATTGAAATTGTTGACTTTTGTTGTACTTGTCTATGTTTAAGGGCATCGTTTAATAAATCATATTGTAGATTTGAAAGTTGGTGTTTTTTAGGAAATTTAATGTTAAATTTAATAATTAAATCACCAAATGATAAATTTGTTGCAGATTTGTTAAAGATAGGCATACCATAACCTTTCACAATTTTTAAACAATTTGGATCTTCTAAATCACCTCTATTGATATAAATCTTTAAAATTTCACCATTTAAATGTTTAATTTTAATTAAACCTCCACAAATTGCTTTTCTTAAATCTATTGAAGTTTTAGTTATTAAATTATTTCCCCTTCTTTTAAAAATTGATGATGATGTCTTATTATTATTATTATTATTATTATTATTATTATTATTTTTAGTATCTTGCACAGTTATAACAACATCACCAGCAATTAAATTTATACCTTCATCAGCTTCATTTTTAAAAATTACTTCATAACCAGGTTTAACTCCTCTTGGAATATCTATATCTAGTAATATTTTAGTATCAACTAATTTTTCTCCATGACACTGTGTACAAATAAATTGTTTAGGTATAAATTGACCTTGTCCTTCACATTGACGACAACTTTGTTGAGATCTTTGGTAAACCATACCAATACTATGTTCTTGTACAATTGAACCTGTACCTAAACATACATCACACGTTATCACTCTTAATCCACCTTTGGCATCACAATTAGAACATAATAATTTTTTAGTTAAACTTAACTTAACTTTTCTACCATTATAAAAATCATCTAATGAACAATATATCGTATGTAAAATATCCATACCTTTCTTTAAATTATTATTATTACCACTGTTTGAATTTGTGAAAAATTGTGAATTTAAATCTTGACTAAATTGACAATTAAAGAATGGATTTATAGGTGTTGTTGATTGACCAAAAAAACTATCAAATAATGATCCTGCATTTGATGCAAATTGTTGAGCTGCAGATTGTGCCATTGAAAAAGCACAATGACCAGAATTTTTATTAAATTGTTGTTGTTGCTGCTGCTGTTGTTGTTGCTGCTGCTGTTGTTGTTGTTGTTGCTGCTGTTGTTGTTGTTGTTGCTGCTGTTGTTGTTGTTGCTGCTGTTGTTGTTGTTGCTGCTGTTGTTGTTGCTGTTGTTGTCCAAATCCTACGCTAAGTTCTGTAAAATTAAATTGACCAGAATCTAAAGCTTCTTCTCCATAAATATCATAAATATGCCTCTTTCTATCATTTAACAATGTATCATAAGCTTTTGTAATATCTTGGAAAAGATGAGTTGCCTCTTTTGATTTTTCAGAATTTGAACCAATCTTATCAGGATGACATTTTAAAGCGGCAACTTTGAAAGCTTTTTTAATTTGAGTTTGATCGGCAGTTGGTGTAATATTTAATAAATCATATAATCTTGATTCTTTAACCATGAATGAAAGATAATTAATATAAAGTAAGTCAAGTAAGAAAGAAATAAAGAAATTAAAGTATTATCGAAAAAAAAAAAAATCAAACCCAGAAATATATATAAGTTATAACACTAATAAATCTAGTTCATTTAAATCAAAACGAATGGAGTAAACCCAAACTTTTAAAATGTTATATCATTAATAATCAGATATAAACCAACAAAAAAAAGGGCAAATATATCTAGGCGAAAGTATCAGTGTATTCTGAATACTCCATATCAATATTAGTACAGAGAAAGCAATGAAACAGAGACAAATTCGAAAAGGGAGACAGAGCTCTGTTTCTGTTTCTGTTTCTTTGTTACGTACAGTTTGAATTATATAATTAATAATAAAGCGTATAAAATATAAATTACATAATCAGTCTTGAGTTCTTTTTTTAAAACGGGCGTGATAAATTATAAATGGCTGTGTCATACAAAGGCAAAAAATAACATTTTAGAACATTCTACAACCTTCCATTTATTTAGATAATAAGTTATGTAATCAAACCAGTTTTTTTTTCTTTATCATTTTAAAAAAATTGTAATTTTAATTAAATAATAATAATATAAATATTTATATAAAATTTGATCCCCTTTTTACTTTTTTCCTTTTTTTTTTTTTTTTTTGTTACTTTTTGTTAGTTATAAGTCATTTTTAATTGATATATACTAGTATTGATATCGTATACTTGATTATAAATATAACAGAGTATGTATTATATATCTATGTCGATATAATTGTGAGGTAAAATCTTATTACAATCAATATAAACAATTTTTAAACAAGACAAGTCAATTAATTATATACAAATAATCATTTGTTTGTTAAATTTCTCCTTTTAACAATTCAATAGAATCTTCTAGAATGTTTTAATATAACACTTTTCTTGTTTATTCCCCTCGTTTCCTCTATTGCATGCTTTCCCCTCTCCCTCCCCCTCTCTTCACATTTTACAAAATCTTCGGATAAATTTAATTTTTCAATTACACTGCCTTATTTTATCAAATATATTAAATTTGAAATAGTTATAGTCTATTTTTTTCTCTTTTTATACAATTTTTTTTTTTTTTCATGTCATTTGTGTATTTTTTTTTTCTGTTTTGTTTGGTTTATATATAAATACCCCAGATTTGTCCTTTCTTTAACCCCCCAAATTTTTTTATATTACTTTTTATAAATTTTTTTTTCATCTCCTTGGTTTATTATAACTAGAATTATTCATTCTTCAATATAACAATGTCAAGTAGTGTTAAAAAATCTGAAGATTCATCACCACCACCACCAATGGTTTCATTAGCTTTTGCTAATAAATTGATTCCATCGTCTTATGATTTATCATTTGAGATTAATCCACTTAGACCTAATTATTCAGGTATTGTTTTCATGAATTTAAAGTTAAACGATGATAAATTTACAACAACAGATTTAAATAATGGTGATGATGAACCATTTTCAATTACTCTAAACTCCGTTGAATTAATAGTTACAGATTCATATTTACATGTTGGTTCTAAAATTTATAAGATGAAGGTTAATATGGATAGAAAGACTGAAACTTTAAAGATTACTTCAGAAGAAGAACCATTAACTTTTAAAGATGCCTTATCAAGTGAAGGTGAACTAAAATTAAGAGTTCATTTTCTTGGTGTTGTTCGTGTTGCAATGTCTTTTAAAGATGTTACTAAAGGTGTTTTCAAATCTCGTTATAAAGATACAACTGGTAAATTATCAGGTTTAGATATTGTTTCTACTCATTGTCAACCTTCATTTGCAAGATTAATTTTCCCTTGTATCGATGATATATTAATTAAAGTTCCAATTAAATTAGCTATCAATACAGATCAAAAATATACTTGTATATCAAATACTCCAATTGAATCATCAGAAATTTTGAACGATGGTAAAAAATTAGTTGTTTTCCAAAGGACACATGCAATGACAACTTCAGTCTTTTCATTCACAATTGGTGATTTAGAATTTATTGAAGAAAAAATTGATTTGAAAACTGCAAAAGATTTCCCAATTAGAGTTTATACTCAAATTGGCGATAAGCAAAGAGCAAAATTAGCATTATCAATTGCTACTAAATCTTTACCATTAATGGAATCTAAATTTAATGTTGATTATCCAATTGAAAAATTAGATTTCTTATCTTTACCATTTTTAAGTGATGGTGGTGTTGAAAATTGGTCTTGTATTCATATATTGAAAGATCACATCTTAACTCCTGATGAAGAAGATCCAACTAAAATTCTTGAAATTATTAATATGATTAAAAATGTTTTAATCCATGAAATGGTTCATATGTTTGTTGGTAATTTAATAACTTTTGAAAGTTATGATTATACATGGATGAATGAATCTTTTGCTACATTTATGGCTACTTGTATTATTGACGAATTAGATTCAGATAATCAAATTTGGTTAAATCAAACAACTAGTGAAATGTTTAATATGAAAAGATATCAAGGTTTAGAATCAATGAAACCAATCCATGTTAACGGTGTCTCTGCCGATAGAATTCAAAATACATTCAGTAAACATTCTTATGATAAAGGTATTTTTGTCTTAAGAATGTTGGCATCCTTATTCAATGATGATTCTACCGATAACTATGATAAATTTTTCAGAATCATTGGTGATTTTGTTGAATCAAATAAATACGGACTATTCAAACCAATTGACCTTTGGAATTTCATCAAACAACACGAACTAAATACTTTCAAATATGATATCCCAACAATTATGAATTCTTGGACTAGAACACCAGGTTATCCTATCTTGGATGTTAAACAAGTTGATAACAAATTAGTTATTGAACAACATAGATTCTTATACAATGAACATGCTGATATTGAAGATGTTCCATATCAAGTTCCATTATTCATCAAGACTTTAAGTTCAACTAAAATTGCAAGACAATTATTAACAGATAGAAAATTAGAAATCGATGCATCTAGTGACATCTTATTAATAAATTCTAATAATACTTCAATTACAACTGTCAAGTATTCTTTACCAATGTATAAAAAAATTGCTGAAAATTTTGATAAATTAAACAGTATTGAGCAAAATCAAGTTTTACTTGATATTTCAACTATTTTCAGTGAATCTTATCAAACTGACGATGTTATTCTTGGATTGATTGAAATTGCTAAAGTTATAGCTAATAATGCCAAATCAATTGATCCAAATGCAATGGATACTTTATTAACTTTGATTAATAATTTAAGTAAGTCAATTCTATCAGTTTCTTACTTTAGTGATAAGCAAACATTTAAAGTCTTTACAGATTTAATTGATAACTTAACAACTAAATATATAGACCAATTCAATTGGAATGGTGCCGATTTCACTCAAATGCCAATAAGCGAATTAAAAGTTAGAGCTTCAATTTTATCTTTAGATTACAACAATGATAAATCACAAGCTATAGCTAAACAATTATTCAATGCTTTATTGAGTGGTCCTAAACAATCTATTCCAAAAGTTTTAGTTTTAGCTATAATCTCTAATGTTCAACATAGCGCTTCTGATAAAACTTATAAACAGGTTCAAAATTTGATTAAGAATGCTAGCGTTGCAGAACAAAATGTTTCTGAGCCATACACTGAACAACATTTGAAATCTGTTGCTTTATCTTCTTTAGGTTTTGCTACTTCCAACGATTTGAGACAAAGAACATTAAACTATGTCTTATCTAACTTGAACGTTAGAGGTATTGAAAGTGCTTTACTAGGATTCAAGTTTCAACCTGATGCTTATGAACTACTATGGAACTGGTTTAAATCCAACTTTAACAATTTCTTCAAGAAATTGATGACCCCTGATAATGAAGCTTTTGTTCAATTCTTCAAAGTTGCCATGCAAATTGTTTTTGAAAGTTGTTTATGCTCAAAGGATTTGACCACTAAACTTGAAGCTTTACTAAAAGACAAGAAAGTTGAAATTTTAGATAATGAATACAAGAGAATTCAAACTCTATTCAAAGATAGATTGAAGTTAAACGAAGCTAACGAAGCTATCAAAAAAGCTGAATCATCAGCTTAAAAAGTTTTGTTTTTACACTTTAGATTCCCCATGCTATCAGTTTTACAAAAATTATACCTAATGATAAATATATTATTTGATGACTATATTTTATTTTATCGTAAAACCAAAACGAAACGTAAACAAAAGACTATAAAAACTTTATGAAATTATAAAACGTATACTTTCTACTCTAATTGTTCTTCGAAAAAACTTAGTTGGTCTTCACCATAAACAGATTTAACCATATCTTTTAAACCATCCCATGCTGTATCATTACCCATTCTAGCTTGTCCAATACCTAATTTAATAGCAAGACGAGAACTTATAATTCTTCTTAAATAAATCTCCATCATTATTCTAGTCATTAAATATTCGTTATTTTCAAAATCTTCCACCTGTGGTAGATATTCTTCTAACGATGACCATTTATCGAAACGTTGGTCAAATATATGATTTTTGATATCGCTGTAATGTTCTGAACTTGAAGCCAAACTAATCTCAGCCATTGTACTTAATCTATTGGCAGGAGCATTAATTTCAAATCTAGAAGGTGTAGTAAATTCTCTAACTTTACCTGACCCAATACCAAACTTATCCATATTTTGAACAGATTGTTCTCTCATTAATTGGGTACGTTTCTGTTCGACATGTTTTGGATTTTGTTTAATATTAGAAGTTGTAAAATATTCTTGAATGGACATTTGAGAATCTTTCAAGTGCATTTCATTCTTTATCATTTCAACTTTTTTAACTTGGTACTTAATAGTTGGATTCCACTTTAATTTATCGGTATTGGGATGCAATCCATACTGTAATGTATAATCTGGCATATATGGTAAATTATCGGTCGATAATAATTTGAAAATTGAATTTAATTGTTTTTCATCGGTGAAATTAGAATCAGCAAATTGCTTATTACTGTTATTCTTCTTATAATGTGATTTAATTTTATTCTGTTTGGCTAATTTATAATACCCAGGTTTACCAAATGGTTTCTTCCGCCTCACCTGGTACTGCTTTGAATTAACCGAATTTATACTTGTTGATCTCCGTATTGTTGATGTTGATCTATTCAATTTATTTGACCTATGCTTTGTAGTTTGATTGATATCATTTTCATCTTGATAATGTCGCTGGCGTCCAGTTGTAAATGTATCTGGTATATGTTTTGAATGATTGTTGGATAGAGATGGAGATAAATATCGATCTGAACTTTGTATATCTCCCCTATCCCAATGTTGATAGTGATTACTATCTTGAAGAGTCATCAGCGTTGCCATACCCTCTTAAATTCTTTCCTAATGGTTATAAAACCTTTCCTATATTCTTGTTTAAAAAAAAATTGGGGATTTCAATCAGTTTAAATATCTATTCATATGTACCTGGTATAACTTCCACAGTTCAAATTTCAAATCTTACTCCTGTATGGGAACTGAGAAACAAAAACAAAATACTATTTATATCAACAATATATAATATTCAATTGATCTCTACAAATCGTTTCACTATGAACCACAATTTGTAACATAAAGATGAAATTTGACACTTTATGAATCTTAAAGGTTAAGACTTCAAAAAAATCACAAAAAGACCAAGTAAAACATTAAAGAAAAAACTATTTCACTGCTAAGTTGGCTGGTTTCATTAATTATACCCAAAATGGATCTGCGGCTAAATTTTTTGCTTAGATGTTTTGTGTGTACGAGGTAATATTTTATCGGGCAGTGTACCTATAAATAAGAAATTTTTTCAATTACATAACCAAAAAAAACCGTTTTAATCTTTTGTTATGTCAGTGCTTATGTAATATAGAGTGTTTTGTGTTTTTTTTTTTTTTTGAGATCTCTAAATTTACGTGTAATACACAATGTTTATAATATTTTACCGCGCCTTTTAATGCTTATATAATTCAATTAATTAAATTTTTTTAAATATATATATGAGTCTATCGACGCCAACGTCGAACCTTTAAAAAAATTATATATTACCTAATGTATGATATAAGACACAACTTTTTTGATTAATTTGAACTTTTTTGTACGTAATACGTAGGGTTTATGTGTGTGTACGTACAACGTACTCAATGTTATACCCATTAGTTCATTTTTTTAATTTATTTATCTGTCTTGTTCTACTTGTCAATTGTATAAGATACCAGCAGATATATATATATATACATCTTGTATACTCACTATGAGTGAATCAATAGATATAGCTCCATTTGCTGAGAAGCTTACGATAATTGTGAATTCATTAGTTGATGATAATCCAAATCATGATTTCAAAAAGAAACCTCTGTATAATTTACAAGAGTTTAAAGAAAATTATTTAAATCATTTTCAAGCATTCTTAAAGATTAGAGAGAGATACTTGGTAGCATTTGAACTTTTCAACTTACTTTTAACACATACAGAATTTGATAATATTGATAAAGATCTATGTGTATTAGATTTTGCAATTTATTTTTCCAAGATTGATACACGTGTTTTCCATGATTTACCAAATGAATTACTATCAGGACTTGCTAAACAGAAGAAGTCAAAATTCCGTGAAGTTCAAAAATTATTATCGGAGAATAATAATAGAGTTGATTATAAGTTTGAAGGTGATTTTTGGAATAGTGGTCGTAGTAATAGTAGATCACAGAGGAATAAAGCTTCTGCACCTTCAATATCATGGACTGATATTACGCAGGCTTTATTTAAAGGTAGCGATGAAAGAAGTAAGAGAATAACGCGACCTGGATTTAAACCAAGTAACCTTCAAGCTTTATTAGAAGATGCAGACGATACTTTGACAAATGAAAAATTACTAGAGTCACAAGTGATTGATCAAGTTGATAAAAAAACTCATGATCCACCATCACTAGTATCAACACAACCAGAGAAGTACATGAAGAGTACAAACAACCAAAAGAAACCATCTAAATCTACTAAAATTACAGCTGCTGATGATACTGATGGTGATACTACTATTCAAAAGAAACCTATAATTGAAAAACCTAATAAAAAGATAACAGATTCAAAAAAGATTACCGTTAAAAAAGAAAAGGTACAGATACGTAAGAAGAAAGTTATTCTTTATAGTCCAACTTTAGAATTCTTATACTCTGATCTGAAGCCTTCCAATTTAGAAATCACCCTCAATAAAGAAGGATATATGTTTGGAGCTTTGTATAAACCACCATCATTCAATATATTTACAACGCATGATAAATCATATGACCCTGTCATCAGAGAGAAATTTGATCAATTTATTTATATGTTTTCATGTCAGATATCAAAGAAATGTAATGATAATACAATAACGTCAAGATTGTCACTTCATGAATTAGAATATCAGTATCTAAAGAAGCATTTATCAGATTTCAAATATCGCAAGATACCACCGGTGAGATTCAATGGTCGTTACTCAGTGGCTGCGAATAATGCAAATGCATTTATTGGTAAAGTCACTATACGTACAACAACTGTGAAAACATTGAAGTTACTACATGTTTTTGATAATGATGAACAATATATAGAGAAGATTGGGAAAATATTCCCAGAGAGTCAAATTAAAGAACGTGTCTCATATATGAATGAAATCATCACAGATGGAGTTGAATTATATAGTTATACAAAACCAATTCAATCATTAATCGATCTAAATTCCGATTTTACAGAAGCTAAACATAATGCTGCAGATTCACAAGATAACGAGGAAGATGATTACCAACCAGACAGTGACTATTTCGAAGACGCAAATGAGGAAACACTCATGGCTCAAGAAAATGATACGACTGAAGAGAATGGTAAACAACACCCAAAAGAGCCAAACAATAAATCTGTCCGTACCAGTCGCAACAAATATACATTTGACGATACTCCATTGAATAGAGTGTATCATAGTACTGACTTTGCAAGACACTTGTCAATGAAAGAGTATATTCACTTACTGATGAATGTAATCTTTGATGATCTTCAAATGTCTAATATCAAACCAATAGCGTACTATACATATTATTTATCAGTTTACTCAAAGGTGTTTGCAAACTTTAAAGTTCATGACGTTGCAATTTTCCTAAGGGCATGTGTTCAATTCTTTAGACAACCAGAGTACTTTAAGTTTGATGCGCTTTTATATGAACTTGAACTTAAACAATATAGATCATCTCTGGTCAGAAAGAGTAAAAAATAACTTTTTTCTGAACCTTCTTGTGTTGTGTTATTTTTTTTACTAAATAGATGTATATTTACCATTTTGTATAATATAAACGTAAATTTAATTTTTGAAAAAAAGGATAGGATTCAACCTATATGTGATATGTATGACAAAAAAAAAATAATAGTAATGAAAATCAAGCAGAATACAGAAAAAAGTAAATAAGCAAACAAGTAACAAATATAAAATATAAAATTAGAAAATTATAAAAAAACAGCAAGCAGAATGAAGAAGATAGAAAAATACGAGCAAAAATCAAATTTAAACCTAACAAAAATAAAAACAAACAATATTATAATAACAAGAACGAAACCAAAAATAAATAAATAGTACTATTATGCATTGTACTTTTCCTTTTCTCTATTCTTATTGAAATTAAAGTAAAAGGAATCATTTAACCAGAATATCTTCCTTATCCAAGATCTTTTGAATTTCTTCAGTCAATCTACTAAAGCTTCTTTGTGATCCCTTCAAGTTGGTTAAAATCAATCTAGATTGGGCTTCAGAATTAGATTTACCCTTCATCTCCTGAACTTCACAACCAAACTTACATGATTTTAAGCCCAAAGCATTTCTCTTTGAAATAGTAGCAACTAATTTTTTAGATGAATTTTCAATCTTTAATTCAGTGATACCATGTTGTTTCCAACTAATTAATAAAGATTTTAATGCAACAAAGAAATCAGTAGAAGATAAGATTGTGAACAGCTCATTGACTTCAACAGAATCTTGAACTTCACCAGTGAATAAAGCTAAGAAAGCTTGACCTAAGGAAACTTTTCTCTTATTTTCAGTAACAATACCTTGTTCTTCTTGAACTTGTTGTTTCTTACCGAATGAAATCTTTCTAAAGAATGAACCTGATCTTTTATTTTGTTCATTTAGTTTTCTCTTTTCAGTAGCATCATCAATTGCACCCAATGGTTTACGTTGTTTTTGGAATTCCAGCTTACCGTTGTTCTTAGAAGCGGTGATTATTTCTGGGTTATCTTTCTTTGGTGGTTGTGGAGCTTTTCTTTCAGGTTCTGGTCTGGTCTTTTTGTTTTCACTCTTTGAATTTCCATTGTCGTCTAAGTAAATATCAAACTGGCTTTGTTGTGACTTTCTCTTTTGCTCTTCCTTGATTGGAGAACCAGGAATTTCAGGTAGATGTAAATTCTTGCTAATTGAACCTCTTGATATCAAAGTGTCCTTTGAATCTTTGAAGTTCAAAGCTGGAACAGTCTCATTGGATAACAGAAGTGAATGTCTCTTAGAGCCAGAAGTAGAATTATTATTAACAAAGAATAATTCATCATCTAGATCTTTTGGAGTAGTTGGTTCATCAATGTCATCTTCATTTTGGAAAACCATACTCAATCTAGTAGACTTGGATAATCTGTTATTGTTCTTTTTGAAAGTATCTTTATTAGATTCTTTCAAGTATTGATTCAGATTAACAGATGAGCCCTTGGTTGAATATATTGATAGCACACTCAATCTTCTTTCACCAGCTGTGAAATGTTTCGATAGTCTTGTCACTTGAGGTATTTGCACTTCAGCAAGAGTTGTTGGAATCTTAGATTTTTTAACAACTGTATTTGAAGAAGAAAGACCACGTTGTTCTTCCTCCACTATTGGAATTTCTTTTCCTTCTGATCTCTTACCGACGGATTGAATATTCAGATTGCTATACTGTGAATTGAATATATGTGCTTTTCTCATTTCTGAAACAAATTCTCTAGTTAATGTACCAGCAACGGATTGAACATCAGATGACTCAGTTTGTGAAACATCTCTAGAATCAACATTTTCATCTTCTTCTGAAGCAGGAGAAAGCAATTCAGTAGCACCAAGTGAAATTCTCTTTTGATATTGATCATAAACAGCATATCTAGGATCTAACTTAGAAACAGGTTTAGGAGGAGGACCAGTAGATGGAGTGACCCTCTTTGTTGGAGAAGAGACAGATCTTCTATTGAAGTTTTCAATATCATTAGCGTTTAAAATTCTAGAAATTCTTTCTATTGGATTTGAAGATGTACGTTTGTTATTCTTTGTTGGAGAATCATTTAGTAAAGCAGCATATGAAGATTGTCTTTTCTTAGCATTGACTAAGGATTGTCTACTTCCAAGTCTTGATTTTCTCTTGTTTTTGGTAGGAGTTAATGAAGAGATACGACTACTTCTTTTATTCCCACTTTCATCATCGAATATAAGAGCACTTAAAGTAGCTAAAGATTCAGAAGTTGATAAATCAGATTTTTCAGATTTTTCACCACTAAATAACATATCACATAATTTAGCGAAATCAGCAGATGTTCTCTTACCATAGTTCTCAATATTTTTAGAAGTCTTTTCTTCTAAAGAAGCAAGTTTAGCATATGTTGATAAAAGTTTAGAAGTGACTGAATTTCTCTTTAACTTTGAAGTTGATTTTCTTCTAGATTGACTTCTTGATAAAACTGATAATCTTCTATTATCACCGTCATTACTTAATAGTAAAGAGTTTCTATTACCAGCAGTAGAATCATTTAAAAATAGCATTGAATTTCTCTTGTTTGAGACTGAACTCATTAAAGAAAATCTATTTGGACCTGCATTTTCCTTAGTTTCTGAAGCTGGCTTCATGGCTCTCTTATGTTGAACTAATTCATTATAAGCACCGATATGAGTAACTGGAGGAGCATTTGTAATATCAAATTCTTTACTAGGTTTATTAACAACTTGTTTATTTGGATGTTGGAAAGTTGTTAATTTTTTATGTGAACTACTAGCACTGAATGTTTGTGATAATCTCTTTCTCTTTGGGGTACTTGAACCACTTGAACCAGGAGTAACTTTAGATATAACTGATGATGTTCTAACCAAGTCTGCTGCTTGAGTAGAAGATGAATTATTATGATCATGTCTATATCTCAATAAAAGTAAATAAAATGTTTTTTCAGGGTTTGATTCGGGGCTTAATAAAGCATCTTCAATTGATTTTGAATCTCTTCCGTGCCACAAAATGACTAAATTTTCCAAAATTTGTCTATCAATTTCTTCTCTTGAATTGACAGGTTTTGTAGCAGAGTTTGGAGATGGTAAATTAATGTAATCTTCCAAGTCTTGTTTATTGAAAGGATATTTTTTAACTAAAGGATGTTTTAAGATATCTCTAGTTTTAATTCTTTCTTCAGGATCAACGGTTAACATTAAACTAATTAAATCTTTAGCTTCATTAGATAAATCTTCAACTATTTCATATTCACCTTTTTGAACTTTTAATAATAAATCTCTGATATTTTCATCGTCAAATGGTAATCTACCAGTTAATAAAGCAAACAATATAACACCACAAGACCAAACATCAGATTCAGAACCATGGTATTGTAAACCACTAACAATTTCTGGAGCAGCATAGTGAGGAGAACCACAAGAAGTTTCTAAAAGTCTTTCATTTGATTCTAATGCAGCCATACCAAAATCTGCAATTTTAATATTGAACTGTTTGTCAAGTAATAAATTTTCAGGTTTTAAATCACGGTGACAAATACCTAAACTATGACAGTATGAAACACCTAGAACTATTTGTTTAAAAAATTCAATTGCTGTTTCTTCTGGTAATGGACCACTTTCAACTAATAAGTCAAATAATTCACCACCTTCAACATATTCCAAGACTAAATATAAAGCTTTTTCAGTTTCCCAAACGTCATATAATCTTAAAACATTTTTATGATTTAATAATTTCATAATAATAATTTCTCTTTCAATACCATAACTTAAACCTGCAGCATCAACACCTTTTGAATCTGAATCCGAACTATCATCTGGATTTAATAAAGATTTAGAAACAACTTTAACGGCAGCTTTTTTACCTGTATTTGAATTTGTAGCTAGTAAGACACGTCCAGTTGCACCTTTACCTAAAGTTTTACCCAATCTCCATGGACCAACTTTAATTGGACTCTTACCGCCTGAAGAGGATTTTGTAATATGATTGTTGTTATTTGATATACCCAGGCCAACCGCAGATGACGATAGGTATGAAGAAACGCGTGAATTCTGTCTTGAATGAGAAGACATCTGTGTTAGAAAAGACTATTGTACAATTGATTAAATGATATGAGATATGAGATGAGATGGAATATTAAAGAATGAAACGAATGTAGTAATATCAATGAACGAATGTATAATATATATTTGAAATATCTACCCTCTCTCTTGTCTGATACTCAATTGATATATATTTGAATCCAATAGAAATAAAATAAAGTAAAAGATTGTAATGTAAAGGAGAGAAAAAAAAAGAGTGAAAGAGTGTTTTAAGAAAAAAACAATTCAAGTATATCCTTTAGTGTGACTACTATAAAGTAGATGTGATAGCTTTAATGCTCAATGTAGAAATAAAAGTAACGATTTCAGTAAGAAAAACTCAAATAATAGGAACAAAAATAAAAAGACACAAAAGAAAATTATTAGTACCGTATAATTTTATAAAGGGATATATCTAACAAGAACACGAAAAAAAAAAAATAATAATATATGTATATACAAACACACAATGAAAAATTAAAACTATAGGAAGATAAAATAATAAATATAATTAACAAACTTTATACCAAGTTCAGTTATTTCACTAATGTAGCTAAAGTAATATCTGCAAGTATAATAATAATAATGAATAATGAATAAATTGTTACTAATTAGTATGTGCTATTATGGAAAGACAAAATCGTTTATATTAACATGAAATACCCAACTGGTGTATGAATCATGCCCAAATAGGTAAACTAATAAGAACCACAGATCTTTTCTCCTTTAAAAAAAAATAAAATAAACAATAAAGAATCCTTATTGTACATTAAAGGGGTAAATTTTAATCTAAAGTTGTTCTTTGTGTTTTTTTTTCCCTCTTTTTTTTCCTCTTTGGCTTCGCTTTTGTTTTGTTTTTTTTTTCTCTTTTTGTCGTTTTGTCGTTTTGTCGTTTTTTTTTTGTTATAAAATAAATCTTTTTTGGCGTCATTCCGTTTTGGGTATAAATTAAAATACGTACGTCTGTGTTTTTAAGGGGGCGGAGGGGGAGGGAACAGCAACTCTTCTTCCCGGTATAGCAAAGGAACGCGCACGGTGAAGCGCACACGATTGTACGTACACGTTAAAAATTTAGATGTGCCGCAGGGATACAAATTACGTGAAAAATTTTAAACGCGTTTTAGTTAAATTAACTAAAACGCGTTTATGATACATTATTTGTAACGTTAAAACCATGGGGATCTACAACTATCGTGTATATTAGATACATATAAATATATATACATATCTGTATCTTAATAGTCTACATATATATATATAATAGCATATGTTATATATATCTGCAGGTAATAAAAACTTAGCTATCTAGCTTCCAGACTTTGAAGTCTACTTATATCTAGTATATATATATAAAATGATATAGTTAAATACTATTACAGTACGCTAATATATACGATGTATTATTGAAATAATATAGGTATAACATAATACAAATGTAATATCTTAATGTTAAACACGAAAATATTATATAAATGCAATTAATATAATATTTTCGAATTTCAGCCACGTTAATTAAATTTCAAAATGTTTAATTCTTTAGAATTTGTAGCAAAATTGAATTTTATAAATTAGTAATATATTATGTAATCTTTGAGGTGTTTCCAGAATTTCAATTATAATTTGCGTGCACATACCAAAAATTAATTAAATTTTCGACGGAAAGTCTATCGCCGTGTATTATATAATATATTATGTAATTAGAGTTTTGATTAATTATTTAACGTACAGAATTTATATACATGTATCATTAATATATCATTAGTATATCACTAGTATGTTTACTTAGATTGGTAGAGTAGTAACGTTAAGAACAGTAGTAGTATAGCAAGAACCACGATATCATTGGTATTTATTTAAGTATACTTAGTCTTGAAATTTTAATAATTTGATACGGGTTAAATAGATTGGATATGTCATAAGACAATAGACAGATAAAAATACAATAAAGAAGGGGAGAACAACAAAAAAAAAACAGGAAACATGTAAAAATAAAAGCTAAAATGAATTAAATTAAATCTTGATTATGGTCTGTGATTTTCTTTTTATCTCGTAAGAGGGTTGATTAATTAATTATTTAATAACAACCACCAATTTGTTCTCTATGTGCTTCAATAACGTCACCTTCATCCATATCAAGAACATCAGGAGTATCATCATCGTGAACTCTTTCACCTTCATAAAGGAATCTTAAACTTTGTGTATCTTTACCTTGTCTCTTACAGAAAGCATCCATTAATCTCTTTAATGGAGTTGATCTCTTAATTTTGAAAAACACTTCGGATGTACCATCTGAAACTTTCAAATTGATATGAGCTTCAGATTTAGTTTCTGGCTTTGGGGATCCTTCTTGAGACATTATTTATATCTATATTATATGTTAGTATATGTCATTAGTCATTAGTCATTTGCCATTTGCCATTTGCCGTTGATCTTAATCTATAGAAGTAGCGTGTGGCTTCTTTCCTTCACTTTTAAAAAACATCTATTGGATTGTAACAAAAATAAAATTATTCTTATACATACGTAATTTAAGTATTATGTGGACTTACTATATTCAATTATACTGATTATATTAGTATTGATATAGAAAGAAAAATACAAAACATTTATGTTATGTTGTTTTTTTTTTCTTTTTTGTTTTTTTGTTTTTGCGCTCGAATTTAAATTAAAAATGGTATACTTTGGTTATTACACTACCATATATCAGATATTTATAAATATATATTAAAACGATATATAATTTAAAGTGGTAATCTATTTGAATCAGATCCAGAGTCTAAAGTTTTATGATCTTCGTCAAACAGAGTTAAATTGGATTCTTCATGATAGACAGAATTAAAAAATTGTCTATAAATGAAGTATGAAACACTTAATCCAATTGCTGTACCTAATGATATATCGATATAATCGTGTCTATAATCTTGTGATCTACTAATTGTAATTTGGAAACATAGCAAGATAGGTATTAAATTAATCAATTTAATAATTTTAAACCTACCATTAATGAGACTACTTCCTGAATAAATCTTGAATTGACCCATTAACCATAAATTTAAAAATGTTAATCCACACCATGAAAATGATGAGTGTCCGGAGGGACAAGATTTGAATCCATCAAAAAGTAATGTCTCTCCAAGTGGTTTAGAACATATATCTAAAGAATAATTTTCAAGTTTTGGTAATCCACTTAGAGGTTGACATCTTGCTAAGAAATCAGGTCTAAGTTTACCAATACGTAATTTCAAAAATTCTGTTATGAATCCATTTATTGCCAATGCTAAGAAGAATGATAGTGTAGTAACATTGGCAAGGTGTAAAGTACGTGATCTTTGTTTAGAATCAATAATCAATTTAACAAATGTAACAATCATCATTGTCGCATATGGGAATAAAATGGTATAAATGACTAATTTAACATTTGTGAATTGTTCATTATAAGTGAATGGATATTGAATTGCTGGATTGGATAGTGAAAATCTTCTTTGAAATGGTTTAAAATTACCTTCCATAAATCTTGAAGCTATAAATATACTAATACCAACTATCCAATGAAGTAGGTATCGTTTCAAATAAATTTCATATCTTCGTATGTATTTCAAAGTTGTACCTATCTTAGCCATGGTGTATCTTAATTGAACTGTGAATCAATAAGAACTTGTCGATTGTAAAATTCAAAAAAAAAAAAGAGATAACATATAAATAAATATTAAACAACCTTAACTTATTACCTGTCCTTTCCCAAAAAAAAAAAAGTAAAATGAAAAGGACAGAAAAAAAAGAAAAAAATATTTCATTGTTTCTCCACTGTGCGTGTAATTTTTGGAACGCTGCCCAGTAAAACCATAATTTATTATACCGAATAAACGAGTGTTTATACTACGAAAAACTAAAAAAAAAAACAATTAGATAACAAATGTTAGTTTATTTAAAAATGACACATAGAAGACTAAACACATAAATGAAAGCGAACAAGAGAAAAGAATAATAAAGTCAATGCGGGAGAAATAGAAAAGTATACTAAAAACAAACAGAGAAAAAAAAAGAATAGAAAGAGAGAATGAAATGTCTAAATATAAGGTATAAATAAGGAATAAAGGATGGGATTGATTATCTATAAAACAGCGTCCCAGAATTTACCGAATTTAGTTTGAGGAATATCATCCCAAACTTCAGCATCAATTTTTCTAGCTTCAGAGTCAATATCAACTTCGTCAACAGAAACAAGCCATTTATCCTTTCTATAAATTGTAAGTTGAGAACCAATCCACAAGACAAAGAATAATATAACTGAAATATAGTAAGCAAAGAAATCAGAAGCATTAAAATCAAAGAAAACTGAGTAACCTTGAATGAATGTGATAATGGTTAAAGAAATAAATGAATACCAAGCATAACCAGGCATTAATATAGCTTTAAATGGTAATGAATCTCTAGAGATATTTCTAGATCTTAAAATTTGCATAAATCTAAGATGCGCAGCACTAATGAAAATCCAGGCAATTAAGCCTGAAACTGCAGAGATATTAACTAACCAAGTGAAAACTGTGGTACCACTATTTGAAACATTTAAAAATGCAAGTAAACCAAATAGAGAGGTAAATATAACACCAACGTATGGAATACCATAACTTGTTGTATAAGAGAAAATTCTTGGAGCAGATTCGGTATTTGACATTGCGAATAAAACTCTTGAACCGATATAAACATTTGAATTACCAGCTGAAATAATAGTACATAACATAACAGCATTGAAAATATCTGGTAAAACTTTTGTACCAGAATTATTAATTGCAATTAAAAATGGAGATGAAGCAATAAATGAAGAATCATCATCAAATGCAGGATCATTGTATGGGACTAATAAACCAATAAAGAATAATGTCATAATGTAGAAAATTAAAATACGGAAGATAACTTTATTAATTGCCTTTGGAACAGTTTTTCTTGGATTTGCAGATTCACCAGCTGAAACACCTGTTAATTCAACACCTTGATAAGTGAATGCAGCATTAATTAATGAAGATAAGAAACCTAAAAATCTATCGGTATCCAAATTACTAACTAAACCTGCACCTGGACCCCATGGACCAGGATTTCTCCAGTATCTAAAACCAACTGGACCAGTTTTACCAGCACCACAAACCATACATAAAGCATAAATTATAAAACCAACAATTGCAATAATTTTAACAAATGCAATCCAAAATTCAATTTCACCATAGTATTGAACAGGAACAAAATTTGCACCAACTAAAATGAAATAAAAAATCAGCATCCAACCCCAATTTGGAACTGCATCGGTCCAATATTCAATAACTTGTGCAACTGCAAATAATTCGATAGCAAATGTAATTGCCCATGAAAACCAATAACACCAATTTGTAGCTAAACCGATAGATCTTGAAATATATTTTGCATTAAATGTACAGAATGAACCTGCAACTGGAGTATGGGTTGCCATTTCACCTAATGATTGGGTAACTGAGAATGCTAAAGTACCAAACCACAAATATGAAATTAAAGTATTAACTGGACCTGCTACACTTAATGGAGTTGAAGTACCAATAAATAAACCTGTACCAATGGTACCACCAAGAGCAATCATAGAAACTTGACGAGATTTTAAACCTCTCTTAACTTTACCTTCCTTAACTTCACCTTCATAATAGTCATCATTATTTGAATAGAGATCTTTTTCCAATGTACTAGTACCTTGTTCCTCCATATCTTTCTTTGAATGTAAACTCATAATTGTTATATTATCAATCGAACTAGAGAGAGATAGTGATAAGTCAAATCAAAAGAAATATTAGAAATCCTTAAATCAAGAAAGAAAGAAAATTTTTTTTTAAAAAAAGTAGGATTATAAGCCATTATAAAGAAAGAATTACAAATGGGTCATCATCATCAATCATCAATCATCAATCAGTATAAAAGAAAAATCTACATATAATTTTATTATATATAATATATAATATACATACATAAAAAATTGCGGCGTGGGCTTTTCAAAATTTTAGCGGTAAATTTTCTATTTTTTTCCCACGTTGTACGTATATAATTTTATACACCGTTCCTGTTCTGGCCGGTATATGTCATGTCAGTGCTTAACAAAAATTATATATACGCATTGCAGCGTATACTTTTTTTCTTCCTACTGCGTACATGGCATGGCAGATGAGTAATTTTTCATTTTTATCTGTCAATTTTATTATTTAATTTTTTCAAAAGTTCCTACGGCTTTGCTTAAAGAGCAATGAAAACAGATTTATACCACGTTTTGTATGGTATACTAGGCCAATTTTATATGGGAATAAAAAGAAATTTTTATTCAAATTCGTATAAATTGAATAATTTCTTTTTTTTTTGCCCTGTATGACTAACTCTACGCAAAAAAAATTTTACTGTCTTCTATATAAACGTTTTAAAGATCGGAGTTTATATAAAAGAATATTTATTTGTTTTATATATATGTCAAATTAAGTTAGATCTAAATGCAAGATAAGATAAGGATATAGTTTATCTATAACACACACAACATGTATATATATATATAAAATATATATATAAACGTTGTCTATAATGTCTTGTATATATATATTCAACCTCTTTTAAAGAGGTATTAAATCCACTAAAGTTGAGTGGATGCCAACTCTTGACGTTAACGGATTTCTTTGAAAATTTTGGAAAGTTTAATAAAAAAATTGTGTATAATTTCTATTGTGTTTTTGGTGAGGAAATAAAGAAAAAAAATTTCTTATTGTTGTTGAGTGTGTCCACTAACGTCAAGTGCTAACGAGATGCCTTATGGCTCAACAGTAAATTGGGATGCCGTGTGCATTGTGCGGCGTTAATGAGAATTTGACAGAGATGAGCTCACTCCTTACAATTACAATATAGCACACTACTATAGTATAGCAGTATATAGTAGTATATAGTATATACTATATATACAGTGTAAAGTATATAAAGTATAGTATGGTATACAATATACAGTATAGTATGGTATATTATTAGGTATAACATATGGTATAACATATGGTATAACATATGGTATAGTATAAGATATACTATAAGGTATATGATTTAGTGTATGGCATGGTATGGTTTATTGTATGGCATACTGTATATTGTTTATCATGTAGGTAGGTATATATATGAGGCAATGGGTCTTTTAAACAATTAATAAATTCTTGTATCTATTGTAAATTTCGAGTAAAAAATTAATCTTGTTGTTTTAGTATTATAAGTAATTGTGATTGTTAATTTTCTAGATAACGTGACTTTTTATATGGTTACTTGTAAAAGTTCAAATTTTTTTGTGTCCTTTAACTTCAAGTGGTACCGATATCTATAGAATATTAATATGTATATTACATACGAATGGTGGGGCTAGAGAATTATAAGCTACTGAGCGAGTATATACAATATTTATTTTATATAACTGTATCTTCTTAATAGATAAGAGTTTAGTAAATTATACTTATATTGAAAGGTTTTAGCGGAGTATTTTTAATCAATTAGCATGTCATTCTATAAAAATTGTGTGTACTGGTCGGTTATATATACTGGTATTAGACTTGAATCATTTAAAGAGCCAGGGGGAAAGTGTAGTATAGTGGTAGATTCAATGGATGTTTTGGGATATAACTCGTATAAATTATACAGTGTCGCAGGTCACTCATCTAATATCACATGACTACTTTTATACACAGCCTTTAAATTCAATTGTATTTTTTGTATTTAATGATTTTTTCTGTTTTTTGGAATTATCTTTTTTTTAATACTTTATTTTGTATAATACTTCACGATATGAAGTGTAGTAGTATACTGTGTAATAATAATGATACTATCTAATATATCACGTATTTCTTCAATTAGTCGGCATAGAGTATTCAACTCATTTTCAAAATCATATTCTACAGAGAAACAACTTACAGATGAAGAGAAGAATAAAATAAATTCATTCATTAAAGAATTATGTCACAATCCACATCAACTATTAAAAATGTTTAATGTTTCATATGCTAGATCATCAGGTGCTGGGGGTCAACATGTCAATACTACTGATTCTAAAGCTTCTTTAAAAGTGAATAAGACTGATTGGTTTAAAGCTAGAGGTAAATATTTAGATCCTATACTATTTGATCAATTGATGAAGAATTATAAAGATGTAGAGGCTCCAAGTTCGAAAAGATTCCCATTTTTTACAAGGTTGGGTGGAGTAGTAATATCTAGTGAAAGGACAAGGTATAGAAATCAAAATTTAGAAGATTGTTTGAAAAAATTCATAGACGCTTTTGTATCATGCTCAAGATTCAAACCTCCTAAAAGTGAAGAGACTGTTAGAAGGTGGAAAGATTTGAGAAATAATGAGAATGAAAACCGACTTAAATCAAAGAAAGTTAACAAGGATAAGAAATTTAGTAGGAAGAAAGTTAATATGTCAGACTATTGAATTATATCAAACCAATTTATATTATAAGAAAAAAAAAATAGATCACCATACTATAAGTCAATTATAATAGGACGGAAGGAAAAAGAAAAGAAAATCGTATATATATATATATATATATATATATATACCTATATATATTACAAAAAAAAAGCAGTGTCTTAAGTTAAACCTTTGTATTTTTCCACAAATCTTGTAATCCAATAATACTAGTAATGACACCAGCACTACCAGCGATACCATCATCGACATTAATTAATTTCAAACCATTTAATGCCACAATTGAATCTAATATATTTTTAATTAAATCTCTCTTTGACTTAACTAACAAGATATTTTCAGTCTTTAAAATTTCCCTCTCTTTATCCAAATTAACTTTTTCATCTAATGGATCTTTACCTTCACTTGAATTTAAATCTTTAATTAATTCTTGTTTCTTTAAAAATGAAATTCTCCACTGTCTAATATCATTTAAAGAACCACCAATTAAAGCTAATAACCAAAATGAATAACAAATTTGATCAATTTTTTTAACAATTTTACCATTTTTATTACTTAGTAATCCTAGTAATTTTAACCATTGGATAGAATCAAAAGTAAAGTAACCTGAATATCCAAATTCTTTAATACTCTGGAAAATTCTTAAATATTTATCTGTTAGTTCATCATCAATTGTAATTGATAAATTCTTTAAATGTGTCAATGGTTTTAAAGCTCTTAAAGGTTTTCTACTTATTGTTAATAATGATTGAATTCTTTTAGTTAATTGATACGTAGTAATATTATAACCTGATCTTAAAAAATAAAATGATAGTAATCTAGCAACATATTGTAAAGTTCTAAGAATTTTCTCTCTACCACTATTTGTATCTAAAAATTTAATTAATTTTGTTAATGTTGGATGATATGTAATTGAATCGTAAACCATACTGTTATATGAACTTTGAATTAAATATTCAATATTATAACTTTTACTTCACTATGTTCAACACTACTATAATTTTTTTAAAAAAAAAAATATTTGGCAAATCTAACTATATTTAAATAGCAAAATAGACTATAAAACAAACCATATATATATAATTGAAAAAGCTCCACTCGATATATTATATAATATATTATATAAGCCCATGTATAAATATCTCATTTGTGGGGATAATTTTACCATTAAATATCCAATCGTATAGCCTATTTCCACATTAATTGTTCACCCACTTTTACAGTATTCTTGTATACAACAAGAACGCGTTATATATACAGTTTAACTTTATATATATATAATGTATAATACCCCTTTAATTCATTGACCCAACAAACAATTTTTATACAAATTTTAATTTTTAAATATTAAAGTGTGTTCATACAATAAAATTTATCATCTTTACACACTCATCAACTTTCCCAATTTGTATAGTATTTACGAACACATGTGATTTTTGTTCAAACGGTTAAATATTTGTAGTATATAAAATTCTATCCGTACCACGAATAAATATATATATAATTAAGAAGCACGCGCGCGGTATATATACACAAATTTATTTCCGGGAGGGGACGAGGGCCTATAGTAGAGAAATTTATCTATATAACAAATAGTACACAGCCTTGTAATTATTATGTAATTAATTGTGTCATTCATCTTCTGTAATTTATTATGTAATTTGAAATCAATCAGTTTTATATAAATTGTATATATAAAATTATAATATATATATGTGCAACTCATATATATATATAATGTATACTTGATGATTGATTATTTTATCGTTATAAAAGTCATTATACAATCATGTCAAAGGATATACCTTTATCAGAAGAATTATCAGTTACCTCTTCTTTAGAGGATGACTTTGAATCATATCCATTGGTTTCAATATCATATTGTGTTAAATGTAAATGGATGTTAAGGGCAACTTGGTATCAACAGGAATTATTACAAACATTTTCATCTAAACCTTTAAATGATTCAAAGGAAGAGACATTAGTTATTAATTCAATTATATTAAGACCTAGTTTAAAATCTGGAACTTTTAAGGTTGCCGTTAAAAAGAGTAGTAAAAGTGATTGGTTTATAATATGGGATAGAACAGTTGATGGTGGATTCCCAGATTCAAAAATTTTAAAACAAAGGGTGAGAAATTATATATTCCCAGAATTAAATTTAAGTCATATTGATAAACCGAATAATAATGATGGATTATTAGTTGGTCAATCTTCAAATAAACATCCAACTACTAACCGTACATTAACTGAAGAATGTTTAGAATGTACTAAAACATGGGAAGGTTAGAAATAAAAAATAAAAAAAAATGTTTTCAATAGCCTAACCATTCAATAAAATAATAAAATAATTTATCTATAACGTTATATGATTCAAAGTAATGATTTGGTAATTTTTTATATCCAATAGGTGCTAAATAGTCATAGTCTGAATCTGATCTATCTGGTAAATCTGCTATTAATCCTAGAAAATATGAGACTATCATTAATAGTATCAAAATTTTGCAAAAAGATTTAATTAACTTTCTTTTTTTCTTAGTCTTGATATCATTAGGCGATGGATTGTTAAATTTCCCACTTAGTTTATTCAATAAAATTTCTTGTTTATCAATCTCATTTGATAACTTATTGTAATTGTTATTTGCCGTTGGTAGTGAAATTCCAGTTTCATATAATTCAACTAACCTTTGATAGTTATTAACCAATTTTTTATTAATCATCAACTCTGTCGTTACATCCATTCCAATGGTTGAATATTGTGATCTTTTCCTTATTATACTATTTAAAATATTTAACTGTTCAATCAACTTCTCTTTACGTTTAACTGGTTCTAAAGATTCCAACTGTTTAAATTTTAGTAGTTCATTTTTTATAGTTTGAGTCGTCTTACTAGTTATATCTGATTCTAAAATTATGTCTTGCTTAAATAATGAATCAAATTTCAACTCAAATAATCTTTCAAATAAATCTTTAAATTTATCTTTTGTTAGTGTGATATCAGGATATTCCAACATAAAATCTATAAGAAAATCTCTATAGTCAGATGAAAGTATTGGTCTTCCTACCAATAATTCAATCTGATCAAGAAGTTGAACAGAATCAGTTATTCTAATCTCTGTACTGTTTGTAAGCGAAATCCATGCCTTGTTTAAAATATAGTTTGGGCTAAGAGTTGACATATTGTAATAATTGATTGGACTATACTCTATTCACTTATCCATTCATTATAAGTATATGCAGCGTAAGAACATGATGGGGAAGTGTACATATAGTGTACATATTTATAGTTATACACGCGTTTTATATATATATCGTAACATATTTGCATGTATACATGTATGAAATTATATATATATAATTGTGGACTATCGACGCGTCAATTTTACATATTTTTCAAATTTACGTAATCATTATAATGATATTATATATATATATTTTAAATCTTAGAACAATTTTTGATGCCATACTGTTTTTTTGAAATTAACCAAACAATTCTGACATAGAAGGTGTATCACTTTGAGCTTCTTCCACCTCAGAATCACTCTCACTATATTCAGGTTTGAGTACATATTCATCAAAGGTACACCTTTCATCATGAACTGCAAAAATACCGTCTCCTATTGGAATGAATTGTACTTTGTTCCATTTGAATCTCTTTGTCATAATAACAATTGGAGTTTCATCAACAACTGGTTTCTTATATATTTGACCATATTGTAGTCGATATCCATCTTCCATTTTCAACTCGAGATTGTTGATATTCAAATGTTGAATAATGGCATACTCTTCTGAGTACTCTTCATATTCACAATGGACAACTTCTAAACATCTGATGTATTGACGCTTATCCTCTTTTATATAATATCCATAACATAATCTTTTATGACCTTCTGATGCATGTTTATCAGATCTGATATAGTTGTCATTGCTTAAAAATATACCAATTCTAGAGATCGTCATGATTTCATCAGGGGTAAACGTTGGAGGTATATGATTTCGTATTTTGTCTTTAAACTTTCTAGCGATAGCCGAATGTTGTTGGTGTCCATGGACACGTCTCCAACTAAAATATCTTCTTGAGTCATGCATGGCTTTCTCTTGCTCTTTAACAGCATCATATTCTCTGAAATAGATAGTATTGAAAAGCGATCTCATTTCAAGTGCCAGACCAATTGATACAATTCTATTCTGGGTGGCTTTGGTTGTAGTTTTAACTGTTCTACATGCACGTTCCATTGGGAAACACCACAGCTCTTTTAAAGGACCAAATTTTTTGAAGTTGTCACACAAATGATTTAATAGATGCACTGGTAGATTGAATGAACTTTTCAATTTCTTTGTGGATTCAATGTTTCCAGCTTCTTCAATCTTATCTAGACATTTGATTAACCAACCATGTACTCTATTAATTTCATTTGCATTTATTTTCTCCAGTGTAAAAATTCTAATGATACTATTCAATTCTAGCATTAACTTTCTAACTATTGAATCAGGTGGAGGGTGAAATTCTGGGACTGATTCTTCAGTTAACAAGTAATCAACCACCCAATATATTTCATGTAAGAGCTTAAAGTCAACAGCCTTAAGAGAAGGTAGCTTCTTAAGGAAGACCTTACCAGATTCAGTTCTAGTACTAGTCAATAGATTTGTTTGTTTGTTCAAAAGAGTGGATAATGTTTCCAATTTTGTATTTTCGCGGTATCCTATAGGTCTGTACTGAATCAAGGATTTAGTATAAATAACATCAACAAAGATGTTCTCATATATTAAGTGCATTAGATCAATTGAGATAGAATCTGGAACTTTCAAGCTTGGAATGGACGTTAACGTAGTTGGGTAGGAAATCCTTGGAGATTCAACTCCATTATTTACCTGCTCTGTTGCATGAAAGAAATCATAATAGTCGCTCCCTAGAGGTTCTAAAACCTTAGAGGTGGAATGAATAATTGGTTTCATCTGGTGACGTTTAGACCCCGGGACCACTTGCAAAGTTTCTCTTTTTGCTAAACAAAAACTACACGGATAATGAGAACCGACTGCTTTAAGCCCGAAAATATCAGCAACGGCAGGAAGGTCACCTACAACGGCAACTGTATGGGCTTTCACATTAACAGTTCGATTATCTATCTCGACTTGAATCCCATTCATTGACAAGTCTTTCAAATCTTCCACTAATGGTTGCAAAAAAAGATTCATCCCGTCACCTTTTGTTTTAGGAAATATCATTGAAATATGAATTCCATTTTCTGTTGATCTCAAGTTAGTTGGTAGATTGTTAATCATGATACCAACGCATATAACGCCCATAGGTGAATATCTATCGGCATCAACACCATGGGACATGATTGTAAGCGAGAAATCATACTCTGAAAACTCAATGTTTCTTGCCTGTGTTCCATCAAAAATAGACTCATAATAAGAGGAATTTGAATTTGACGTTTGGTTTATCAAAAGGGGGCGAAGGTCATTATTAGTTATAATAGCTGCTAATATTGGACGAATAGAGTTGTAAACAAAATATCTATTTTTATCCCTCCCAGCTCTTATTGCTGAATTGGAACCAACCAAATGAGAACGTTCAATATCACTGATGCACTTCGTACAAGTAGTTTCATCTTTGTAATCACCAACGTATGCAATACATCCCTGCTGGCAATGTTCTAGCAACCTTGTACTATATGTTTTACTTCTCCAAGATGATCTGAGCCTACGCAGGATGCTGTGTGTTTCGGGTAACAATCGAGTATCTCCGTTTACAATATCAAAGAGATGGTGAGAAGTATCTCCCTTTAGACACCTCTCAAGTAGCTTTCTTTCTATAGGTAAGTCAAAAGTAGGGTCATTCACAAGTGTGTCAACGGCACAAATTATGGAAGTAAAATCAGAACCAAATCTTTCATTGGAATTTGTGTCAACATTTTCAGTATTACCATAACCAACCAACACGTCCTCAATTTCATCGCCTTCTTCCACAAAAGAAGATTCGTAATGTCTAACTTCTGCCTCGTTATCTAAATGTATATTCGGGTTAGCATCATTAGCAACAGCATCATCTTCGTCAGCAGAGCCAGCTTCTTCGTCATCAGGACAATCATTGTGAAGATTGAACAGAAGACGGTCAGTAATATGTTGCCGAAAAAATGGTAAATCATTGACATATAGAACATTATAGTCATCTTCAAGTAGAACTTTCAATTTAGGCACCCTATCCCAAGGTGCCAATCCGTGTTCTGCAACTGCATCTTTATACCATCCCTGAATAATGGTGTCTACATGAGCTAACATTTCTGGAAATAAATTGTTTCGTTTTGGATGGAAGCGTTTGGCTTTTATGAATTTATGTCTCTCTAGTTTATTGTAAGAGTTAAACATCGGAGTATTAAAACCAAGAAAAGGGATTGAATCAAAAGTTTTTCTTGCATTTCTCACAGATGCAGCAGTATCAAGGACACAGGCAAACATAGTTCTCAAATCAACTTGATCTTCTAATGACAAAGATTCCCTTTCCACGAAATCGCTATCAAACATAACATTATTTAGCTTTAGCATGTCTTCGTATGGAATATCAAATGCATATGTATTCTTTGAAGTATCTGCATAAGTCCATGGTTGCCTGGATTTTATGGCAGCATAACCCATCCCAAAATTTCTGTCTCTTATTTGACTTTCAAGCAATGGTGCCGGGATTGGCATTCTTCTTCTTAGTTCATCAGCATCCATACTAGATTAATTGTTGCTTTGTTATGATTAATGGAAACTAAACAACCTTTTTATCATAAACAATACTCTATGTGTTTGTTGTATACCATCTTTATTAAATAAATGCAGATCTCATAATCAAAACAAACAAAAAAGTCATTTTTTTTATAGGAAAAATTGTTTATGTATTTACCTTTCGTTGCGGCGCATGGAACTGCGCACATTAGTGGCTAATATAATAAACCGTTCATTAAATATATATCTATACAATTACATACCATGTATTTTCAGTATTTCTCTATGGTCAATAACAGCATCTAAACTTACCAATTCAGAGGTAGTTTCCCAATTAGTTATATCTTCTACCCTATTATAATTTGTCTGGTCCTTTTTAGCTATAATTATAATTGGACTTGAAAAATATGAGCCTATATTTTCATCATTTGCAATAACTTTAACTGCATAAATTTCTCCAGGTATGCAACCTTGATATGTAGTTCCAAAGACAACTTTTTTACCAAAACCTCCTAATTCTTTAACTCTACTATTTGAAATTTGATTTTTCCCAATAATTACACCTTCAGCTTCAAAAATTAAATCATCTGTTCTATCTTTTAAAGGTATGAAATCTTCATTAACAAACATTGATAACAGTTTAATCTTAGATTCTAATGTTAATATATAACAAGACCAATAAATACTTTTACGGATTTGAAGACTATTAGATGTAGTACTATTGTATTTATTGATCATTTCTTGAACTAATTCAACTTCAACAGAAGGTTTTAAAAAAGATTGTTGTAATGGAACTTGTACTGTGAAAATTGATAAATTTGGTAATATCTCATTAAATTCAGTACTTAAATTTTTAATTTCATCAATTTCATTTAAATCATTTGAGTAAATTGTAAAATCTTCTAGATTTGAATAATAATTTATCAATCGAAGTATTAAATCTTTGAGATAAGATTTAGATTCAGTTAAAATTATTGAATCAAATTTTAAACCTTTCCAATCTATTAATTCGGGTATTATCTTGGAAAATAACTCTGGTATTCTATTGCATATTAAAACATTTAAGGTATTTGGTTGTTCATTTGATAATTCAATTAATTTAACAAGTGTATCATTCCAATAGTTTTCTTTAAACTGGGTTAAATTTAAATCTATTGCAAATAATTTATCTAAACTCAGTATAGCTTTGGTATTTGAAAACCAATTTAAATTAGATAATGGATCCGAATTATCATTTAAAACTTCTATAGATTGTGGATGGAAAATTAATGGATTTGGTAGTGGTGTTTTAAATAATGTATTATCAAACTTGTAAAAATGAATAGATGTTATTTCATTTCGAAGTTTCGTCGCTAACGTATTTGACTGTATAACATTATGTTGAATCAAAGGTGATTGTTCCATTTTATATACACTTTCAACTGTATCTATATAGCTAATCATTAATAGTGTATATATTGTAACTGTTGAAATATCTTTAAATCTTTAAATTTGTAATTGTCACTTTAAAGAATTAAAATCACACAGCCGTTTTTAAAAAATGTCTTATGTAAGATATTATGATAAGTAAATAGTAAATAGTAAATAGTACTGTAGAATTGTAAATAGTTACTAAATACTAGTAATACTTAAGTAATAACAATAGGTTTATAACTTTATAAGTATTAAGAGTTGGCAGTCACTTCTACAAAATGTTCTTGAAAGTTAATCAGGAAAATGTTTTATAAAATATAAATTATATTAATTTAATAAATACAGTAAAGTTTAATCAATTTATTGTTAGTGTCACAAATATCTTATAGCTCTATCAAAAACTACGATCAAAGTAAATGAATCAATTGTTGAAACACTGGTAATCAACTCTGAATCCTGATAACCAAATTTGATTCCTAGAATTCTGGAATCCTGGTAGACTGTATGTAGTTGACTACCACGACAAATGATCTGTTGTATAATATATGCATAAAAAAAAATTAAACCCTTAATCTGGTGCGAGGGTTTTCACCAAATTTGCTTACACAATAAATTACATAATACCAAAATAAAAATTTAAATTTTTCGTCTTTCTCAAAAGGAAAGAAAAAACAAAATGAACGAAGGTTTTCTCTTCTTTTTAAATAAATTTTATTTTATTTTATTATTATAAAAAGACAAATTCCTTTTCTATTATAACTTGATTTTTTTTTTCTTATGATTAGTGATGATGATATGAATCAAGTATATTGTATATTCAATATGATATAACTACAATTAAATGGTATGTTTTCACTTTTTATTATTTATTTCCATTCTTTCATTTTCCAATATATATATTAAGGATAATTAAAATTTTTTTTAAATTTAAACTGATGATTTGAGTTAATGCATAGTTCAGCTGACTTATTGATTGAAGAAAAGAACTTAAACATATAGTCTTTCACCCCTATCTGATTCTACAAAAAAAAAAGATTACATTTTTCCTTTATTTTTATATATTGAGTATAAACGAAATTACTGTTTCTCACTCATTATACTAACAAATGTCTTTAGTTAATTGTTACTTATATAATATACATATGTATTTGAATTGATTATTTATTATTATTTCTATAAAAACTATATTGTAAAACTATTTTAAACTATAGGTTTTAATGCATACATTCTAATTGGATATAATTCACGAGGAACACCTTTTTGTAAATCTGTAGCTATTAATTTCCAACCGGCCTGTTTGAATAAACTTCTAAAATTTTTATCAGATCTAGTCTTACTTGAATCTTCAGGATCGTAAATATCATCGTCTGAATTTGTATTGTTTTCTTTAACAACTAATAAACCATCTTTTTGTAAACCTTTTTTACAATTATCTAACCATTCTAAAAATGCTTTATCTGGTAAATGACCACAACACCATTGACACCAAATTAAATAGTATTTACCAGGTTCTGAAGGTTCCCAATCTTGCATTGGTATATCATAAATATCACCTATTTTACCTTGTTCCATCAATGGTTGTAATTCAATCTTCATTTGATCAACAAATGGTTTAACAGGTTCTAATAAATCAACTTTATCACAAATTTTATGTAAAAAATCTCTAGTAACTCTACCAATACCAGCTCCAAAATCTAATCCAACTTTCAATTTACCTTCTTCTGATGAAAATCTTGGTTTTAATTTCCTTATAAATGTAGTTGATCCTATAACATCTGCTTTTGGAACACTTGTAGATTCACCAAATCCTCCCAAGACTCCATCAACTGATGCTTCAACTGATGTCCAATAATTTATAGCATCGTTATAATTAATTTGTGAATCTATATCTATAACTTGATCTTCAACTTGATCTACAACTTGACCTTCAATCTTAACTGGCATTATTTTATACTTAATTAATCAACTATTAATCAAAGAGAAGACATATTAGTTGTAATTCAATTACTATTTAAATGTATTAAAATATATTTTTATAATATAAAGAAAATATGTTTAAAATATGCAAAAACGTCCCAAAATTACATAATCAATTACATAAGCTAAAACACTTTTTTGATTATTTACACATAAATTAAATATGACAGAATACACATGACATAACTAATTACGTAATATATAAACGACACAAACGAGAAGATTTGTTGACGTGTATTAATTAAATTTGAAAAAACCGCCGAATTTTCAACTTTTTCTTCGCTTTTTTTTTTTTTTTTAGCGTTGAAAGAAAAATGGAGGAAGCAATGCTCTTTATCAGTTGATTTGTTTTAAAAAGGGGTTCTTTGTTTATTTTGTTTTGAGTCTTTTTTTTTTTTAAAAAAACATACTTCATAGTATTATATATTACACAGTCTTTAAATAATCATGAGTGGTAGTAAGTATACATATAAATCTGTATAAAGATATTCATTTTGTTCTTATTACTAACAGTATTCATATATTTATATTTTTTTATAGTAAGTTTGTTAGATTTAACAAAACCTTTTGTTTCAATTCTACCAGAAATTGAATTACCATATCAAAATCTTGATTTTGATGAAAAAATTGTTTATACAATTGCCACTATTGCAATTTATCTTTTATCAAGTTTACCATTAGCTAATGTTAATGAATTAAAAATTGCTGATCCTTTCAACTGGTTACGTTTACCATTTGCTTCCCAAGCTGGTACTTTATTAGAATTTGGTATCTTACCTGTTGTTACATCTGCATTTTTATGGCAAATTTTAGCCGGTTTTAGAATTATTAAAGTTAATTTTGAATCTAGAACTGAAAGAGAATTATTTCAATCTTTACAAAAATTAACAAGTATTTTAATTGGTTTAACATATTCAATACTTTTAGCATTTTCAGGTTATTTTGATTCAATTGATTCATTTACATCAGAAAGTATTATTTCACCATGGTCAAAATTAACAATTATTGTTCAATTAACTGCAAGTTCATTAATTATTTCATTAATGGTTGAAATTTTAGATAAAGGTTATGGATTTGGACCAGGTATTTTTGCAATTTTAGCAGCTACAAATGCAACTCAAATTACAACATCTTTAGTTGGTTTTACTACAGTTTTAACAACAAAAGGTTATCAATCAAATGGTGCATTTATTCAATTAGTTAGAAATTTGAAAAATAAATCAATTGGTGATGCAATTTATGAATCTTTTACTAGAGAATATTTACCAAATTTAACTCAAGTTTATTTAGCTTTAGCTACAATTGCAATTGTTGGATTTTTCAGTAATTTTAGAGTTGAATTACCAATTAAATCAGCTAAAGTTAGAGCAATGTCAAGTGTTTATCCAATTAAATTATTATACTGTGGTACTTTACCAATTTTATTTACCTATACAGTTTTATACAATTTAAACATATTTGGTTTCTCAATTACTCAAATTTTTAAGAATTCACCATATGTTAAATATTTAGGTGTTTGGAATTTAGATTTATACACTTTTAAGACTTATAACTTAAATTCAGGTTTATTATATTTAATCTCTGCTTCTCCATCATCTTCTAAATCATCATGTATTTTATTATCATTTTTAAGACCAATTACATTCTCAATTTTCATTACTATTGTTTCATTCATCTTTGCTAAAAATTGGTCAAGAGTTTCAGGTTCTGCTGGTAAAGATTTGGCTAGACAATTTAAAGAACAAGATATTGCTTTAATTGGCCATAGAGATACCGCAGTTGCTAAAGAATTAAATAAAATTATTCCAGTTGCTTCTACAACTGGTTCTTTAATTGTTTCTGCAATTATTATTATTACCGAATCTTTAGGTTTAGCTAAAGGTTTAGCAGCTGGTGCTTTAATTGGTTTATTAAGTACTTTATCCGTCTTGGAACAAGTTATGACTGAATATCAACAAAATGGTGGTGCTGGTTCTCAATTTGGTAAAGTTTTCAGCGGTCAATAAATAAATGGAAAAAAAAAAAATATAAAATAACAAAAACCAACTCATTCTTCTGTTTTTCTTTTTTCTTTCTTTTTTTTTTTAATTCATTCAAGAAAGGATAATTTTTACTTTCTTCTTTCCCTCACTTTACTTTACTTTACTTTATTTTACTCTCCCCTCCTTTCTATTCTTTTGTTACAATTTGTTTGTAATAAACAAAAGAATGAATCCATAAAAGTTATAGATTACTACTTACATATTAATTATTAGTACAATTTAATTTAATCTCTCCATACATCTGTACACCGTGTAAGAAAACCAAAAAAGCAAAAACAAAAAAAAAATAAAAAACCCAAAAACGTAATCGGTGCGTTTTACGTTTTTTTTCTTGTAGAAGATCAAAATGATTTATTTATAAGAAAGTTGCCCCTTTTGTTTTAAGTTTTATTATTACTTTGTTTACTTTGTATTAGGTAGATCAATTAAAGTATTTAAATATGGAGAAGTTACCATTTAGAAAGGCAAGACCTGTTGCTAAGACATTAATTGTTAAGAATTCACCGGATAATGAGATTGCTAAATCAAATTGTGTTGCCGTGAGTCCTCAAGATTTTGAAAACAATAGTTATATCATTTGTAATGGTAAATTTGTTTTCACTTGTAAGACATCCACCAAGATGATTCCTGGTTCTATTGGCTTAAGTGGGAATCAAAGATTTTGGGGTTCATGGTCAATTGATGATAATATATCAGTTTCTTCATATGATTTATTTGCATCAAACGGCAAGAAAGGTGCATATTTAGGTACAGTTAATTTAGAGATTAATTTCTGGAATAAGAATAGAGCAAATAATTTACAGTATGATCCTGATGAAATGTTGGAAGTTTTCGTTCATAAATTCGAGAATCAAATTATACAACCTTCACAAATTATTTTATTTGAATTTAAAGGAAATTATTTTGAATTAAAGATTCAATCAACTCAAGTTGTTGACTTGGGAGAAGTTATATTAAGTGATATTAGTACGTCATCTGATATAATGAATAAAGGTATTGTTGTTCAACAAACAAAAGTTAATTTCTTTAAAGGACCAGATGGATTGGTTAATTTAAAAGCTTCAAGTACAAGACCAAATGCTGATGCTATTATTAGACCAGATTTTAAATTTGAAGATATGGGTATTGGTGGGTTAGATACAGAATTTACATCAATTTTTAGAAGAGCGTTTGCTTCAAGAATTTTCCCACCTGGTTTAATTGAAAAACTTGGTATTCAACATGTTAAAGGTATGTTATTATATGGTCCTCCAGGTACTGGTAAAACTTTAATTGCTAGACAAATTGGTAAAATGTTAAATGCTAAAGAACCAAAGATTGTTAATGGTCCTGAAATTTTATCCAAATATGTTGGTTCATCCGAAGAAAATATTCGTAATTTATTCAAAGATGCCGAAACTGAATATAAAGCTAAAGGTGATTCATCTTCTTTACATATTATTATCTTTGATGAATTAGATTCAGTTTTCAAACAAAGAGGTTCAAGAGGTGATGGTACAGGTGTTGCAGATAATGTTGTTAATCAATTATTAGCTAAGATGGATGGTGTTGATCAATTAAATAATATTTTAGTTATTGGTATGACTAATAGAAAAGATTTAATTGATGGTGCTTTATTAAGACCTGGTAGATTTGAAGTTCAAGTTGAAATTCATTTACCAGATGAAGCAGGTAGAGAACAAATTTTAGAAATTAAAACTAAAAAAATGAAAGAAAATGGTGCTTTGGGTAAAGACGTTGATTTGAAAAAATTATCAGAATTAACAAAAAATTTCTCTGGTGCAGAATTAGAAGGTTTAATTAAATCTGCCACTTCATTTGCTTTAAATCAACATATTAAAGTTGGTACAGTTGGTGAAATTACTGGTGATTTAGATAATACTGTTTTATCAATGGATTCATTTTTGAATGCTTTAGAAGAAGTTAAACCAGCATTTGGTGTTCATGAAGAAGATTTACATGACTGTATTAAAGGTGGAATTTTGAAATATTCTTCCAAGATTGATAATATTATAAGTAGAGTTGAAAGAGCATTAGTTCAAACTGAAAATTCTGAAAATTTCAATTTCTCTTCTTTGTTATTATATGGACCTGCAGGTTCTGGTAAAACTGCATTGGCTTCATATCTAGGTTTAAGATCTAAATTCCCATTCATTAGATTAATTTCAGCAGACGAAATGATTGGTATGTCTGAATCAGCTAAAGTTCAATTTATAGATAATACTTTTAGAGATGCATATAAATCACCATTAAATGTTTTAATTGTTGATGATATTGAAGCTTTAATAGATTATGTGCCAATTGGACCAAGATTCAGTCCCGTTATTTTAAGAGCTTTAATGTCTAGAATGAAAAAATCTCCAACTGAAGGTCACAGATTAATCGTTTTAGCTACTTCATCTAATTATCAATTATTGAAAAGTTTAGATATGTTGAATTGTTTCAATGAAGAAATCCCAGTTAACAATGTTATTAACTTGAAAGAATTCTTCAACGTTTTAGAATTGACTAAATTTGGAACAAATACCGAAGAAAGAAGATCAATTATTGAAAAATTATCTTCTGTTTTTGAATCAAATGATTTGAACATTCCAATTAAGAAAGTTTTATTTAACATTGATACTGCAAAATTCGGCATGGATCCAGCTGATGAATTGGTGCAATTAATGGTTGAAAGTAATCATAACTAAAAATCAAAATAGCTTATTGAATAATCTATACAGTTTCTATATATACAAATTAAAATAAAAAGTATGATACACCGAAGACAAAATTTAAAATTATGTGCTAAGTAAAGAAAACAATAAATTTAATTTAATCATGAAAATCAAGATCATACATAGAAGTAAATAATAATATATTAGAGATTTTTTATAGAGAAAAAATATAAAACCATTAATATAGCTAAGATAAGCAAATGTATAAAGTAACGATTAAGACAAGAAACAGAATACATATAAAAAATTTCATTATAGGATACATGTAAAACAGTAACAATTACTATAAAATATTGTGAGTGGTGATCTCTTATTCATTCTTCTTTTCATGTCTCAACCATTAAGGAAAAGAGCAAATAATTGAAAGGACCCGCAATATGTCTAGAGATAATGGAGGGAGGAGGGGGAGATTGTGGATAACCACATAATTTTAAACTTACACCTGAGAACAATACTCTTAGGCTTCAGCTTCAGCTTCAGGTGCTGCTGTTTCTTCAACTGTAGCACTTTCTTCTTCAGCCTTTTCTTCTTGAGCTTCTTCTTCTTCTTTAGCTTCTTCAACTTGTTCAGCGTCTTGAGCTTCTTCAGCTTCTTCAACTTCTTCAGCTTCACCAGATTGTTCGTCTTCTAAATGGTCATCATGCTCTTCTTCATCACTTTGATTCAAAGCAGAGAATATATTCTTAGAAGCTTCTCTTGGTTCAGCTTGTACTGGAGCAGCTTGTTGTCTTTGTAAAGAGGCCAATGAACTTGTAGAGTTAGTACCCTTCACTGTTATAAATGCATTAGGTTTTGGAGAATTATTATTGTTAATGTTGTTTGAGTTGTTATTTTTCAAGTTCAATGAAGATTTCGTCTTTTTGGTATTACCGAAAGGACCTAAGTTATCCCCGGAATTTCTAACGTGACCAAAATTGGAGATTTCATTTGAAGATATTTTATCATTACCCCATCTAGAGTTGTTTCTAGAAGAGCCTGATCTAGAGTCATTTCTACGTTTCTTTTGTTCTTCTTGAACTCTCTTAGCTTCAGCTTCTTGATGAATTTCATTGATAGTCTTTGGACCAGCTTCTTTCTTAGCATCAGCCCACTTCTTCTTCCTTAGATCGAGTAAATCTAATAATTTGAATTTAATTCTTGATGAGATACCATCACTTTCAATGATACCATTAACAGCCAAGAAAACATATTCCATAGTATTCTTCATCATTTGGACTTGACCTTCCTTACCAGGAGCAGCAAGTGGATTATCCATCTTTGGACCAGTGATAGTCAATAATTGTATTAAAGTTTCTAAAGTATCTTCATTTAATGATTGAGCCTTAACAATAAGATCTCTGTAACAACTGATAATAACATTAGGAGATAGTAAGTTTAAGTAGAATAATTCACCAATGAATTTCACTAAACCTAAACCTCTTCTCTTAGCAGCAGCTAATTTATAGTATTCATCGGATAACATTTCTGGTTCTAAAGCTGAACCATCTTCTTGTGTTGGTAAGTCATCACTCCAACCCTTGGTATATTCTGTTTGACATCTGTTTAATAATAAGGCACGAACTAAAGTGGAAGCGCTCTTTGCATTTGGTAATTCTAATTCAGCAACATCGTAAACTTCAGGAGCAATTTGTTGAACTAATCTTAGACAGAATCTAGCATAAGTAGAAGACCAGTGAGCTTCATCACAGGCTTTAGCGAATGTTAATTCAATAACTTGTTTCAATGCTCTAGAATCACCTTGCCATTTAGATTGGTTAGCAATACTTAATAATTCGTCAGTAATTTCGTCAAAGTTTTGGGGGGTTAACTTATTCAATAGAGATTTAACCTTTGATTCAACATCTTCAGCATCCAGTAAAACGGTAACACCATCTGGAGCATATGTGACTTCTTTAGTTTTACTTCTTTGTGATCTTGGAACCCATCTGTTTGCACTCTTTTCTAATGGTTTGACTTCAACAGGAGGAGCAGGAGGATACTCTGAGTCATCTTCTCTTCTATCACCCTTATAGTCTCTATCATCACCTCTATCTTTTCTGTCACCTCTTGGTCTCTTTGAACCTTGTCTTTGACTCTTTTCACGTGGACCACCTGGACCCATCTTCTTCTTTGAACCACCTCTTGAGCCGTTTCTTGAGCCATTGAAGTCACCTCTTAAGGTTTGGTTTCTTGAAAGAGGACCACCTGGACCATTATTTGGACCACCTTTACCGAATTGGTTATTTCCAGCTCTGTTGAATGGACGGTCTTTGCTATCTTTTTTATTAGGGAATGTAATAACAATCTTGGAACCAACTTCTGCTTCCCATTTAGTATCAACCTTAAAGTTACATTTTTCAGCAAATTGCGTCAAGAACATTGGATCGTATCTCTTTTTATTTGGTTTAGCACAGTTAGGATCTGGTTTAGTTAATTCTGTCTTGTATGCAAATTCGTAAATGTTTTCAATAGGTTTAGCAGTAGCTAATCTTTCTAAAAGTTGGGTCATAGTAACAGCACCATCATCTTCGACAGGAGCTGGTGTTGCTTCTGGTTCAGCGGTTTCTTGTTCAGCTTCTTTTGGTTCTGAAGCATCAGTATATTCTTCTTCTGATTTTGATTCTTCAACTGATTTTGATTCAGGAACTGGAGTTTGTTCAGTTTCAGTGACTTCTGGAGTTGGTTCTTCTTCAGCTTTAACTGGTTCTTCAACTGTAACTGGTTCTTCAACCTTGACTGGTTCTTCAACCTTGACTGGTTCTTCAACTTTAACTGGTTCTTCAACTTTGACTGGTTCTTCAACTTTGACTGGTTCTTCAACTTTGACTGGTTCTTCAACTTTAACTGGTTCTTCAACCTTAACTGGCTCTTCAACCTTGACTGGTTCTTCAACCTTGACTGGCTCTTCAACCTTGACTGGTTCTTCAACCTTGACTGGTTCTTCAACCTTGACTGGTTCTTCAACCTTAACTGGTTCTTCAATTTTGACTGGTTCTTCAACATCTTTCTTTTCTTCCTTAACGGTATTTAAAACTGGTTTAGGTTCAGAAACATTCAAGTTGTTTTTCTTTAACTTAGCAAGGAACGCAGCTTTGAAAGCTTCCTTAGCTTCGATACTACCTTTAGCTGGAGCAGCTTTAACAGGAGATGCAGGAGTTGGTGCAGTTGTAGTGGTTGCGACAGCGGCAGCAGTTGTAGTGGCAGTAGTAGTTGCTGGAACGGTAGAAGCAGCTGTTGCAATTGGAGTTGTTGGAGTAATGGTAGCCTTTGGTAAAACTGGAGTTGAAGAAGCAGATGTTTTAGCAGATGAAAATGAAGGAGCCTTTGAATGACCTTTGGTAAAACTGACAGCTTCACCATTTTTATTTTTAATACTAACATTTGTATGTTGAGGATGTGTAGCTATATGGGTATTGGTTTGATTTTGAAGAGTTGGAGAAACTGGGATTGCATTTGGAGAACCGTAATATGGAGTACCAGGCACACCTTGAGGAGCAGGAGCGTAATAAGCGTAAGAGTAACCTGGAGCTGCAGTATAAGCGGATGGCATATATCCTTGCCAGCTTTGCTGAGGATAATATTGTTGTTGCTGTAATTGCTGCTGTTGAGAGTTATAATTATTGTAGTTATTATACTTTCTATTACCCTTGTTATAATTTGGGTTATTATTATTGTTATTACTAGTATTGTTGCTATTGTTGTTGCTGTTATTACTATTGTAATTGTGATGAGGGGTCCCACTTGGTGGGTTCATATTATTATTACTAGACATTGTTTGATCTATTGAATAAATGAAATGAGGGATGGAAGGATATAGTTTGAAATAGAAAAAAATTAAAACGTTAAATAAATTATTTGAAAATTTTCTTTAAAGCAAAAAAATGTGTATAAAGTATAGTTCAAATGAATGTAATTAACTTGATAAATGAATATCTATAGTGTTTTGTTATAGGGGAAAAAAAATGGGAAGAAAACTTTTTTTTGTATGGATGGATGGATGAATAGATGGATGGATGGATAGATGGTTGTAATTTTCAATCCTTGTAAACTACTCAAAGGTATTTGTCTATAGAAAGAAAGAAAATAAACAAGATGTATTTGTAGATTAACAAAAGTTATTAATTAAACTCCCTTTGATATAAAAAGAGAAATATAATATAATAAAATGGAGTTGATCTCTCTTACAATCTTTTAGATTCTAATTCAAATTTATAAATCAGAACAAAAAGACTATATATAAACTTTTGATTATTGTTTAGTCTAATTTTTAAACAAACTTTCTATTAAAAGATTAATTTATTCAAAAATCTATATAATGTATTTTAAAATAACTGTATATACAATTGATAATACTACAAAACAGTTTGAAACTATAACAAACCTCCGTATGTATCTGTGTGTGTGTGTGTGTGTCTCTCGCTCTCTCGCTCTCTCTCACTAACTCTCTCTCTCACTCACTCACTAAAATTTCCAACTGTTCATTCTTTCAGTATTTTCCCTCAAATTTTTTTTTTTTAAATTTTTTTTTTTAAATTTTTTTTAATGAAAAAAAAAAAAAAAAAAACACACACACAGAAAAAACCTACACCGATTACATAATACTATAATATATATAACCATAATGATTATGTAATATAAAAAAATAGGTTTTTCTTTTTTTTTGGAAAATTTTTATATAAAAAAAGAAGTACAAATTTTGGACGTGATGATTTTAAATTTTAAATTTTAAATTTTTAATTTTTTATCGATCGATCGATGAATTATGACAAATAGTTCGTTGTATTTCAATTCACCCTGCCGTATAGAAAAGCGCGCCGCGAGTACGTATATAGACGTTATATAATCATGTGATCCAATTCATTTGAGTTTCCTTTTCACTATAATGGTAGATAGTAGTATAATAATTGTAGCTATAAAACCGTATACTATAACAAAGTCTTTAATTGATTCTCTTTCTATATATAGATGTTAGTATATTATATTATATTATATTGTGTTATATTTTTTATATACTTACTAAAGCAAATGGCAGTCATTTTATCCTTAGTTTCTTCTGTACATAATTCAATATTTTGATTTAAACAGTAATCTAATGTACATCCTTTACATCCACTGTCTGCAGTATCTTGATTTAGTGGGATTATATTGTAATTTAATCCACAGTCACATTTACAAAATAAGTCCATTGCTGTAGTTATATTTGATAGTATTAGTAGTAAGATGATTAACTGGGGTATTATACCATGTTGGAATTTATTCATTGTATTTTGATTATTTATTAATCAATTCATTCATCAAATCCATGTAATGTTTATAACAACAACTTTGTAGAACAATTTAAAAATATATCAAATTTACACAGATAAACAATTTAAATGTACACCCACAGAGTATTCATCTGTACACCATACCCTACTGTTTGCCTTTGGCAGATTACGTAATTTTCTTTTTTTGTTTTGTCTTAAATTTCTCATTTTGCCACCAAAATGTAAAGAAACAGTGAGATTGAAGTATCTTTTAAGTTTATACAGATCAAAGTGTAAAATATACAGTATATAACTGTATACAATTGAGATTTTATTTTGATACAGTTGATATATTAGACATTGAGTTTTTGATAGGTTCAAGTATTTTTCTTTGTTTTTGCTTGATTCAACCACCATTTGATAATAAAAATATAGATATCTATAGAAATGACGACAAATACTGCAGTTTTATCCCATGAAAGTGGTATCAAACCTTTCTTTTTACAAAAAATACAAGACTATGAGATTCAAGTTACAGCCAAGACACAAAATTTGAGAAGATTAGAAGCACAAAGAAATGCTTTAAATGCTAGAGTGAGATCTTTAAAAGATGAATTGAAACTATTACAAGAGCCGGGCTCTTATGTTGGTGAAGTTATCAAAGTTATGGGTAAGAAAAAAGTTTTAGTTAAAGTTCATCCTGAAGGTAAATATATTTCTAATGTTTCAGCAGATATTGATATGAAAAAGATAACACCAAGTTTAAGAGTTTGTTTAAGAAGTGACAATTATGAATTACATCAAATTTTACCAAATAAAGTTGATCCTTTAGTTTCATTGATGATGGTTGAAAAAGTTCCTGATTCAACTTATGATATGGTTGGTGGTTTAGATAAACAAATTAAAGAAATTAAAGAAGTTATTGAATTACCAGTGAAACATCCTGAATTATTTGAAAGTTTAGGTATTGCTCAACCTAAAGGTGTTATCCTATATGGTCCACCAGGTACTGGTAAAACTTTATTAGCAAGAGCTGTTGCTCACCATACAGATTGTAAATTTATTAGAGTTTCCGGTTCTGAATTAGTTCAAAAATATATTGGTGAAGGTTCAAGAATGGTTAGAGAATTATTCGTTATGGCTAGAGAACATGCTCCATCTATTATATTTATGGATGAAATTGATTCAATTGGTTCTTCAAGAGTGGAAAGTTCATCAGGTGGTGGAGATTCTGAAGTTCAAAGAACAATGTTGGAATTACTTAATCAATTGGATGGTTTTGAATCATCTAAAGATATTAAAATTATAATGGCTACAAATAGACTAGATATATTAGATCCAGCACTTTTAAGACCTGGTAGAATTGATAGAAAGATTGAATTCCCTCCACCAACTTTAGATGCAAGAACTGATATTTTAAAGATTCATTCAAGATCAATGAATTTAACAAGAGGTATCGATTTAATGAAAATTGCTGAAAAGATGAATGGTTGTTCAGGTGCTGAAATTAAAGGTGTTTGTACAGAAGCTGGTATGTACGCTTTAAGAGAAAGAAGAATTCATGTTACACAAGAAGATTTCGAATTGGCTGTGGCTAAGGTTATGAATAAGAATGATGAAGGTGCTGTTTCGATAGCTAAATTATTCAAGTAGTGTCAATTTGTATATTATTACTCTTTAATTTTAAATTTCTATTGAAAAATATTGTATATATATATAAAAATGAACAACGTAAAATTGTACAACAAGAAGTTAAAACTTTGATTTTAGAATTATATTATAGATTATCGTTATTATATATATACATATTATACAGATCAAGATCTTTGTTCTCCCTTTTTAACTCCATTTTCTGTTAACCATTCCTTGACATTGTTTAAATTAGTTGTATCATCACCCCCACTGATTGATATTTCATCTAAAGCTTTACATATCCAGTTATAGTCGTAGTCCAATTCAGGATCTTCAGCAAGGAAATCGACAGTTAACTTTTTTTTAGTCATTGTTAAATCAACACAGAACCAACATTTGAAAATATCATTAGAGTTTGATAATGTTAAATTAGTGAAATGGGGCATTAAATCTTGTTTGACATGCCCTATAATTGTTTGTAAGTCAGTTGTAGATTTGGACATTCCACTGAATTTACACTCTATGTTTTTACACCACGAATTCCCACAACCTTGGTTCAATTGCAGAATATACTTTCTCTCCACTCTGGACTTTAATTTTATCCCAGTTGGATCTGCAACGTTGGAATACAGTGGTCCATAACAAAACTTACACAAACCTAAATTATTCTCACTACCATTGGAAGCATCCACGATCCTAGTACAATTAACATTACCACATTTCATAGGTTTGGATTTACTGACCCTATGTAATTCATGTAACTTGAAATGAGTCTCAAAATCTCTTAGTCTAATCAACTTTCCACATTTAAAGCATTCGTTTGTCTTAGAGCCACATTCAAATTCGTGTTGTGTCATCTGTGAGATTATAGATTCAGTGGTAGATTTCTCCTTCGGTAACGTAAGATGACAGAAACGGCACTCATGCAAAGAAAAAGGACAGTCTGTAGCTCTATGGAAACTTATTTGGGCTTTATTTGAACCAGTAAACTCATTGCAGGCACTACATGCTACTTGTGCCGGGGAAGAAGACACCCCATCTTCGTAAATAGAAAGTTCATTTGTGTGATAATACTTAATATGAAGCTCTTGAGTTCTTTGAGAGTCGCCATACGTAGAGCAACAATGCCAATGAGAATCTGGTATCTTCTTCAAGAATACCTTATTACAACCTCTTCCACATTTGATGTTGTTTCTCAAACAAAAGTTCTCGTGCATGAACTGTGACATTTTAGATATTTTGGAGCCACAGTTAGAACATGTAATTTGATCACCATCTACTTCTATGTCATCAATGGCACCATAGTCATTCTCTCTATTTTTGTCAACTATATGTGCACTCATCTCAACATATTCACTGGTCTCTCCAAATGGAATTATATATAAGTGGTTTTGAAGTAATTGGTTGGTACTGCTTATGACAACTTCTTTAATACCAGAATTAAAGGTACTCCAAATAAACGACTCGTCTCCAATATATGCATCATTTGACACAATGAAATCATCTCCACTTTTTATAACTAGCTCATCCTCTCCTTGCATTGAGCCTTCAGTTTCCAGTTGTTGTTTAATGCCCAGCCTCAATCTTTGTCCGACGGCTGTAGTGATATTTTGACCTATAGTGAAATCCATGAATTTATTCAAATTAGCTCTCTTTTCTAGAAGTTCCTTTGCTATGTCATCACTAAGGGGTGCAACCTCAAGGTTGATATCTGTGTCTATAACACATATAGTAGGCTCAGGAGAACACTTACTGATCTCTAATTTATAAATTTTATCGCTATTAGTTGAATCTTTAAAAACTAATGTATCACCTTCAGTTAATGTTGTATAAAACCTATTTAGTTTTGCTTCAAGGAACCATTTCCATTCATCAATATCCTCATAGATTTCCAATGGTTTCAACACTAAGTCTGTACCCTTCTTAATGTCATGCATGAGCTCTATATCAAGTAGAGTAGATTCATAGATGCCTAATTTTTCAACTAGAACTCCTGGAAGTTCTACTTCTCCATTACCGGATATGAACTCTTTTACACCACAATAACAGTATTTTGATTTTTGTGTGTTCGATATTTTGAATATTAGTGGATGGGGTAAAGTTTCCACTGAAAGAGACCTCTGTTGGTTTACCAAATGCTCAAGAATTATCTGGGGTAAAATAACTTTGTCTGAATAGTAAGGCAAATTGTTCTCTTTGTTGGGGCTGAAATTATACGTCAACTGTTCACGTATCACTATATTTTCTGTCATATTTTAATAATTTGCCTTATATATCCCTTGAAATAACAAATGACTACTACTTGCCTTGAGATAGAATAATACCAATGATTTAAATATAGAATAAGCTAGCAACAGTTTGCCATCAGAAATACAAATCTCGGAGATTCCAGAAGTCTGAAAATTATATTACAAATTTTGTTATTTGCACAGCCGTTAAAATAAAGATTCAAATTTTAATATCGATCTGCCAGGATAACAGGAAGGTTAGTTTCAAGTTGTTCTAGCAAATCCTCAGATAATAGTTCATTGAGTAAAGAATACATCTCTTCAGTTTCCAGGGAACCAAGAGCTTCTAAATCTATGTTTTCCAAAAGGTACTTGACAAGCAAAGGGTTGACTATTCCGCAGTCGAACAAAACTTGATGTTGATGATTATACTGCAAGTCGTGATTCATTTTAGCGTCTCCCTTTGATTCCCTTAATGTTCCAAAACTATTTATCAATTGTTGAATCTCATAGAAAATTTCGTTATAATCCTTTGCTGTTTTTAGTATTATTCCTAGTGATTTACATTTTTCTATAAAATCTGCTATTTTAGGATCTTGTGTCATTCTCTCTTCGCCAAACAGGACCAACACCAGACTTTGTACTTGATGGATAATTCCCAGCAAATTCTCTAAAAAAAGGGATTGACCAGTTTTTATATTAACTTGATATATCTGTACTGGTTTTACAATTATCACTCCACAGGTTTCACTAATAAATAGATCAAACTGCAAATTTGAATCCATCGTGAATTCATGCAAGTATATTCGTTCCTCATGTTTCTCCGTTGCGTCTTCTAAGGCAGAATATAAAAATGGAAAATTCAAAGATAAATTAACATTGATTGCTAGTCGCCTAAATGTATTTGGATTTGTGGGTAATAGTGCACTTATAAAATCGCTTATGTTAGGTGTTTCTTCTAAAATGCTTCCGTCTAGAATACAATTGTTCTTCTCGGCTGGTAACGAGCATAGCTCGTGCTTATATTTGGATGAGATAGATGTCTCGTCCTCTGTAACCTTTGTTGAATAATCTAAAGCTCTTAAAACAGGAAGCTCACCTTGATCTATCTTATATTTTTTCAATTCTTTTTCTTTTGTTAATGCTAAAGATTCGAGCTCTGATATATTCCTCTGTCGTTTTCTTTCACCTGAGAGATTTTCTGATTTTTGTTCTTGATGGTCGGAAAGAGCTATTCTCTTTCGTTTGACTAAGTAGTGGGTTTTTTTCACTGGCTAGTTGTGAAATGATCACCGAGTTTTCATCAGCTCTAGTATGATCAGATTGGTGACTTTTTATGGCACCCCTCGAGGTTTCATGATTTTCAATATTTGATTCATATTCGTTTGATTTTTCTGAGGTTTTGTTGACAAAAAGATGAACTTGGGATTCAGGTTCTTGAGAAATATGTTCATCTGTTCCAACGGACATGTCGATATCATCTTCGAAGGAGTAAGGTATCACTGGAAACTTTGAAAAAAAACCCTCTTTTATGATAAAACTCTCTTCGAGTTCGTATTGTTTGATAATCTTCATGTTCTTGATTGCTGGTGTCGTTCCAAATATACCATACGATTTACTTCCCACTCTTAGATCTTCTTCTAAAGTTGACTGCTGAGATATAGTGGAAAAGGGGGACCATTTCAATTTTGCACATTTGGTTTTGGAAGGACGCCATTTGTTTTTGTTTCTACCTTTCCAATATTTACGAACAAAAATGTAATAAGAATTGAAACTACCGAATGGATTTTTCTCTGGTGTATATTGTGTGCATACCTTATATACTATTGTTCTCTTATCTACAAACTCATCCAAAATGTGGTCCAATGAATCAATTCTATTGATTTCTTTGAAAGAGGCTCTTTGCTGATATGTTTTATTGAAGAGTCTTTGGACTTTATCCTGGAGTGATATTGGAACTATGGGAACTGATACATTGAAGTTAAAACCAATTTTACTTTCATCTAGTTCCTGTGAGTTTTTGAAAGAGAAATTGGGTGCTGGCAAGTTTAACACTTGGGTTTCATCTAGTTGTAAGTCTTCGATGAACAATGACTCAATTTGAAATTTCTCTTTTTCCCATTTAGAATTCAGCGATATATTTTTCTTGGAGAGTGGATGGTCAATATTTTGTAGAAACTCATAATCAAGGATGAATTTGTTTGAGTCTTGTATAACTGGGGTAGGATCAAAAATTGGATCCATTAGTGCCGGGCGACCAATATTTAGGTTATTCTTGATTAGTACATGACCGAGGAAAGATTTTGCTGATAACTCCATATTGATCGTCTCCTTTAACAATCCTTGTTGTGTCTTAATAATAGTGTCACTTTGATCAAGTTGGTATTTCTGTGATAAACAGACCCATTTTTGTTTCTCTTGTCCTCCGTGAGTATGTAATTCATTATAGTTTAATGGTTCTACAAACTCCACATATAAGTCTTCCCGAGGAGATATTAAATCGTGAGAGTTATTCCAACTCTTTAGTTCACTCTTTTTTGTTGATCGTGACAAAAAACGTATTCCTTCATGTGCGAGCTTCACTTTAGTATCCCATTGGAATACTTCTGAGATAGAAAGGGGAAACGTATGTTGGACTAAGGGTAGATTCTTACATTCCCATTTGTTTATTGCGAATTGTTTTGAATGAGTCGGATTGTAGTTCTGCATCTCAACATTACCTATATTTAGTTATAGATTTGTAGTGTCGAAAAGGGTAGAACTGTAGTAAAAATACAAACAAAAGGGATATAAAAATGGATAAATCCTTATTTTGGCTAAAAAAAGACTCTTCTTAAAAGGGCAGCGCGGATTCTTTTAACAAATTAGTTATTGTTTTTTTTTTACTTTTTATCATTATTTTCTTAGTTGTACTTTTCATTGTGATGTTAGAAAAATTATATACAATTATTCATCCCTATATAATATGATCTCACTCTGTTTGAAGTATCTTCTTGCATCTTCATCTATTAAAACCAAACTTAAAAACGTTCGAGTGCTAAACTTTTTGTTGACATCTTTGTAGGTTGGAGTTAAATCAAAACCACCCAAGAATAAACGAATAGGAATGGTTTCTCCTCTTACTGGTGCACCATCCATAATTTCAAATTTAACGACTGTCTCACTGGAACTTATTTGATGAGGAGCAGATCCACATGTTTCTCTTCTAATCAACGATAATTCCATATGCTTTATTTTCAATCTCACTAACAAGAAGTATATACGACCAACTATTACATCTTTCAAAGAATATTTGTTTTTGGAGTATTCAAATTCTATGTGAAGACAATCTTCAATACCGACATCCATTTTAACAGTTAATGTTGGTAAAGCAGCTGTAGCATCTTTAGAATTTGCAACTTCGCCACCGGTCTGAATTTCTCTTTGATATTGATAAACCCACAGTTCTTTTTCTCTGATAACATCTGCTGATTTCCTACTAACTGTTACCTTCAAATAGTATCTTAAACGAACATTAACACCTCGGTAACTTTCGTATTGCTTCTCTACATTTCTAAATTCAAATTGGAAAGTCTCGGGATGCCTTAGTTCACCTGGGGATGCTAATTCATGGGCAAGGGAAAGAAAATTATCAGCTTGAACACCATCATTACTAGTTTCAATGGTACCTAATAGTTGAATTCTAATACCTAAATGTTCAACCTTTTTGTTATCTCTAGTACGTATGGTAACTTGACCTTTAACGGATTCTCCATCTTTATATAATGCCAACTTTTCTTTACGACCTTTGGCATTTTTAATTTCAACTGACTCCCGACTATCTTCATTGTCTAATCTTAGCTCAATGTCTAATGGCGATTTGAACATAAAAGACATCTTTGTTTTATTCTTTCTCTATTTTATTATGAAATTAATGTATATGAACTAATGCTGTCGTCTTTTCTATGTGTCTCGGATACTAGACCTATGATAGTAATTTCTAGTGTTAATTCAGCTTAGATATTACTTTTATAGAATAGAATAACTTACAATTGACTCGAGTACCTAATGGTTAAAATGTATAACTATATATGCTCCATATAGTTTTTGAACACTCACTTAGTAACTTCAAGAGGCTTGTGCCCTAAAGGTTACCTCTCTTAATTAAATATATTTCTTATCTGCCTCTTTAACGTACGGGTAATGAATTACTGAATTGTGTGGCTAATTATATTTAATGATATAATACGCCATTTACGTGGCTAATTGGTAAGGGCACGCAAGCATCCGAGTATATAGATATTGATCTACTTATAAATGTTTTAAAAAACTATATCTATGTCGATACTGTCATTATACTCCTATGGATTACTTTAATACATAAAGAGAATACTTTAAATAATTGTGAAATCTTTTATTTTATTTTTCATATACAAGAACTTAATGTAAAAGGGAAAAAGTAAGTAGTTATATAACAAGAAGAAAGAACAAAAGAGGAAAATAATAATAATAATAATAATAATAATAATAATATAGAGTAGTTACACAGGAGAGAAAGAATTATATTCTTTTTTCCCCCCACAGAAGATCGATATCTAAATTACTAAAAAAATTATTTCTTTTGACCTAAACATTTTAAGATGTCACCCCAGACAGTCTTTGGTGATTGAGCAGCATCAATACCTGACCAGATACCGTTCTTCTTGTAGTAATCAACAATTGGTTCAGTTTGATTGTGGTAAGTCACTAATCTCTTCTTTAAAGCTTCAACGTTATCATCGGATCTTTGGATTAATGGTTCACCAGTAACATCATCCTTCATTTCTTCCTTTGGTGGGTTGAAAAGCTTGTGGTAAGATCTACCAGAAGCTGGATGCACTAATCTACCGGTAATTCTAGCAACTAATAATTCATCATCAATCTTTAATTCAACAGCTTTTTGTAATGGGGTAGAATTTGCAGTTAACATTTGGTCTAATTTTTCAGCTTGTGGAATAGTTCTTGGGAAACCATCTAAGATGAAACCATTCTTACATTCAGTGTTGTTTGATAATTCATCTTTAATCATGTTGACCATAATTTCATCGGAGACTAATCCACCTTGATCCATGATTTTCTTAGCTTCTAAACCAAGAGCAGTCTTTTGAGCAACTTGTGATCTTAACATATCACCAGTAGCTAAATGACAAGCACAGTATTTTTCTTTTAAATTTGGAGCTTGGGTACCTTTACCGGCACCTGGTGGACCAATTAAGACCATTCTTAAAGCTGGTGGTAAAGTCTTTGGTAAGACACCTGCCTTTTGTTCTAAAGTCTTGATTCTGTTTTCAAGTTTGTCAACTAATGCCTTTAATTCTTCGACAGCCATTTTTGTTTTATGTTATATTTAATAAATTATATTGAATAATTAAATTTAAAAAATTTTTTTTTTATTTAAATTAATAAAACTTAAACTCAATTGTAAATTTCAACAAAAACAAGAAAAAACAGAAAACAAAAAGAATTGGAAATTATAACAAGATAATTTCGACTAAAACTGTGTGTGTGTGTATAGAAAAAAAAAAAAAAAAAAAAACACAGAGAAGCCTGGAAATAAATATTTTTCAAAATTTCGACTTCCTCTCACCCACCGGTTTAACCATCGAATCGAATTCGATATATCTACCATCCATCTCTTACGTAATTCACAGTTTTCCAAAAAAAGAATTATATCACGTTGTATACACGTACGTATTACATAATATACACCCCGCTATGGGTTTGTTATATGTATAGTACGTTACCGGGTTTTATATAATATTATTAAAAAAAATTTATAACTTAAGGCCGGGGCTAGTTTCTGTACGTATATATATATACGTATACGTACGTACGGCCGGCCTACCGCCTAGATCGATTCATGTGGTGTATATATATACGCGCGTACCATCCTTAATTGTATTTAATTTAAATCTACCGGGAATCTCTTTCTCTTTCTCTTTCCCTCTTCTGCAAATTTTAATTTTTTTTTTTAGATTATGTAATCAATATATATATGAAAATCTGAGATTTTCCAATGTTCTGTACCGATAAAATTGAAATTTTAGCACGACCTTTAAAGTTGGTACGTGTGTAGATTTTGTAGTCCTTGTCACATGATATATATATATATGTTTTTTTACCCGTTCACGTACGTACTATCCATTACGTAATACATATTTTAATTTATTTTAGTTCATTTTATACTTTCCGAAATTATATTGTTACACAGCCTGCCCCTCTTTTCAAATTTGACATGGGAAAATAAGCTTTGGAGAGGTTGTTTAGTTTTCAAAAGTTTCACATGTTGTTTTTTTTTTTTTTTTTGTTATTCACTATGTGATTATTATTATTAATTATTTCACTAGAATTACCGGTTATCTTTTAATTTTGAATATAGCAAGAGTAGGTATTTATTTGATTTCGCAAGTAGGTGAATATTTTTATCTGTATAGTAGTTTTTCCTTGAAGAAAAACCAGTTAATCTTATATAAAAGCATAGATCCAAAATATAAGTATATATATATAAAAGTTCCCGTGGAACATATGAAAACAAAAAATAAACAGTATCGTATACCCCAACAAATAAGTTATCTATTCATCTCATCTAAATTATTGGTGTCATAGTACTGTTTTGAAATTTGTTCATATTTAGAATTTAACATCCCAAGAGTCTAATTTCATGGTACCATTTTCTTCTAAGTTAATGTGCATCTTGAAAGCATCCTTTAAGATATGTGGTTCGTGCATAGTCTTCTTCTTTTGAGAGTAGAATAAAGCTCTGTCATAGTAATCTTGTAATTGATCTCTGTAATCAGGGTGAGCACAGTTGTGGATCAATAACTTGGTTCTTTCCTTTGGTGATAAACCTCTTAAATCGGCTAAACCATAATCGGTAACAATGATATCTAAATCGTGTTCGGTTTGATCAACATGTGAAGCGAATGGAACGATACATGAAATACCAGTTGGATCAGTCTTTGAAGGTCTTGCAGCTGGAGTATGCATGATTGATAATTTAGCATTTCTTAAGAAATCACCAGAACCACCTAAACCGTTCAACATTCTTGAACCATTAACATTGGTTGAGTTAGCGTGGGCGTAGATATCAACTTCAACTGGAGTATTCATAGCAATAACACCAAGTCTTCTAATGATTTCTGGAGAGTTAGAAACAACTTGTGATCTTAAACATAATTTTTGAGAGAATAAATCCCAGTTATCGAATAATTTCTTGAAACCATCTTCTGAAAGTCTAATGGAAGTAGCAGTAGCGTAATCCATAGCACCAGTTTCAAAGAATGGTAAGAAAGAATCTTGTAAGACTTCAGTCCAAACAGTCAAGTTCTTGAATGAAGAATCAGCTAAACCATCAATAATGGCATTAGCAACATTACCAATACCAGATTGTAATGGTAATAAGTTTTCTGGTAATCTACCAGCTTTAACTTCTTGTTCAAAGAATTCAATCAAATGACCAGCAATTTGCTTTGAGGTAGCATCAGATGGAGTTGGGTTTGGAACTCTATCGACAGTTGTTGATTCAACAATGGCAACAACCTTTGATGGATCAACTGGAATGGCAGTTAAACCACATTTTTGGTCAACGGTTGTGTATGGGTATGGTTGTCTAAATGGTGGGTTAACTGGCATATCAATGTCATGTAAACCTTCAAAAGATGGAGTAGCAGTGTTAACTTCAATAATAACGTTGTTTGAATAACTAATCATTTCTGGAGAAGCACCAACAGCTGGACCTGGAACAATTGAACCATCTTCAGTAATGGCTGTAGCTTCAATAATGGTATAATCTAAGTATGGGTTATCTTCCTTAAATCTAGTGTAGTAACCATATGTTAAATCTTGAGGGAACATTGATAAATGCTTATCAAAGAATTGAGTTCTATTTTCATTAATAGCTTTGGCAATTGGTTTACCAACTTGATGTGGAGCTCTTCTTAAAATCATATCATTTGTAGCCCATTGGGATTCTTCAGGACCTGCTGATGCACCAACGAATAAGTTAAAGGCTAATTTACCTTGTAGATTGTTTTTTTCAACATGATCAACTAATGCTTGTGGAACAACTTTTGGTGCACCAACACCAGTGAAACCGGACCAACCTAAGTATTGACCGTGTTGAAAGAGAGGAATGGTCTCTTCAGCAGTTCTTAATTTCTTTAAGTATGGAGCATATCTGACTCTTTGCTTTAAAATTGCAGACATTTTTGTTTATATATATATATGTTTAAAATTTAACTTTCAATTAACTAAATAAAAGAAAGGAAAGAAGGAAGAAAAAGAAAAATATATTAAAAAAGTGTACAAATAAGGGGGGAGAGAAACTATCACAGATTGTGAAAAATCGGTCTTCTTATATATATTTATATATAACAATAATAATAATAATATATATATCTTTTACCGGCCGGTTGGTTATCACATTAAATATGCAAATGCTGGTATGAATCTTGACCGGTAATCCCCATCAGCTCCCAGAGATGACTGACTACTACACGCGATGCCTGGTAGAAATTATGAAAACTCGCGTTCCATAGAAACTTATACTGAAGCGAAAAGTTTATAGTTTCCGCTCTCATGGATATAAATAATGCGAGGAGTTTAGTTAATGTTTTTTTCCAACAGTACAAAACTGAAAACAATTAGAGGAGATTTCGCTTCTAAATTTTCCACTACTAAGAGATTTTATATATAAACGTATATATATAAATTCTTATCAAATAGATAAATTTTTCTCAACATTTTAATATTCGGAGCACAGTGGATTCAATTCTGTGTATCTGTTTTTCACTATTACAATATACATTCAAATATTCAAAGTTACATATAAATTATTTGAAACTATATAAAATAAAATAAGGAATGGAAATGTCTTAAATAAGAAATAAAACTGCAAGCTTATTTTCATATATATATAAAGCTCAGTTTAGTTGAGTAGTCATTATATTTTTAAGTATTTACAGTATCATATATGATATTACTATACACGTATTAAATTGTTATATACACAAAATCCCCCCAGTAGGTATATCCCCAGTGTTAAAAAAAGAAAAGATGACTTCCACAACTGGGAGAAAGCAGCTGGGGTTTTTATTTTGGCACTATTAGTTTTGTAGATAAAAGATTGGCTTTATAAAATCAGTGACAAAATCTAGCTGACCAATGAGAATTGATTGTTTCCTAAAAACGGAAGCGATTTGGGCCATAAATTTATAGAAACTGTGCGAATTATAAAAATTTATTAGTGCTCAGTGCGCAACTGCACACTGGCACCCTATTGATAAAGGAGGGACGGGAAAATCTGGAGAAACAAAAAAATCGTGACCCCTCGATTTCCATCATGCATATGGCTATAACTGTTTTTTTGTATTGTAATTTTTCTCTGTTGTAATATCTGTTTTTTTGTTTTTTATTTTAAATACTACATGATATATATGGTTAACCTGGGGTTGAATAAGATCAATGTTAGTACTTACTGTTTAGTAGTTATGTGTGCCGCATCTAATTACTATATAGTATATACTGATCGTTGTATGTAATTGGGGGAAAGTTATCGTAATTCACTCAAGATAAAATGTAAGTATGTAGATTTTAGTACCCATGGGGTATTATTATTTACTGGATGGGGCTGGGGAAATGAATTATATATGTCATATGATATTTGACTATCTCTCGTGATATGTGTCGAGCAGTGAGGATACGTCTTAGCATTCCATATATATGCTAATCGGTAATCGGGTCATATATAAATTTACTATATCTATATCTAAATATAATTTCAAATTTAGACCGTTGTACTACTTGTATATTAGTACACCCCCGCTTTTTTTACATTTATTATTTATATATGTTCACCAAATTTCAGCTTTGCATGTATTTGTTCACAGTTTATTTCCGGCATTGATTTGATATCCTTATGTCTAATATGCCGTATGGGGGGCCAAGCCCTTGTTCATCAACTATATAATCGGTACTTTGAGTTTTATAACATATATATAATATATATGTCAGCTCTACAATGAAACAAAGTGGATCTATCACTCGGAGTTCGAATGTTTTAAATGAAATGTGAAATAATTTTCGTATATATTTATGCCTTGCTGATTTCAGTTTAGTATCACTGATTCAGGATTGCTTGAAACAAGCACTAATATATTATATATAATTTGTATATCTATATACAGCTATTCAAATTGATACAACCTTGTTCTCTTGTTGACGGTGGATCTGGGATAATTCTTCAATATTTAATTTATTTCCTTTCACCCTATGTGTTAGATACAACTGATTACCCTCCGCAGTTAACCAAAAGAAAAAACCCGTTAACCCTATCTACCCCACCTTTGAAGAATGCATAAGGTGTGCACCCTATCTTTGCATAATTCTTCATTGATAGTATATGAATGAGATTCCTTCCTTTAGATTATATGACCCCCTTCCCGTATTTTACCAGGTGTTGTTTTGTGCTAGGTACACCAATCATTATACCGGTATATAGATATATACAGTTAAACAGTTTCCGTCTCCCTAAGATTTATATACGCATTCATATCTCGGTGAACCATGGAATAGGATATATTTGATAACATATTATATCATTATATACAAAACCTAATCCGACTCCGAGTGTAGTTAAATGATCTTTGGGTTGTAGATATTTATGTTCCGATGTGTGCAACTCCGGCAGATGCCGCTATTTACATACTACAGATACACCAGCAGTTACTTCTGCTCCTTATTTGACAAGTGAAATGCACACATTAATGTAGAGATGTCCAATGCTCACTCTTGTACCAAAAGATACTCGTTTGCACAAAAAGTAGCCATGGGTTGATGATACATACTACAGTTACTTATTAAATAATTAGTATCGGATGTCATAAAATTCGTATATATTAATGGTATTAAAAAAAGGCTTAATAATTGAATACATGTATAAACTGAGTACTCAAATTCTATTGCATTTTCGAAAACTCCTTGGCGTATCTACCAGATTCAAGTAGGTCCTCTGTATATCCCACCTCAATCTTACAGTGCTCAACGTTTCTGCCAGGTGCATTGAAGATTGAGTTTAGTTTAGCTTTGATTTTCTGTAATTCATACAAGTCTGAACTTGTAATTTCTTTAGAATGGTTCCCTGATCTTTTAATGTATAATTCCAAGTGTTGAAGATGATATTGTAAATCATCAACTTGGAAAATATTATCTAATTCACTAATACTTCCCAAACGCCATCCAACTAAAGTTAGAGTCTCTAAGCTAGTCAAAATAGATCTGTTTTCAATCTCATTTGTCTCTTTCACTTGAATAGGGAACTTTCTTTTCAAACTAACGGTGTTTAATCCAGGATAGTAGTAGTTGTATTTGTTTTCTTCGTAATTCTCGGATAGTACCACTATTGAAAGATTCTTTAACTTTGAATAAAAGCGGGTTTGAAATAAGAAATGCTCATCGTGGTCGTTATTGACGAAAACTTTAAATCTTTCACTAACAACAAAAGACGATGAATCTTTACTGTACAGTAAAGATAAAGATGAAGGAGCAGTATATTCATCTTGATTTGTATTAATCATTGGACTTGGTGATGGATAGTTTGGTGAGAATATATCATTCATATTGAACGGGTGTTCCCATTTACAATTGATTAGTTTTAAATCGGTTAAATAAACTAATTTACCATCTTTAGATCTTATGTTCATATCTGAAAGATCTGCTTTCATTTTAGGATAAAAAAATTGATCTTTTGAAAGAAAGAATCCATTCAATGTTAGTTTCTTGACATTATGGAATTTCTGTAACTGAGTTAACTCAAACAGAGATTCATCATTAGCTTCATCACAATGACTCATCAATGTAAGTTTCTCTACTTTATTAGAAAGGTCAATATCAAATTTATCTTGGTACTTTAAACATCTAGAAGATGATAGAACTTCGATAAATAGTTCATTTAATCCCTGACATTTCTCGAGTAGTCCTTTCAACGATATATTCCATTCTCCAAAACTTGTAGCTTTTGTATCTGTCAAATCACTATACACTCTTGCATACTTCACAAGATCTTTCCCTTTAAAAGTCTCGTCAAAGGCTTGAAAAGCAGACCAGGTCAACTTTATCTTCTCATATACAAATTCATGGAAACGAGCTTTGTGGAGACTTGAAAGTTCAGATAAAGTTATTAAATCCTTTCTCGATAAGTTCCCTTCATCTATAATGGTTTCTATCAGCTCTATTGGTAAATTTAATAGCATATTAGGGTAAAAATGTGCTGTTTCCAAGTTCTCGTCATTTGTTTGGATAGATATCTCCGAAAAGGAGTTTGGAGCTGAGGAGGATTCTAGTTTTCGTATCTTCAACTCAGGTGAACCTTCTCCTAACTCATTTGAATCGGTAGAGCGTTTGAGTGCTTGGTAAGACATTTTAGTTATTTATAAAAGCAAGCAAGTTGTCTTTCTAAATAAACAATAATAGTAGTAAGAACCAAACTATATAAATTTTATGTATACCAGTTTTTTTTATTTTCTTTTTGTCTGAGTCACACACTTTTTTTTTTTTTTTTTTTTTTTTTTTTTTTTTTTTTTTTTTTTTTTTTTTTTTTTTTTTTTTTTTTTTTTTTTGGTTTTACGCACACAATAAAAAGATGTTTTGTTTATATATATATATATGGAAATCAGCCAGTCCAGCGGGCTCTACGGCACATTTTCACTGTCTAGGCTGATATTTATATTGTGTACTGCTAGCAATTATGGCATATTCATAAATAAAACGTTTTGGGCGGCGGGTTATATCTATATATTACATAATAATTGTAGCTTTCTTTAGGCTAATTATATATAATTTTTACAGTATAGACATATCTATATATAAATCCAATATCTAGTAACTGATAATATCACCATCTTCCCCTTCATCAAAGTCATCAAATTCATTGACTAATTCATGATCACCAGAATCGTATCTTTCCCATTTTCTTTGCAGTTTACGCAATGTAAGTTGTGCAGAACCTGTACCTAAATCAAGCAATAGTTCAAAGAATTTGGTAATCAATTTTCTGTCTTCATCATAGATAGCATTTAGCCCAGTGAAGTACATTGATAACTGTAGCAACATTGGTTCAGGATTTTTAATTTTTTTGCTAGACTTGAGGAAAGCTAACAACTCTAAATTTTTTGACACAAATTCTTGCACCATTGGATGTTTCTTTTGGAAATTACAAATCATAGATGTTAACACTAGGAATCCAGCATTGACATATGATTGATGAGAAATGTCATACCATGAGATATATTCCTCTGTTCCATCTTCAAGTGTTATCTTTTCTATGGCTTCAGGTGAAAGGGGTTGGAAATCAGGAGGGGTAGGCAAATCGTTATCAGGATGGAAGAAATGATCTTTTGGAACTATACCTGTCGTACTTATAATTTTAAATTTGGCCTCAGCTTGGAATTCCATTGACAAATGACTAACTTCAAACAGTGAAATTTTCATATCTGTGGTTGGTTTCTTTCTATTTGTTTTTAGTGCTCCATCAGTTTGTGAAATTTCAGTATTATCGTGTGCGACTTGTTCTTCTCTATATTTTCTATATCTTCTCATATATTTAATCAATTTTTGTAAAGCAGTTGCCATAGAGTCTGTATACCCATAAATAACATTAAAGCCATCTTTTCTGCTAATGTTCATTCTCTCTAAGAATGGTTTCAAGTTAGGCATATCACATAGAGCGGAATCAATCTCTTCCTCACTTTGTAATGTACCACCTAAAGGAGCAGATAATGCGGCAAGTATTTCAATTGAGATATACCAAGTTCTACAAAATGCAATGACGTATGAACTTGTTTTGTTTGGAGATAACTCTTCGTGAAATGGGGCATATGTAACAAACAAATCTTTGGCTCCTCTAAGATGTGGTCTCCATTTTTGAACGTGTGAGATGGCAGTATACGAAGTTAACAATAAAACTGTTAAAAGCATTGGTTCGATACTCGCTTTGATTTTACTTTTATCAGATAAATTTGATGACAATAGTTGCAAAGATGTTGATAAATATGAACAGTAATTTGTTTCATCTTGTGGATCGTGGGTTTTCCTGTGCGATTGTAAAGCACCACAAGCTAAAATTGCAGCTAATAAATAATTATTATCATTGGCATAACTCAATAAAATTTCTCTGGCTGGATTTAATTCTAAAGTTGGTTGGAAAGGAATTATAACTTTTGCATAGTCATAGTAAAAAAATTCCAAATATCTTTTGTGCTCGGGGCTTAGTTGGAACGATTCTAATGGGAATGGCTTGGTAATAATTTCAGGAACCTGATCACTTTCAGCAGGTTCGTCATACATATAACCTTCAACTGGAATATAATAACCACCTTGTTCAAACATTTGGAATAGAGGCGATAAAGAGTCATTGTTATCAAGGGAACTATTTTTAACTTCATCAATCTTACTTTCTAACAAACTATTTAAATTATGTGCTAATAAATCGGCTGTATTGATATCATCAAAAAGAGAATTCTTAGGCAGATGATCTATTGGTTGTTGAATTGCAGCTGAGGCCGTAGAACTATTCTTTGTTTGTTGTGTATCCAGGTTTGCTTGACTTGAATGTATAGAAGAGATGGAATTCGTCCCTATTGATTTAGTTTCACCATTTGTGGTTCTAGATATAACACTATCACGGCCATTAGTATGGATCCCATTGCTTGAGCCAACTTCACTCTTAACGAAGACATCCATCTGTTTGGTATCAGTGTTACTATTTCCGTCGATATTTGAAACATGAACTGTTGGTATATTGGTATGGACTAATGGATTAATGATAAGATTATGACTTACATCGTTTTTGTTTATAAAGGCTGTTTTAGTTTCGTATGAATCTACTGGAAGTAAAGAGTTAGATCTTGTATTAGAGGACATGTTATGGTTCATATCATTAACTCTTGGTTGAACATTCAAACCACCGAAGTCTAGCTTTGGTTGATTCATTGAATTATGCATTTTGATAGGAGGTAGTTGATGAGTATTGTGGCTCAAATTGGAAGGCGACAGCATTGGTAGATGTACTTGATTTTGATTAGAGGCAGATGGAGACATTGCACTAGCAGAGTTAGGAGATACAGGAGGCAGTGATGATCTAGCATTCAGAGGACTTATCAAGTATCTCATTTGTTGGTGTGAATTGGGCGGCAGTTGTGACAAAAATGATTGTTGTAGTTGTTGTTGTTGTTGTTGCTGCTGCGATGCTTGAGGAGAGTGTGGAGAATACGGGGATATTGGCTGAGAGTACAGATTTGTATTCTGTCTAGGTTGGAATATTTGTGGAATATACATTGCGTTACTATTTGTAAAGTTGACTGGTTGATCTCTCTGTGGGTAATGTTGATTTAATATCTCTGGGTATACTTCAGTAGTAACGCCCTGTCGTTGATTGTTATCCCTGGGTTTCATTTTTCTTGGTTTCGGTGGAGTATAAAGACATGTTTTATCTAATCTTTTACAGTGCCAGCAAATTGGTTTAGCTTCGTCACACTATTTGTTAAACAATAACCAAGTTTTTTGTTAGTATATATATATATAAGAAAAAAAGTTTAACTTATTCACGAGCTTATTAAAAAGTTCTCCTGATAAAAATCAGACATACCTTTATTTTTCTTCTTTTACATTCATTACAACCTTGTTTGGAGTATGTTCTTTTTTTAGTCGTTGATGTCGGCTCTATAAAGCTCGTCGTGGAACCATCTTTGGGTGGGAAACTGGTCTGAGGTTGAAAATTCATAGTTTCTGTTATAGTTAAATAATGATATGGATCAATTTATAAGTATTGGTATGATATATTGATTGATGATAATATAGGCATAGTAATATTGCAATATAAGTAATGAATGGCTATTGTATTTTCTCGTGATATCCTTTACTGATAGTATAATTTGTCTGAGAAAAGAGTCAGTAATCTATTAAAAAAAAAAGAACAAAAAAAAAACACCCACACACACACACTAAAATTTGGAAACAAGTTTGTTGAAATCAGTGATATTATGAAAAAATATAATTAAATGTTCCCAATATTGTAGGTAGGCAAATTCACTATAATTTGAAGAATAATAATAGATGTATTCTAAAATAAAGAGATAAACACTTGAATGCCTATCTTAATTTATTTATTTTTTATATTAATTGATTAATTGACTGATTATAATCTTGATTACCATATTATATAATAAATTACGTAATGCAATGGTTCAATTAAACGTTTTTAGGTCTATCGGGGTAATTAATTTTAATTATAGATGAAATATTTATATTTAATTAGTCTTATATATATATATATCTAGTTCATAATTCATAGTCTCATAATTTAGCTTTTTCATCTTTGATTAATTCTACAACTCTTTCAGCAGCACCCCATGACATTTCCATTCCAGATCCTCCAAATCCATAACAGTCAATGATAGTAACATTTTCACCTGCAATATATTTTGCAATTCTAACACCACCTTTTCTAGCTGGTCTGAAACCAACATTGATTCTCTTGATATCAAATTCTCCATTTATCAATAATTCAGGGAATCTTTTCTTACCTGATTCGATGATTTTTTCAGTATCTTTTTTATTAGGTCTAGAATCTTTATTGTTGATCTGTTTACTTCCTCCTAAAATAATACCACCATCCAAAGGTCTTGGAATTATAAAAATCCATGATCCATCTGTCAATTGATATGTTATGGTACTATTCAACAATGGGGAATGTAATGGAGGTCTAATAAGTAATGTTTGTCCTCTTATAGGGAAACAATCAGGATCCCATGATCCATCATATTTCAATCCCATACCTGTACAATTAACTATCAAGTGATTTGGATATTTTTTAGAGACTTGTTTTAATGACTTTAGTTTGAATTTTTCAAATTTAACACCGTATTTCATGATAAGTTTATTCTCTAGCCATTGTAAGTACAGTGGAGAATTAATACACCATGTTGAATATTTAGCTCCAAATGATATACCTTCTGGTAATCTATCTTTAGATATAACTTGGAAATTTTCAATACTTTCAGTATAACCAGGAGTTAAGTTTTCGTATAGTAAGTCACGTTTCTCTATGTAATCATAACCTGTGACCCATTTGATTGAACTTTCAGGTGCCATTTGCGCTAATCTTTTAAATGCTGTATATGTTGGTCTTGCAAGTTTACTATCTCTCAATTCTTCTTTAGATTTTGATGGAAAAGGTCTAAAATGAGCTCCACTCTTTGAAGATGTATATTCGGGTTTAAATAATCCTGTTGATGGGAAATCTTCAGCAATAACTGAAACATTTCTGTAACCTTTTTCAACAACTAGTTGATATGCACAGGTCAATCCAATCACTCCGGCACCCACAATAACTATATCTTGAGTCATTTCGTATTTACTTGGCTAAACTATAATTGATTTAAAGAATTTAAACTCTTTTCTTTTTATTAATGGTGATTTAACCAGATCATAAATGATGATATAAATATATATACCAAATATCAAACCATTTCAGTTTTTCCTTTTAACAACTGAATTAGTCACGCACTGATTACCTAAAATATACATATAATTAATTAAAAATTTAAAAAAAAAACTTAAAAAAATAAAAATAAAAAATTAATTAAATAAGTCGCGTCGATAGACTTAAAATATACATATATAATTTTAATTGTGCGCATAAGTAAATAATATTTTGAGAGTTACTCGATTAGTAAAGATTAACCGATACTGAGAATAAATCATTGATATATCAATATTATGTTCCCCTTCCCCAGCTAATCAATTGAATTATATTTCAAATAGCTTTCCCTTCCTTATATACTATCTTATATTTACATGCTAAGGGTTAAATACATATATTAAATATATACTAGTAAGTTAAATCAATAACTAAGAGTTAGTTAGATAGACACAGATAAAGATGAAGTTTCCAATAGTGAATCCGCCAAATAGGGTGTTACAACTTGATGCTAAGCTGTTAGATACAGAGGTTTTCAGTATGTTGAATAAACAACTTACAGAGATATTCAATAATCCCAAATTACCTAACTTTTTGCATAAATTAAATTCCAATTTCTCAAAAGAATTAAAATTGCTACTTGAATTGGTTATTTTCAAGTTTACTGTATGGGATAAGAATTCAAGTTATGGATTGATATTACAGAATTTGGTAATGTTTGATGGAGGAGATAAGAATCAAAGGACCAAAAATGAATTATCTAAGTTCAAGAAGATTTTACTACTACTAAATTTGGTGCTTGGACATTTATTTAAAAGATTGGAGTCATACCTGTATAGTATAGAAGATGACGAATTGGAAGAAAATGGTGATAATTTTGATGAAAGAGTTCTTCAATCCAAGTTTAAAGTTACATTAAGAAAACTTTTGAAATATTTAAAGAATCAATTGCCAAATATACGGAAATTATATACCCTTTTATCTTTTACAAACTTTTTGATTTTTCTAGTCAAGGGAAATTATCCAAATTTGATGACTAGAATTCTTTCTATCAAATATAAAGCATTGATATCAACTGGTGTTTCATTTGCTTCGAACCCTGAGACTATATCATATGAATTTCAAGATAGACAGTTGGTTTGGAATACATTAACTGAATTTATTGTTTTCATCATGCCTATAATATCAATACCCAAATTTACAAAGAGTGTAACAAGGTTTTTAAATAATGATAGCAAACTAGATAGTCAAAAATTGGAGAAAGAAAATGCCCTTTTCAGGTTTTTACCTGAAAGATGTTGTGCAATCTGTTATCAAAATTCCGCTAGTGAATCAAGTTCACCAAATACAGAAATTTCCGTGGATGACAATTTGATCACAAACCCATATGAGACTAGCTGTGGTCATTTATACTGTTACTATTGTCTTGTTAATAAGTTAGAAGAATTTAAAATACTAGACTCTAAAGATGAAGAGGATAAGTTTTGGAAGTGCTTGAGATGTGGGGAATCTGTTGAATTTTGTAAAGTTTATGATGGTGATTGTGAACCATTTTTAACTGAGAAACTCGAACTAATATCCAGTGATGAAGATGATGAGGAAGACGAGGAAAGTGACGAAGAGGACGAGGAGCACAGTTTTGAGAACATCAGCTCAGAATACGAAGAGGAGTCCCCAAGCGAAGAAGAAGCTGACGAAGATGAAGATGAAGATGAAGATGAAGGCTACGATTATGAGGCTGATGAATTATGATGATAAATGTAGATCAATAATCAATAGTTGAAGCTTATAATTTATAATTTTATATCATGTTAAAAAGTTTAATTATTTACTGGTATATTAGAATTGTTTAGGCCTAATTAATGATTTACGACTTTTTTTGAAGCTTATTTATGACATAACTATTATACACTGTATATTAAAATAAATTCCTTATATAAGTACCCAAAACCAATAGTAGTAGTAATTAGGATGGATTGAACTTCCAAAGGAAGTAATGAGAAATGAAATGCCTTCAAGATATTATTGGAGACCTAGATAAATAAAAAAGGAACATATATATATTAATGATACATGCCAATGAAGTATTGGATGCATATTGATGAAGGGGGTATGAAAGTAATCAATTAAATGGACAATCGAACAAGAAGACCTGCGCCATATTGAATTAAAAGGTTTGTTGTTACTAGAAAAAGTTGAAATGGGAATAAATAGCCCTCAGAGTGATCGAAATCAATCAATACTGAATTTGACTACCCCTGGACCATTTAAATGCAATTGGTTGTTTATAATAAGAAGGTGATGAATGCAACTAATAAACCAATAGCACCTGATGAGGCAATGATTGAGTTAGCAGAACCTTCTAAGACTGAAGCAGTAGCGGAGTTAGAAGTGTATGAAGAGTTTGAAGAGTTTGAGCTAGAGACTGAAACGGTGGAAACAGCGTATGAAGCTTCGGTTGAGGCTTCAGTTGAAGCAGCAGCAGTTGTAGCTTCGGTAGCAGCAGTAGCAGCAGTTGTAGCTTCAGTAGCTTCAGTAGCAGCAGTTGATTCTTCGGTTGAAGCTTCAGTAGCAGCAGTGGTGCTTTCTTCAGCAACAGTAGCAGTAGATGAACCTTCAGCAGCAGTGGCAACAGTAGAGCCACCAACAACAGTAGCAGTAATGGTAGTTTCTTGGGTAACAGTAGCAGTAGAAGTACCTTCAACAACGGTAGCGGTAACGGTGGTTGCTTCAGTGACGGTAGAAGTTAATCCTTCTTCAGCAGCGGTGGTACCTTCAGTTGATCCTTCAGCAGCAGTAGTACCTTCAGTTGATCCTTCAGCAGCGGTAGCAGTAACTGGACCTTGAGTGGTAGTAATAGTTGAAGTGGTAGTGATAGTTTCATTTGATTCTTCGGCAGCAGCGGTTGAGGTAACCTTGACGTAAACAACTTGGGTAACGTAAGCGGTAGTAGTAGTATCAACAACTTCAGAACCTTCAGCACCAGTTGATGTAGCATAAATGGTTTCAGTGGTTGTAACTGATAAAGTGGTAGCACCTTCAGTTGGAGTAACAGTGTAAGTAGTAGTGTAAGTAACGGCTTCAGTAGCAGTGGATAATGGACAGTAAGTAGTGTAAACAGTGTCGATTTCAGTAACAGTGGTGACACCAGTAACAATGGTAGCTTCAGTAGCAGAACCTTGATCATTGTATGAAGTGACAGTTAAAGTGACACTTGATTGAGTTTCTGGACAGTAGGTGGTGTAGTCAGTGACAACTTCAGTGACGGTGGTGACACCTTCAGCTTCGGTGTAAGTAGCAGAAGTAGTTAATGGACAGTAAGTAGTGTAAGTGGTATCAACTTCGGTAACAGTGGTAACCCCGGTAACAACGGTAGCCTTAGAACACTTGTTGTCGGAACATGAAGTGATGGTTAAAGTTTCAGTTGATTTAGCGGTTTCAGTTAAAACGGTGGAAGCAACTTCACCTTCGGAGGTAGAAGAAGCAGCAGCGGTAATGGAACCAGTTGATGATGATGATGATGATGATGAAGTACCAGTGATAGCAACTGATGAAGATGATGATGCAGCGACTGATGAAGTAGCAACAACGGTAACAGTGTAGACACTAGTTTCATCTCTCTTAACCTTAGCAGCTGGTAAGTTCATGTTAACTAAGAAGTAACCGGTATATCTTTCCTTTTCTTCTTCAATTGGACCTTGTAAGTTGAAACCAACGTAATTGTGCTTGCCACCATCGGTATCGAAAGAGACATCTAATGAAGTTTCAGAGGAACCATCATCACTGAATTCAAATGGAGTAGATGAACCATCTAAATCGTTTAAAGAACCAGCAAATGAAGATGGGGTGAAACCGAAACCGTAGAATTCTTTGTTTGAAACATCTGAAATGATATCAAAACTATCGAAACCAATAGCTGATGGGACGTGTAAATCAAAGTGAATCTTTTCACCAGAGAACCAACCATAACCAGTTGGGTGTGGACTAGCTGAAGATGAAGATGAAGTAGAGTTAGAGTAAGTGGCAGCGTAAGCAACTGATTGCAAAGCGGCAAATGATAAGCTTAAAGATGAGAACTTCATTGTAATTTTCTTTGAATTTTAAACTTGAGAATGTGTTTGTTGTAAGTGAATGACTGAGTTTAGGATTTGGGGACAAAATTCAATGAAAAGTTACTAATTCAAATGTAATGAAACAAAGAAAGAAAAAAGTTAAAGGAATAATAAAAAAAGTTAGGTACCTTTTATCTGTTAATAAAGAAAAAGAGGAAATCATCTCATTTATAGCCTTTAGAAACTGTTATATACAAGAAGCAAAAAAACAAAAAAAAAACTCAGAGTATATATAAAAGAACTTTGAAGAAATAAAGGGGATATCGAAAGTACTAACTCAATTAAGAATACAATAAACAATTGCGCATAATTTACCTAAACAATAATATGTAATTTAGACTTCAAATTTGGAACAACAACAAAAAGAAAAGAATGCGAGGATCTAATGCAAAACACTGATGCATTTAATCACACTGGTATGATTTTGGAAACCGTGTATAAATTTGTGGTGTTTACAGAGCTTTAAAGTGACAAATTGTGTAAGTTTTTGAGAAATAGATTCTAGTTAAAGAATTAAAGTTATACTAGGCTATTGTTATTAAATTTTTTTAACAATAAAACAAATATGCAGTATCTTTGCATATGGAGACTCATTAAGATTTTTTTTATTTTTTAATGTTTTCTGTAATTTTTTTGATTTTTATATGTAAATAGAAATAAATACAAATAAAAATTCCTTGCGCGCTCTTTCCAAGTATGTACTATGTACTAATGTAGTGTACGTTCAACCCTTGTACATGCTCTTTCAAAGGGATAATTCTGTAGAGCGTGTCACGAAAAAGTGCATAAAATTACCAAGATTGGAAATCACCAGGAACTTTTTTTTTTGTTTCGCTCAGTTGGAATGTTTACTAATATAAAAGATATATAATAATAATAATATATAATTTGAAAAACCGAAAAGTAAACAATACTTGGCCCAGTGTAATAAATTTTTTTGCGGCCGGCTTCCCATGGAACAGGTGAATTCAAATAAAAGGTGATGAACATAGAAAATCTATCTAATGCTATATAATATATATATATATATACAAAATGATCGAATGGAGTATACAATTAATCCAATTAAACCTTAAATAGGATAAACATGATAATCAACTTACTATATATATATATTATAATTATATATTATACACAGTTTACTACGATCAATGATATACACATAGAACAATTATAAACAATAATTAAATAATCAGTTTCTGGTTAGCTGATGCCAGAAAAATTATACCAGGCACCATCCCGTGGTGTACCTCACGGGGGATCAGCAATTTAAAAAGATTAGCTCCTATTATTATTACACAGTACCAGTTCCCAGTGGATCAGACTCACACAGTTCAAAAGTGTCTCGTGCTATATAGTGGGAAACTCTCGTAAATCACCCAAATGCCTGAGACTCTTAACTCGGTGTAGGCTGTGTATTATAGGACGTAATGTGGCATAGTACGTGTGGAATTGTGAATTGGTCATTATATGTAATATATGTTGTGGACCTGGCCTTGTATATAATTGTTGTATATTATAGTATTATATAAATTTTGATCCACGCGCTTTTGGTCGATCGTGTACTAAAATTTTAATGCGGCTGAGTGATACTTTTCTTTTAAGTTTGGTGGAATGTGCATAGTGCATATGTAATTATTTTTACTGTTTTGGTAAAACTTTCTCTCTATATATAAAATCAGACACAGCCACAATTTGGTAGTCATTAGTGGAAAAAAAACCTTCTATTGGTACTAAAATTATACAATTATTTATTCGTTAGTTTGGTTGATTAGAATCATCTAATTAAACCATATATGGTATTTTTTTTTCATATTGTGTATACATATATCCAATATTACACTTTATGATATATCCTTTATCTATCCCCTGCCCTTTATCTACATCAACCTTATATAATCTACCTTACATATAGTTTTATATCTTATACAGAATGAAATTGACAAATTTATATTAGTCATGTATATATGTATATATACTAGAGTGTATACACTGCACTGTATACACTGTATAGTTCAAATAATATTTGATAACTTGTTATATAAAATTATTTGCCACTTGATATTCAATACAAACAACTCCAATGGAACACGTTAAAATCAGGGGGGTGGTAAATATATTTGTAAAAAAGAAACTTCATGTAAACAAAGCATGTTATAGAAATGTAAACAAAAACATTTAATTGTCACGTAATTTTACATATAAATTAAACTTGGCAGAGTAAAATATTTTTTAAAAGGTTCGTTTGTTGAGTGCGTGCGTCAACTACTTTTTTTTTTTTTTTGTTTATTTTCATTGTTTACTTTTCTAAAAAAACATTATGCGTGAGATTGGTAACGCGTTCTGTATAAATTTTATTTTATTAAGTAATTAAAAGTCAAAAAAAAGACATTGTATAATTGGCCTGGCCTAACCTGTAGCTGGCCTTGATTAATTAATTGTACGAATTTGGACATTTTCAATTTTAGTAGCTATTTCAGTTCTCATTGAGTTATTGTGATACAGGCGGGTTATGATTTATTACTTACATTTTGGTATGGTATTGTGTTATATATTCCAAGGGTAGACCTTAATTATAAAGACAGTTATTTTCAGAATATATATCTATGTTGAGTGTCTAATCCTGGATAGACTATATATATGTATATTATATCCAATGATACACTGGGACATATTTTCTCCCGTTATTCGGACAATAAGTTTACCGATTGCTGGTATCTAGTCTCTCGTTACCTCTTGCTTAGATTCTTTTGTTTTTTTGTATCACTGCATATTTTGTTTTTCTTTTTTTTACCTCAATTCTCTTTTTAGTAAGACTTCTGAAATTGAATATAATTCATTATATGCATGAAAAATATTCTATTTCTAGGAACTACGCGTATTTTATAAATTTAATCATACAACATATATATATATATATATATATATTATATAATATATTTGTTAAATAAGCTTTTATAAATTTATATTGCTTTAGTATAGAGTTACAATTTCATATTGTGTGTATGTAGTATGTACGCGTATTTTAAAGTGAATAAGCCAGTGTATGTAGTATGTACGCGTATTTGAAGTGAACAAGCCAGTGTATATGTACCCTAGAACTTGTCGGCTTTTAAGTCTTGAATGAATTCTAATTGCACATATACGTGTCTAAACTCAAGTAACATTAATGTGCATATCGTAGATTGATCAAATTAGGCTAAGGTCGGTTTAGGGGAATTAAATATATATACCATTGCAATTGGATTCAAATTTATATTGTTAACGGTTCAATATTTAGTACGTTCATTGAGCCTGGTGCTCGTCTAATTTGAGGTATATGTCAATTTTATCTATCCATGGTTATCTATTATTTAGATGTCCTGAAATTGAATTTCAGTGTAATTTTTTACCTTGAACTGATGTTAAACACGTTATTTCGTGTTCCTTAGTTAGCCTACTCAAGTTTCAACTTATTTTAATCGTAAATTTTACTCATCTCTATTGAATCGGACCATTACAGAGCTCAGCATCAGAAAGTATATAGTTAGAATTTACACCTGAAAATCAAACTGTAATTTGTAAACTACCAAATAGATTATCCATGTATTTACTACTTATCATTCGTTAAGTGTTGATCTGAAATTCGCCTAACTATAGGAACTGTATAAAGGTATACTCGAAACATTGGTAAACAATCAAACACTTGGTGCTGCGCGTTTCTGATAGAGGTAAATCATTTACATACTAAATCAATATACTAAGATGATGTACTCTTTTTTAAATGATTCAAAAACACTATCAACGATAATACTGTTAAGATTTCAAGATAAGAATAAATGCTACTTAGATCTCATACTTTGTTATCGAAAAAGTAAATTTTAAACAATATAATTAATTTCCTGTATAGTATCAAAAACATGTAAACATAAACAAAGAAATATAAATATAAACAAAGCACCAGCCTCTTATATCTCAGATATAGTTTATATCGGATCTTAAGCTTAGCCACAACATGTGTAATACGTTTTAATATTTTAATAAAGCAGCGGCATCGCCTTTAGATATTTATATGGCGCGTATGCATATATTAAACTATTAAATGTATGCACCTGCTTCATTTTTTAATTGTTTTATTGCATTTCTCTCTTTTGAACTTTATTGTTTAATTATATATTTTATTGTTTATGGAGAAAGTTGAAACATGTGATTTGATTCAATTGCTATATATATATATAATATATATATATATCTATAAAATCTAATTTGTTCAATATTTTGTTAGGAAACAAATTGATCAGTATGATATTAAATTATTAATACACGCTACGTACCATGTACACACATGCTTTATTTGGGCGTTCTTATAATTAAAATTGGTAAAATTCCGTAGGACTGTACTTTGTGCATTTGTCGGGTGAACCTGATAGAGCGGAGTTGATGAATTTGGTAATAGACAATGGTGTTGGGCAATGGACAGCTGGGCAATGAGCGCATTGGGCATGTTAATTAGATGAGGGGTGGTTAGTACATTTCAATTCATCTGTTGCTGAGTATAATTAATAATTATATAATAAATAACCAAGTAAATTACTTAATTGGTATATCAAATTAGAAGCATGAATAAGTTAGCCTTCTTAAAAAATGAATTTATAATTGAGTCGTCTTCCAAATGTATTACAATTACAATTAATGTAGATTTCGATGGATACTTACATTTACTCAAATATAATATCAGCTCTTGATTTAAAAAAAGTCTAATTACAAGTAGATCAAAAATAATTATACAAAAATAAAGTTTAAGCTTTGTGATTATGTTTCTCAATATGTACATTGAGTCTGAAAACATCTAATTTTGTCATCCCTGCCACCATATCAGCATATTGCCGTGATTTGAGTGTCAGGTTATGTTTTTTATCGTTTAAACTTAATAGATTTACATATATTGTATAACACATGAGTATATGATGTAGTCCAATGATCGTGCAGATATTACCCATGATATATGTGAGTTAGTGTACCTAGGGCTTATTAGGCTAGCCTAGCTGGACTCTCGACAATTTTCATAAATAGTTTGAGTGGCTGTAGCCTGTTACTATATTTATTATTTATTATTTATATAATAATATTATACACCTGAATGTCCTGGATACAAAAAAAATTATTGCTCACGGACCATAAGAGATCGTATACCGCTGCAGTTATAGTCATATAATCCTTAAGATAAAAAAAAATTACATCAATATCCTGGCAGAGAAAAGATCCCTATATTATTATCGTGCATTCCTCTTTTAAAAAGTAGGTATACGCAGCCAAGAACCAATTTTTTTTTATATTATGTGATGTAATTATACAAAAATGTGAAAATCCTCGACTATATTTATGTATTAGAGGTGACACCCAATTTATAAGAGAAAAATATATATATCTTCAGGCACGGGGCGATGATCAACTAGCACGTATATGCCTCAGGGATTTTATAGGTATAGTAAAAGGGGGTATAAGTTGAATTTTATTGCATTATAATATATATAATATATTATATATAACAGGAGATCAGCGTTACATAAATTTTCAATTGTTCAACTATGTTTTATCTTTATAAGCTTCTAACTTTACGTGATAGCAAATTAATTAAGTGTAATTCATGCGAGGCAACTCCTTCCAAGCTGGACGTGCACCAAGTCTAAGTCTTGAGAAATAATATTTTTTTTCTTATTTCCTTAATGCTAATCAATACAAACGTATTTATTTAAATAAATATATATATGTGTGTGTGTGTTTGGGTATGTGTATGTAAAACATGTTATGATGTTCTGACTTTTTCAATATTTTAAGATAACCCGTTAGAAAAATTATCACGACCAAGGTAAACTTGACCAACGTAGTCGAAAAGTAAAATATCATCCTTATCAAATTTGAAAACTTGTCCCTGGTGCTCAGGATATTCAGATCCTCCAATTTTATCATAAGCACACCAATAGTATGCAGCACAATTGTATGTCTTGATGAATCCTTGTCTTGGCTCTCTAGGTGTTTTAAAACTATCCACCCAGTATAAAGCGTCTGGTGGAACTATAGCGTGCTGTATACTTAATATAGTATTATAAAAATCCCTCAGTTGTTCTTTTGTGTCAAAGCCTAAGGTAGCTTGGTAGGTATCAAAATCCACTTCATATGTCTCCTGTTTACGACAGTTCAGGATACCCGAATTTATCCACATTAGCTTATCGCTATCGGAAGATATGTGACCAGGGTGAGTAGAGCATAACTCTTGTGAGACAAACAATTTTCTCTTGTCAGTAGGGGTTAATGTACCGACTGATGCCGCCCAGTAATCATTAAACTCATAATTTTCATTACCTGCAATTGATTGTCCTAACCAAAATAATTCCTTATCTCCCCAAACATTCAAATGTGTTGGTCTAATTACACTCAAATGAATAGTTGGGAAAATACCTTGCCAGAATGAGCTTCTCTTGATAGCTACAACACCAGCTTCCATATAATGTCCAAAACTTAATGTAAAATATTTTGTTCCTAATGTTTTATATGAAGCTGAAGGTATATTGAAAAAGGTTGTATCTAAATCAGTTGGTAATACTGTCTTTAGGAAATCAATGAAATCATCATTGACTTTTGGATTCAAATTTCTATCTTTGAAGAATAAAGAATTTGATTTAAGATATTGAGATGTCTCAAAGAAACTTTCAGGGTTTCTAAAGATAACAACATCACAATCAAGAAGTAATATTTCATCAAACGAGTTGAAAGCATAAGCGAGTAATTTGTTGTAATACAAAACAAAATCATTTTGGAAATTTTCTGAAAGACAGTGAGAAATATCAGCAAACCACAACTCTGTCTTAGGGAATGTTGGATCAAAATCGGGATGTTGAATCTCACCTAACTTTTGATAAGGCACTTCTGGATAACTTTCAAATTCTTTTCTAGCTTCTTGAACAAGCAACCATTGAGACTCTAAAGAGAGATCACCTCTATGTAAAATTTGAATTGGTAATGTGTTTCCAAGTGCTCTTAAAGATCTTATGAGTGCTAAAGTATCATCAACGTGTTTGTCAGCACATGACATAACAATACCTTTACCATTTATCATTGATCTAAAGTACTTGAAAAATGGTACATTTTTAGGAACTTCTTGGTACTGCTTCTTTTTTGATTGTTGAAGGACTTTAATACTTAAATCTTTCAATAAGGGTGATTTTACCTCTTTTGATAAATATTTTGACATTTTAGGAGGACCAATAACTTTTTCACCTGTCCATCTTGTATATATTGGTAAATTACGAGACAAATAAGGGAAAACACGAGAATCGATAGTATCGTATCCTGATTCAATCAATTCATCAAATGCACCATCTATCTCTTGTTGTAATGCTTTAGGGTTACTGTTCAAAAAACATGTTGAATAAACTGTTAAATGCTTCATATTTGAAACAATGTCAATCAATTCTTCAGGTGTAAAGTCCTGTTTATGGGCCTTAACAGACCAATCTTCATCTTTCTTGTATAATTCATCGAAATAAATCTTACACTTTTCGGCAAATGGTTTATCCACAAATTCATCTCCGTAATCTTCAATTAATGATGCATATTGAGAATATTTTTCAGGATCAATGTCAAACTTTGAGTCAACCCTCGATTGTTGTTGTTGTTGTTCTGATTGAAACATTGACATATCAGCGAGTCTATTTTGTCTAGACTTTTTCGCCGCTTGTAATTTTTTATGATTATCACCAGTGGATTCGGATTGAATAGATGATGCGGTCTCTGAATTCCGTATCAGAGCCAACTTGTCTAATAAATTCTTGTGGTATTTCCCATTTTTGGTAAAATCTATAATTCTATCGCTTGGCTCTTCATCCTCTCCAATATTACTGTCTATTTTATCAGAATGACTAGGTAGAAAGGTATATAGTATAATCAATAGTAATATCGAGACAATTAAGTATCTTTTTCTTCTATGAAGACATAATATTTTCGATATTATTTTTATCATGACTTGAAATATTTATTTTCTTCGTAATGAATCAAATGTAGAGAGAAGCTGTTTTAAAATCTAGAAAACCCTAAATTTTGAAAGGAAGTATGCGTGTGAGTTTGTGAGTGATGTGGATATACACATCTACTGATCTCTATAGTGTGTATCTTTTAACCAGAAGAGTGGAATTTCTGAAATAAAATAAATAGACTGTATAATTACTCTAGTTAACTAATTGGAATCTAACTATAACTAACTATGATCGAGTATATAATATATTTCATGAAATATGTAAATACAAATTAAATTTTGACTGTTGACAGATTCATTCTCTGGTACACGTAAAAAAAAAGAAAACATTAAAGGGTTGAAAATATATAAGCACACATGTGATATATCAGATCACACACAGATCAATTCTAAATTTTTTAGCACGTACTGTAATTAGTGCTTATGTAATATTCCTATGTTTCCTTTTCTTTTCTTTTTGTTCTGTGGTTTCCCATAGTGTGAAACATAGAGAGAGAGAAAAGAATCATTTTAAATGCGTGTAATTTGATCCATAATTATTAAGTTATTGTTTTGTGTAAAATCTATTATAATATATATATATATATATATATATATCCCACTGACTAATGCATCCCACAGAAAATATCAAACCCATATAATATTATGACCAAGATCTCAATGCCATCAGGTTAATGATTCTATAATTCTAGAGTGTATAGTTTAATTAAATAAAGGGCTGTGTATTGAAAAGGATATATATGAGATCTGTATTATTTACTAGTGTGACTGTTAATTGTATCTAACTATTGACTATTGGTTATTAATACAAGGATTATTTAATAGAGATTCATATACAGTGATATGAGTATTAAAATTAATAGTTTAAATATATAGCCAGCAAAAGTTAACCACTATATATAATATATATTACTAGTAATATTAGTAATATCTGAGTATATAGTTTAAACTTTATACTAGTAATATACTCTTTATAAATTAAATGATTACATAATATATTGAAATTTGAAAATGTGCAAAGAAAAAATTTTATTTTGTTTTGCTTTTTAAAAAAAAAAATTTAAAAAATTCTTCACCGCGAAGGACTATAAAAAGACCCCAATTCCCACATAATAATTTCTTTCCATAATACACATGTTTATCAGAATTTTTTTTCCCTCTCCTTTCTTTAAGATCTCTTTGCCTTTTGGCTTAGATCAAGTGTAGTATCTGTTCTTTTCAGTGTAACAACTGAAACTCCAACTATTTGTTGGAATTTATTATTTGTTACTTTAATGTATATTTTTGGAATCATAATTTGAGGTTGCCGTCTCCAAAGTTCAAATTTATTTGGCTCTGGATTCATAACTTATTCGTGTCGTTGCCCTTACACAACCCCTGGCTTCTGACGCATTTCCTCTTTTTTTTAATACCCCCAATATTTAAAAAATATTGATCGGTTTTATATATCGTGAATAAAGGTTTATTCCCGACATTTAAAATTGTTTTTAGGTTTGTTGTTTATATACTAATAGTATATATTTAAATTACGTATCATGTTATTAAGTTATAGTTACAACGCTTTCTATTTTTTTATATATTTTTATCTTATGTATTGATTACATAATCAATTATGTAATATATTGTAAAATTATTTATATGTGTAGGTGCTTATACACGTAAAAAAAAAAGTTAAGGCGAAATGTAAATAAACAGTCCTTTAAGAAGATCAATTGTCTTTCATATGTTTATATATATTGTTGTGTGATCTCTAGTCTCTATTCATTAATAAAAAAGATAGGTCTGATAAAGATTATTTGATATTCAATATAACTTGGTCTATAGTTCTTATAATCTAGATATGTCTATGATATCAAATTTAGAAGATCACTTAGCTTGGTTAAACCAAACAAAGTCACATATACCGAAACCTTTGGCGAATATACCTGAGTTGACTGATGATCAACTAGTACAGTATAACCAACAACAACAAATTTCACGATCTTCCAAATTAAATAATCCAGTTCTTGGTAAATCAAATGCACAATTTCAACAATCAATCAACTCACATCACCCTCAAATGGATAACCTCCCATTCGCTTCTTCTACTCCAAATATTCCTATCGCTACAAATAATAATAATAATAATAACACTATTCCTACTAATAAGCCACTCATAACATCTACACCAGTTACTAAGACTCCAAGTATTAGATCTTTGAGTAGATCTACTTCAAATGCTAGAACACAAACTCAAATGGAAATAACCCAACTGATGAAGAAAAAGGCACAGACAATGAAGCAAAAAACGACAGAAAGTGTCATTGATCTAACCATGGATGAAGGAGGTGAAAATGATAAAATGAATAAACCATCTGAAGTTATGCAATCTCAGTCGATAAAGAAAAGACGCTTAGCTGATATCAATAACACAGATATAGTAAATGGTATTACTAGTCCAGGTTTTCCAATGTCATCACATGCTGACCAGATTACAAAGAAAAGAAAAGAAAACAACTTTAACCATACAATGGATGATGATTCATTCTCTGATGATGATGAGATTGATGTTTTACTTGCCAAACGAAACTCAAGTGCTGTAAAATCGTTCCCTACTTCAACTCCGATAAATGATATTGAGAAGCAGTCAACTTTAGAAGATTTAAATACATTTACTAATAGTCCTTTACCATTACAAGAGATAAATATGTTAAATTTAAATCAATTGTCAAGAGATCATTTACAAGAATTGGCAAGATTACAGTATGAACTTATACAAAGAACAGAAGAAGTTAGCTATCTCCTTAAGAAGAATATCAGAATTGATGAGTCGACATCAATATCAGAGGATAAAAAAAGAGAACAAAGAGCACTCATTGCTTCAAACATATTAAAAGCAACACAACCTTACGATTCTATAAGAAAACAACTTTTAGACTTTACAAAAGATAGAGAAAGACAATATATAGTTCCAAATGATAATATCAATGAATTTATCCCTAAATCACCAGTTGAAGAACCTGATATGGAGCCTGATATGGAGCCTGATATGGATTGGTTAATTGAAGAAGAAAGATTAGAGCGTGAAGAACGAGAATTGGAACGCAATAATCTATTTGAGCAAGAACATGCATTGGTGCATCAAACTAAAGCTCCTGTCTCTATAATTTCTAATCCTCCGGTAATTTCTGTCTCTGAAAGAGCTTATATTGATTTGGAACTAACTGGCATGAGCTCTGACTTCGAAAATACAGAGATTGCAGAATCGAATAAACTGGTGAGAAATGGGAGTAACAATGACCATCCACCTTCTTCGCCTTTCAAAATTCCAGAAGTTCCTGTTATAAAATCAACTGTCACAGCTCCGCAAACACTTTTAGGCTCGCCAGTGAGATCTCAAGGTAATGATGCAGCTAGAGGCGAGATAGAGGATTCATTCAACTGTGAAACTGATGATGATGAGCGTTATGAGATGTCCACTCAAGAAAGGAAAGAGCACGAAGCTTTCCTTGTCAATGATGATGATGCAATTTCTGGAGAAGATGTCTCATATCGTGGAGATAGTTCAGACGATGATGACGATGATGATGAAATCGAAGGTGAAATTAACTGCTCAAACAATCTTGACCATTTGACTAGGTCTCCAGAATTGGAAGACTTGGATGAAGATGTTCTTGGCAGTGAAGTTCAGATTACCGGACTTCAAGAACCTATTGTAATTAATGATAACGATGATGATTTTGAAGATGACGAATACGATGATGCTGTGGAATTCAATGGTGGTGATACATTTATGACACAAGTTAATGAAGAGAGAGAAATTATTACAATTAGAGATGGTGATGTTCTCCAAGAAGATGATATGGATTGGGATAGTGATATTGAAAACGAGGTGTTCAGAAATAGAGAGAAAGAGAAAATTAATCAAATGATATCAAAGCAGATCAAGGAAACAGATGTTGAATATGGCTCAAATGATATAGAAGAGGTGTCAAACGTTAATCCTGATACATACAAGAAATTCATGGGTAAATTTGAGTGGACAGGCGAAGCTCTTTCAGTTTTGAAAAACGTATTCAAGTTGAATAGCTTTAGAGAGAACCAATTGGAAGCCATAAATGCCACTTTATCTGGGGAAGATGTTTTTGTCTTGATGCCAACTGGTGGTGGTAAATCGTTATGTTATCAATTGCCAGCTTTAGTTAAATCGGGTTCCACAAAAGGTACAACTGTGGTTATCTCTCCATTGATTTCGTTGATGCAAGATCAAGTGCAACATTTGTTGGATAACAACATCAAAGCTGCTATGATCAACTCAAAGGCTCCAGCTGAACAACGTAGAAATACGTTTGATTTGTTTATAAATGGTTTCTTAGATCTGATCTATCTATCACCTGAAATGATCAGTGCAAGTAATCAAGCTAGAAATGCAATTGCAAGATTGTATAGAAATGGTTTCTTAGCTAGAATTGTTGTCGATGAAGCCCATTGTGTGTCATCTTGGGGTCATGACTTCAGACCTGATTATAAAGCATTGAGTTACTTCAAAATGGAGTATCCAGATATCCCAGTCATGGCACTAACTGCCACTGCAAACGAACATGTGAGAATGGATATTATACATAATCTTAAGTTGAACTCACCAAGGTTCTTCAAGCAAAGTTTTAATAGAACTAATTTATACTACGAAGTTGTTCAAAAGAAGAAATCAGTCATGGAAGAGATGGCTTCATTGATTAATAGTAGATATAAAGGTATGACTGGTATTGTGTATTGTCATTCCAAGCAGTCATGTGAAAATACAGCAGCAAGATTAAGCGATTTTGGTATCAAGAGTGAATACTATCACGCAGGATTAAGTCCTGATGAGAGATATGTTATTCAATCTGAATGGCAAACTAATAAAATTCAAGTCATTTGTGCAACAATTGCCTTTGGTATGGGAATTGATAAACCTGATGTGAGATTCGTTATTCATCTAACAATTCCAAGAAATCTTGAGGGCTACTACCAAGAAACGGGTAGAGCAGGTAGAGATGGTAAACATTCCGACTGTTTTATGTTTTACAGTATGAAAGATGCTAGAACTTTGCAAACAATGATTCAAAGAGATAAAGAATTAGACAGAAATAACAAGGAACATCACGTTAACAAATTAAGACAAGTGATTCAATACTGTGAGAACACAACTGATTGTAGAAGACAACAAGTTTTGCAGTACTTCAATGAAAGCTTTGATAGAAAGGATTGTCATAAGCAATGTGATAACTGTATACATGGTCAAAATATGGAGGTTGAAACTAGAGATGTCACTAGTATTGCTGGACACATGGTCAGGCTTGTTAAAGAGTTGCAGTTTGAGAATGTTACCGTTATTCAATTTCAAGATATTTACAAAGGTTCAAAGAGTGCAAAAATTGTCAATGCAGGATTTGATAGAAACCAATACCACGGAAAGGGTAAAGACTTGGCCAAAGTTGAAGTGGAAAGAATTTTTTTCCACCTGCTTCATCAAGGAATCTTAGAAGAGAAATCGGTAATAAATGGTGCGGGATTTGCTTCTAATTATCTAAGATTAGGTCCTAATGCGAATGATGTATTGGTATTTAATAAAAAAGTGATGATGTCATTCAACAAAATAAATTCATCCAGACCTAATTCAAGTGATTCTGGTAATTCTATCTCTAGAACAAACGTCACAGCAGCATCTACAATTAACGTAGGTTCATTGAACTCGTTTAAGTATGGCAAAGAAAATGATACTCCTAAATTTACTACTGCAAGTAAAATGTACAATGGATCCCCTAGAGCTGCTACTATGACTCGTCTTCAAATTGATAATCCTGCACTCAGATCTCACATCAACGAGTCATATGTCAGGTTGAGAGAGCATAGACACAAACTTGTCACTGATTTAAATCATTCTAAAGGTACAACGACAGCTTCTGATACAACACTGAAGGCTATGGCTACTAGTCTACCTACAACTGAAAGAGAATATATACTATTAGAAGGTCTTCAAGGTAATCAATTGCAATATTTCAAAAAATACGAGAGAATACTTACAGTTTTGAAAGCACAAAGAGAATCCATCTTGAAAAATAGCTCTGTAAGCTCTTTAAACACAACTACATCTAATTTAAGCAATAATAGGCAAGATTATGAAATAATGTCCTCTTCAATCCCATCGCAAGCTACTACAATGCCAGAAAGATCAAAGTATTTCAACAATGATAGTACACAAGATAATGAAGTTTTAGGTCAACTATCTCAACTATTACGTTCTCAATCTTCAACTAAGGCTGGCTCTAGAAAACGAACATCTGGTTCAAGTCAAAGAGGAGGTCGTAGTAGTCAAAGACGTTATACAAAAGGAGGCAGTCAAAGGGGGGGCAGAGGTGGTTCTTACAGAAAGAGAACTAGTAATAGAGGCTCGCAAAAAAGCACTTCTGGAGCATCAACTTCAAGAAAATCTACAACATCACGGACAACTGGTTCAGCTAGCAGTGGTGCTAGTAAAACTATCCGTGCCATGAAAATTTAAATAGACCACTACCATTACAGCTATTTAGTTAATAAAAAAGTAGTCATCATCCGTATAACATCTAACAATATATATTAATAAGATTTCTGACCTAAAAGAATTGTTAATTATGTAATCTAGTACAGTTTTATTAGTAACAAATTACGTAATTTTGGATTTCGTTTGAGACGCAAAAAAAAAAAAAAAAAAGTTTAAGGAGTCAAATTTTTTACTAACAAAAAATTTTTCATGACTCTTTCAGTGCCGCAAAATGAAATTGTTTATTGTTAAAGTAATAGCATTAAAAATGTTTAAAGAGGTAAATTTAAATTTATTATATAATTTTATAATCTATGGAGATTTGATTTTAAAATAAAACAAGTGCCAATTAATAAATAGTTTATTAGCTTCTTTCTTTTTTGTTATATAACCTTTGTTTTCTTCCCTTTTTTTTTATTTGTTTCAAATTAATCGATTTTAATAGTCAACGTTTGTTCCAGATCTAGCAAGAATTGAAACAATTTTAACTTATCTTAGTTTCAATTGAACACAAGAGTTAAAATAGACAAACTTAATTTCACATACAAAAATAATAATAAAAATGTCAGATAAGATTAACATCCTAGTTGTTGGTAATGGTGGTCGTGAACATGCTTTAGTGTGGAAGTTATCACAATCTCCATTAGTTAATCACATCTACGTTGCTCCAGGTAATGGTGGTACTGAAGGTTTACCTAATGTTACCACTGTTCCAATTGGTTCTTCTCCATCAGATTTCCCTGCTTTAGTTGAATTGGCAGTTAGTAAAGATGTTAAATTAGTCATTCCAGGTCCTGAACAACCATTAGTTGATGGTATCTCAACTCATTTCACCAAGGTTGGTATCCCAGTCTTTGGTCCAAGTGCTTCAGCTGCTAGAATGGAAGGTTCAAAGACATTCTCTAAAGATTTCATGAAAAAATATGATATTCCAACTGCTGACTATCAAAATTTCACAGATTATGAAGAAGCAAAGAAATATATCGATAATACCGATAAAAATTTAGTCATTAAAGCTTCAGGTATTGCTGCTGGTAAAGGTGTTTTAATTCCAACTAGTAAACAAGAAGCACACGATGCTATCAAAGAAATTATGGTTGATAAGAACTTTGGTTCTGCCGGTGATGAAGTTGTCATTGAAGAATTCTTAGAAGGTGATGAATTGTCTATCCTAGTTTTCAGTGATGGTTATTCATTTGTCGATTTACCACCAGCACAAGATCACAAGAGAATTGGTGATGGTGATCAAGGATTAAATACCGGTGGTATGGGTGCTTACTCTCCAGCACCAATCGGTACTCCAAAATTATTAGAAGAAATTAGAAAAACAGTTTTAAAACCAACAGTTGATGGTATGAGAAGAGAAGGATATCCAATGGTTGGTTGTTTATTCGTTGGTATTATGGTCTCACCTGAAGGTGTTCCAAAAGTTCTAGAATATAACGTTAGATTTGGTGATCCAGAAACTCAAACTGTTTTACCACTATTAAAGACAGATTTACTTGAATTAATGATTGCTACCGTTGAACATAGATTAGATTCCGTTGATTTTGAAGTTTATAAAAATAAATCAAGTGCCACTGTTGTTATGGCTGCTGGAGGTTATCCAGAAGCATATCAAAAAGGTGATGAAATTACAGTTAGTGATAACTTACCTCAAGACTCATATATCTTCCACGCTGGAACTAAATTAGTTGATGGTAAAGTTGTTACCGCTGGTGGAAGAGTTATTGCAGCTACTGCAATTGCAGACTCTTTAGAAGAAGCCGTTAAGAAGGCTTATATTGGTGTTGATCACGTTTCATTCAAAGGAAAATATAATAGAAAAGATATCGCTCATAGAGCTTTCAGAGATGCAGCCTCTAATTCATCAAAGAAGATTTCCATCACTTATGAAGATGCTGGTGTTTCTGTTGATGCTGGTAATCAATTAGTTGAAAAAATCAAAAAATCAGTTAGATCTACAGCTAGACCAGGTGCTGATTCTGAAATTGGTGGTTTTGGTGGTTTATTTGATTTAAAAGCTGGTGGTTATACCGATATTGATAATACATTACTTGTTGGTGCTACAGATGGTGTTGGTACCAAATTAAGAGTTGCACAAATTTTAAATATTCATAATACTGTTGGTATAGATTTAGTTGCCATGAATGTTAACGATTTAGTTGTTCAAGGTGCTGAACCATTGATGTTCTTGGATTATTTTGCCACAGGTCATTTAGATATTAAAGTTACTTCTGATTTCGTTGAAGGTGTTGCTAAAGGTTGTAAACTTTCAGGATGTGCATTAGTTGGTGGTGAAACTTCAGAAATGCCAGGTATGTATGCACCAGGCCACTATGATACCAATGGTACTGCATTTGGTGCCGTTTTAAAGAATGAAATGTTACCAAGAATTGAATCAATGTCAGAAGGTGATATCTTATTAGGTATTGCATCAGATGGTGTTCATTCAAATGGGTTTTCATTAGTTAGAAAAATCATTGAAAATACTGAATATGATTATACTAGTACTGCTCCATGGGATACAAAGACAACCATTGGAGAAGCTTTATTAGTTCCAACAAGAATTTATGTTAAACAATTATTACCTTCAATTAAACAAAACTTATTATTAGGTTTAGCACATATTACAGGTGGTGGTTTAGTTGAAAATATTCCAAGAGCTTTACCAAAACATTTACAAGCAATTGTTGATATTAGTACATGGGAAGTTCCAGCAATTTTCAAATGGTTAGGTAAAACTGGTGGTGTTCCAATTAATGATATCTTAAAGACATTAAACTTAGGTGTTGGTATGGTTGCTATCGTTAGACCTGAAAATGTTGATAAAGTTATCGAAAACTTACAAGCTGCTGGTGAAACTGTTTACACGATTGGTAAATTAGTTACAAAGAAAACTGATGATGCACCAGGTTGTATCGTTAACAATGCCGAAGGATTATATTAAATCCACTAAACTTTATTCAACTCTCCTCTCCTCACTCACTCACTCACTTACACACACACCCCTTATAAACTTATAAATATGAATTAATTCTAATTCTATCCTATTTCCTATCTATTAATAATATATTTTTCCCCCTTCTGTATATGATTTTTTTTGCGTTTAATATCTTTTTTTTTATACTTACTTTTTTTTGATGGTGGCTTCTTATAGTTAAGAGGTGCTAAAATAAATTATTTTTATAAACCTAGACATCTACAAATAAATGCTTCTATAAATAGAAGATCATTAATGTATATATAAGACCTATTTTATATAATAAATAATTATACTGTATTTATTATTTATTATTACTATATTTATAAAGTTAATTATTGCTTATAGAAGAGCACATGGCACATCAATTTAAATTATTACTTAATAACTTATATAATCAGATAGAAATTGAGAAAAAATTTAAAAACAAAAAATTTATGGCCGAATCTCCATGTGAATTTTTCATTCTTAAATTTTCTTAGATTTGCGGTGTACGTAGTATTCATGCCGCGTGCGATCAGTACGTGAAAAATTTATAAATTTATATATGAATTGCACAGACGGTGTACTCACCAAAAAAATTATATATGTACCCCGTCTTACGTACGACATACCTACGACATACGTACGTACGTACGTACGTACGTACTCTATCAGCAGGTGAGGGGGCAGGTACATGTGCAGATGTACCGTGCTAATTTATATGAAATACGTGCTAATTTTATAAATGATTACCACGGACGTCACCAGAACATTTAAATTTTTTTTCTTTATTTTTTGCTCTTTTAAATGTTAAACGCACAATTTCTGTTTTCAGAAGAGAAGAGAGGGAAATTTTAATTTATAGAAATAAAAAATTTAGTGTGAGATTAAAAAAATTTTAATTTTTAAAACAAACAAAAGATTATATATACAGATAAAATATTCTCTTTTTCTTTGTTTGTTTTCAGTTTATATGAATTTAGTTTCTTGAATATATATATGATTAGATACAACTAATTCTTTCCTGTTTATTTCTGATCAACAGATAAAACAATATTACAAAGTGTGTGTGTGTGTGTGACTAGTTGAATAGAATCACATATCAAACAGCTAGAAAACAAATAATCTTACAAAAATATCTATACATTGTTGCATTTGCTAAATCTATCTAGGATATACTATGATTACAAAGCAACCTCCATAATTATTATTCACATCATTTCATTTGAATTTCAACCTTAGCAATAGTCTCTATTTTCTTCAGAAAGGGAGTTTGTTCTTTTATAGATAATTAAAGAAAAAGAAAAAAAAAAACACTCCTTTTTCCCCCCTTCTTCCCCCTTTCCCTTTTTTTTTTAAAAAAAAAACACTCACAATGTCAGACTCTGATCACGGTTCTTCAAGATCCAGTTCTCCATCAATTTCAGTTACATCAACCCATGAGGATGCCTCCATTCATTCAAGTATCAGTGGTGATTCAATTTTAGATGATCATAGACATCAAAATTTAACTTTACCAGTTAAGATTGATTCTAGAAGACAACAAGAACAAAGTTCATATACTACACGTCAACAGAAAACTATTCATGAGGAAGAAAATTATCCTGAATTTATTAAACCAATACCAAAGAAACCTGAAGGTATGTTAAATTCAAGTGATTTAAGAAGTAGAATGATTGCTGTAGAAGATGATGATGATGACGATAACTCTTCATTTGGTATAACAGTTCCATCTAGAATTAATTCAAGTAATGTTAATCAACAGACATCACTGGCATCAGCTGCTCAATCATCTTCTCTGATGGCTGCATCATCTGCACCTCGTCGTACTAGAGCAAGATCAAGATCTTTTAGTGAACAAGTTAAATCTTTAATCAGACCTAAAGAAGAATCAATTACTGGTAGCATCTTACTAGGTTCAAATACGGGTTCAGTCAATGGTGGTGGACCTAACAATATTATCAATAACAATAATAACAGCAACAATAATAATAACAGTATTAACAACAACAATAATAATAACAATAATAATAATAATAATAATAATAGTACTGGTATCACTATAGGAGGAAATACATTAACAAGAACCATATCAAAATCTTCTACAAGATCAGATCGTTCTAAGAAACTAAGAATGAGTAGTGTCATTGCCAAAGACAATAGTAACGATACAGATAGTGATTTAGATTCTCATGCTTCAAGAGATTCACAAGAAACAGAAGATGATGTCTGTTTCCCAATTTTACCAGAGCATGTTAGAATTAGAGGTATTGATTTTGATGAAATTGAAGAGTTTATTCAAGAACAAAGAGAAGAAAATGAAATCATTTTAAGAAGAGAAGAAGAACTTAAACAACAACAAAATATTTCAATTACAACAAGTTCTCAAAAATTTAGTTCTGCAACTTTGAAATATACTCCAAAACATCACAATATTGATGATGAAGAGAAAAATATTGGTTTCGCACCTGAAGATTCTTCAAGTACTGGGAAGTTAGAAAGTAGTATTTCTTCAAATGATGACGATGTTAATAATGTTACTTTTGAAAAATATGAAGTTGATAGAGAATCTACTCCTCCTGATCGTTTCAGTTTTTTCTCATCTGAAAATGAAGAAACTATACATGCACCAGATATTCCTTCTTTAGTTAAACCAGGTGAACCTTTCCAAAATTTATTCCAAGATGAAGAATCAATTTGGTGGTTAGATTGTGTTTGTCCAACTGATAGTGAAATGAAGATGTTAGCTAAAGCTTTTGGTATCCATCCTTTGACAGCTGAAGATGTTAGAATGCAAGAAACTCGTGAAAAGGTGGAATTATTTAAAAGTTATTACTTTGTCTGTTTCCATACATTTGAAACTGATAGTGAAAGTGAAGATTTCTTAGAACCAATCAACGTCTATATCGTTGTTTTCGGTAATGGTATCTTAACTTTCCATTTTGCTCCACTTACTCATCCAGCCAATGTCAGAAGAAGAGTTAGACAATTGAGAGATTATGTTAATGTCTCTGCAGATTGGTTATGTTATGCTCTTATTGATGATATTACCGATGGTTTTGCTCCTGTTATTCACGCCATTGAATATGAGGCAGATGCAATTGAGGATTCTGTGTTTTTGTCAAGAGAAAATGATTTTGGTGCAATGTTACTAAGAATTGGTGAATCCAGAAGAAAAGTTATGACGTTGATGAGATTACTACAAGGTAAAGCAGATGTTATTAAGATGTTTGCCAAAAGATGTCAAGATGAAGCATCTAGATCGTTCCCTTCAAGTGCAAATCTATCTGGTCAAATGCACTCGGCACAACCAAGAGCTGATATTGCATTATACTTGGGTGATATTCAAGATCATATTATTACAATGTTCCAATCATTGCTCTCTTACGAGAAGATTTTCAGTAGATCACATTCTAATTACTTGGCTCAATTGCAAGTTGAATCTTTCTACTCTAATAATAAGGTCACTGAAATGTTATCAAAAGTTACTTTACTTGGTACAATTTTAGTTCCTTTGAATTTAGTCACTGGTTTGTTCGGTATGAATGTTCGTATTCCAGGTCAAGATGGAAATACATACGCTTGGTTCTGTGGTATTATTGGTTTTATTGTTTTTGTTATTGGTTTTTTTGCCATTATTGCAAATATGTACTTGAGACGTATTGGTGATAGTTATACTTCTCCTCAATCTGCTTCTAGATCTATAAAAAGTTTCAGATTTGGTAGAAGAAATAATAACCAAGAAAATGCTAGAGGAAAGGGTGACTTGATGAGTCTTCCTAGTAAGTTTACTAGATATGGTGATTGGTAATCGCCATTTATTGTATTAACACAAAAATACTTGCTTTCTCTACTTTATTTTTTATTTTTTCTCCTTGCTTTTTTGCTCCCTAATTTTATTATTTCTCTTTCTCCCTTTTTTTATTCTTTTATCTTATATGACATATGTCAACTTTTTAATCCTATATAATTTCATTGTACATTAAACTATTCAAAAAATACATCATCCAAGCTCGATGCGGATCAAGCTGCATTCTGAGTCTTCATCTGCAATCTTTCTTACTTACATATACTTTAATATATTTTTACTCGCTATACTTTTCAGGAAAAAAAATAAGTTATATTGGTATGTCGATTGGTCAATATTGACTTGTATAACAAAAAAAAAATGATACACGAGTTCCTAAATCACAAGGAGGCCCGTGGGATGATCAACTTAGTAGAATCATAAACTTCAAAAAAAAAACATTTTGAAACAAAAAATAAAACTCCGAGACGGGGAATTGAACCCCGGTCTCCCGCGTGACAAGCGAGAATTCTAACCACTAAACTATCTTGGATGTTTCTTGTTGAATTTTAATGATAAAACTTTATGAATCTATGTTATTCTATAATATATATGGTATATTTGTAGTACAATGATCTATTCCTAAGAAAATATTGACAGACAAAACTGGACTTGAGCTCTTAAAAGACTATAAATTAATATTTTTAGGCTAGTATAATATACAGAAATGATATATAGGAATAACCCAGAGATTAACAGACCTTTAATCTATTCATTTTGATCAATTACATACAAACTTAGATGTATTAATAATTATTGACTAAAATTTAAATCAATATTCCCATTTGTTACCATTTATGTTTAAATTTCAACTATAACTTAATTAAAAATCCGAGAAATTTAACATATATTTTATCTTAATAACTAAGTAGCACGGGAAGTTGGTACTTATCAGTTATAGATTTTGCACTACAAACAACTACTTGAGTTAGAAAGACCAGTATAGGTACAAAAAAAGAGAAAAGGCTGAAGTTTGTCCTGAAATTGGGCTTAGTGATAAACTTCTTCATTAACCTCAAATACTATGGATATATGATATAAAACTATAATTGTGAATAACCTGAATCCCAACTCTTTTAAATGATACTATATAAGTTTATAACTTGTTTCAATCTATTGATATATCATCTAACCGAGTAACCGAAAGCGTGTGATTTACCATCATACAAAAAATATATAGTTATTACCGATTGAAATCGGAATTATTTAAATTAATTAACATTACCGAGAGCAAATGAATTAAATCCCTATATTAGATGTTAATCAAGTGACTAATACTACCAACAATTAAGGCATAAAATTATTTATATAAATACGGTACGATCCCTTTACCATTATTTTTTGTCATATATAAATTACAAGAGAGTAGAAAAACAGAGATTATCAACGATATAATATAGTTTTATGAAGATAAATATATCATTATACATACCATTCAATGACTGTTATAACTACCAGAATAATTATAAATAGCAGTCCAGAAACTGTGAGAAATACTTTTCTTCGGTTTTAGGAGTTCACAGAATGGAACTCTTTTATTAAATCTATAACCAATACTTCTTTCGTCCAACGATACTCCTAAAGCTGGTGATAATTTAAAAGTTACTTTAGAGATTCAAGATAATTCTCGAACGGATATGACTCCAGTTGTGTCAAAAAAATGATGAAACTGAATTCAAATGGAAGGGTGTCTTATTGAACGCATATATTTTTGGAGGTACTCACTCATTCAAGTTTTCATCATTAGAAGACGGAACAAAATGCGAGCTAGTACAATCTGAGACTTTTGAAGGTATAATAAAGGGTCTTCTACTTTATTTCATTGGTGAAAAGACTAAAGCTAGATTCAATGAAGCATTGAAGTCAAGGTCTGAAGACAATATTTAAGGGGAAACCAGAATCAAAAATGCTGTCTAAAAAATGATGTTTTTACCCCGTAATTATCTCTTAGTACTCTTTAAGTATAAAATATTAACTACATCTATACTATATACTTCAACATCAACGACCTGTTAATAACTCTATAGTAATCCATGTTTAACTATCAAAGCAAAATTAAATTTATTCGTTTCGGTTGATTTACAAGAAATTTTTAAATTTTTTACTCCATATTTTTTCACTGCCCTTAATTCTAAAGAAAAATCTCGAAAGGACAGCATTAGTGAGTGGTGTTTTTCTTTGTTTTTTTTTTTTTAAATATTTATCTATAACTTTTCAAAATTGAAACGGTTTCAAACAATCTTTTTGTGTCTTTTTTTTTTGTTATATTGTATACAGCGTTATATATATATATATATATATATATATTTACAGACCATTCAAGTTTTGGAATTTGTGAATAGAATATTAGCTAGTATATACATCTGATTTAGTGTTTTTTCAGACAAGAGTTCCAAACAACATTTTTCCTTTAGCGCAGTTGGGTTTACTTTATTATTTTCAAAGATTGATTTAATTATTGCCATTACAAGATACAGATATATTCACACAACTATTTAAATATAATGAATTTGATTGTGCTTGTATTGTGCTATTGGTGCTCTACTATAGTAGCCACGTCTTCCTCTGCATCAACACCAGATCTTGCATCTGTTCTCAACCAAATGGATTCTATAGATCTTCAATTTCAAGCAAATGGATCATCACTTGGTATATTACAAGAGTACGATTCTGTTTTGTTTTCATTGATCAAGTTGAATAAAGGTGATTTGAGTTCCAAGATTGCAAATGTTCTTTACAGACACGGATTGATAAACTACTCTTTAGGAAGAGATAACCTAGCTATTCAGGATTTTGAATCTTGTATAGCATACAGTCCTAATGATGAGAAGAAGTCAGAGGTCAATATATTCCATCAAGGTTGTTTTGACAGATATATTGAGATGAGTTTTGAAATAGGGAACTATAAAGGAGTGGAGACCAAATTGATAAACTATCATGAAGATATTGGAGATGACCTTTTCGGGAGATACAATGAAAAATTACAAACTTTAATGTCTTTAGAAGCAACAGCTTTGAATAAATTAGATGCAAATGACTATGATGAGTGTATATATGCGGCAGATCAAGTTTTGGACCTCTCTCCTTCAAATACTAGGGCAAGATATTTACAAATAAACTGTTTAAAAGAATCAAAGGGAACAAATTTCAATACCAAAGTCAATTTATTGATTGATAATTATATGAACTTGATTAAAACTGATAGTCAAAACTTAGAAAATTATTCTCAATTATTCAAATTACAATTTTTTGGAAAAGCTTTTGACCCATCAAATTCAAACAAGATTTTGAAAAATTGTTTGAAAATGGATAATGATTTTGCAGCATGTAGAAAATATACTAAAACAGGTATTAAATTCAATAAGCTTATGGAGATTTATAACAATATTTCAGTTTATTACTCTTATGTTTATATATTCTCTGAAGGTGATACTCAACACGGTGATCTAGAAAGAATTGAAGAGTTAGAACCAAGTTTTGAGACATGGGACTACATGAATCAATTTCTCTTTAGTAATGAGAAAAAATTGAAACTAAGATCTAACGAGAAAGATTTATTTGGATTTGACATTAACAACTATAGTAATAACTTTGAAATTTTATTTGAATTGGTTATCACTAATTTAGAAGATTTCAATTTTGAACGAGACGATATAATTAAAAATTCTAAATTTTTGAAAGAATTAGTCAATATGAGTAAAGAATCTTTCATTCAATTGAAGAAACAGACTAAAATCAAGAAATCTACATTGAGTCAGTCTCCTCAATTTAAAAAATACTATGAATTGAATAAAGAAAGTATGAAGTCTAAGAAATTTGTTCCTGATTTAATTCTTCAAATTGATAACTTGATCAAACAGAAAAATTTCCAAGAGGCACAGCAAAAACTTGAAGAAATGAGTGAAATTTTCAAGAAAACCAATCTTTGGAAATCTAGACACGAGAAAGTTGATCAGTTGTATAGTAGTAAAATCAGGGAAGAAGAACAAAGAAGAAGAAGCGAACAAGAAAGACAGAGACAAGAACAGCAAAGACAACATCAATATCAACAACAACAGCAACATAGACAATACTCTGAACCTAAAAATGATTACTATAAAGTTCTTGGTATTACGAGGGATGCGGATGAAACTACAATTAAAAAGGCATACAGAGAAAAAATGAGACAGAATCATCCAGACAAACTAAGAAAATCATCCACTTTATCACAGGATGAGATTGAATCAAACGTTGCAGAGATTAACAATGCTTATGAGATTCTATCCGATCCTGAACAAAAAGCTAACTATGATCAATTTGGAGAAGATCCAAATGATCCAATGGGACAACAACAACATCAGTATCAACAGCAACAACAACAACCACACCATCAATATCATCAGCAACAAAATTCACATGAGTTCAATTTTGGCGGTGGAGGAGGAAATGATTTCTTTGAAAGTTTCTTTGGACAGTTCCAATCTGGTGGAAACAAAAGACAACAACAACAGCATAATAAAGGTGGTAATCGTGGTAATCGTCAAGGTAAGAGAGGTAGAAGAGGTAATTGAAATGTTCAGTTTTGTCAGTCCTCGTAAGAAGAGAAAATGAATAATCATATATATATATAGATAGGGCTATATAGAAGGAAACCAAAAATATCAAAAATAAATCATATATAAATTTCAAAATTCAAGTTTGTCAGTTCATATTTGACAACCCTACATTAACAGAAACATTGAATTTGATATATGAAAAACAGATATACATATGTAATATGTATATAAAGTACGAGTAAATGATACTAAGCCTCTACCTATTTATAATAACATATTAATATAGCTAGAGTAGAATTAAGATTTAACGGATAAACAACTGGAAATAATTGATCCGTTGAATTGTTGAACCTATATAGCACCGATTCTACAACCACACAAAGGCACTCATGTATCATGATAAGCAAAGGAAAAAAAAAAAGACAAAAGTATGATATACCTACCCAACAATATACACACTTTCCAAAAATCAGGCTATATAAAAAAAAAAGAAAAAACAACAGAAGAAACTTATATATAGATAGATAAACTAAGATTAGATTCAAATACCGGTATACCAGACAAAATACAATAAATCTAACTATATAGATGCATAATTGTGTAGCATCTAATTCCAATACAAGTACTATTATAAAATTAAGGTACTGAACCTTGTGTGATGATGCAATAATATACAAATAATCTAGACAATATTTATACGGATAATGTCTTATAACTTTCATATATAAAATTTAAAGTATAAATTTATGGCATGATCTTATAATATAAAATAAACAGTACGTACGGATAAATATTTATCTCCGTTTGTCAACGAACGGCTTGAACTTGAAGCCAAATCTAAATTTTAAATATAAAACACACGTATACACACGTAGTACGTATTGGGCTATGGGCACTTGCCCCATGAGTCCAGGGGGGGGGGGGGGGGGGGGGGGGTTTGGGGCTATACCAGCTATCGATCACATTATGTCATATAAACTTAAGCTATAGTTAGCTGCACTATTTAATAGAGATAGATATATATACGCAAATCTCTTTATATATTGCATCTTATATATACATAGGTATGTTGGGATATCTATTGAATAAACTTTAAATGTACATGTTGTACGAGAAGTAAATCACATGATGGATATTTGATTTGAAACTGTCATAAATAAAGATACTTTTATTTAATCTATAATACAATATAGTTAGTATTGTATATACTATATAGTATATACTATATATATATTATATAAATTATATATACTTGTAGTCTTTATATATAAACAATTTGTATAATGGATTAAGAAAGCCCGAATTCCGATAGAAGCGTACGTTACTAATTATTTATACTCCCGGATGAATACGTGCAAATGCCCGGTGTTCGTGGTACGTACTACGTAATATATATATATACGCGAGCTGGGCATGATTTTGCGTACGTACGTGCGCGGCGCGCGCGCTCTATAAAAATAGACGGGTCTATAGACGCTTAATATATATTATAACTCATATTGGATTATTCTGGAAAAACTTTATATTATTTGTACGTACAGCGCCATGATTCGTACGTACTGGGCATTGGCCGAGAGATCGATATCGCACTTGAAGTTCTCGTACCGCGTGAGCCGCTGAAAAATTTAGTATATGTTGACCTGTCATAATTGATGGCCCACACGTACGTATACACGTAGAGAAACGGTCCGATTTTTTTTAGTGTGCATGGTATACTATATAAAAATGACTGATATGATATATTTTTTATAAAAATTACTTTATATAGAGATGTACATTTGCCCTCTTTTAATTTTTATTTGTTTAAACGTTTTTGAATATTTATATATTAAATATATAGATATATATCAGATCTTAGTATTATAGAGAGAAAGATTTTATAAATATATATATATAACACCATATTATAGATATACCATGTTTAGAACACTTACAACCACTTCTATAAAGCAGGGTCAAAGGGTTGGTTCAAAAGCTTTACAACATCAACCTCATCAACCCCCAAGATTATTTAATACTTTAGTTGAACAACAACAACCAGGTCAAATAATATCTTCTCAAAATGAAATTCATTCATCATCATCTCCATCATCATCCAAACTTAATATATTCTCATCTCCATTTCAACGTAATTTAAGTACTTATAGTGCTACTGTTCCATATGATTTAAATGGTGTTCCATCATCATCAGTTTCAACTAAATCAAATCAAATTTCAAGTGATGAATTCCCTTATCATAAACAGATTCAAGCTTTACAAGAGTTTGATGAATGTTTATCACATAATTCAACCTATGATTTAGCAACAGGTAAAGTCAGTGGTGGGGTTCGCAGATTTTGGTCAGCCGTCCGTAGTGCGATTCCACTTTATAACTCACTTATTTATACAGGTGAATTAAATGAAAAGAGAATGGGTGAATTTGTTTCACTATTAAGAAATGGTTTAAGAATTTATAGATTAGAGTTGTCCAAGTTAAGAAAAAATTTAGATAAAGATTCAGATAATCCAATTAAATATATTCATTATCTTTTAACTTGTGCAATTAGAGAAGTTTCATATAATGTTGTCGATGGTTTAGTCACTTTAAATCCTCATGGTTTAACACATTTATTTAAAGCTTATAAAGATTTAGGATTTACATTAGAAGCTGTTCATATTTGGGAAACTGGTAAAAATAATCCAAAATTAAATACTTTATTTACATCTGAACCTGTCTTGGGATCAATTTTCCCATTTTTAGTTGAAAGTGGAGATTTCAATTTTGAAGAAGTTTGGTCAATGTATGAAAATATTAAATCAAATAAAAATCCATCTGAAAAATTACATAATGAATTACAAGTTGGTATGATTAGAGTTTGTCTTTTCAAAGGTAAAACAAATGATGCATTGGAAATTTTCCAACAGTTAACATCTGATGTTTATTCAACTTTTACTTCAAAAGGTATCGATCCTCCAATCAATGTTAAGAGTTATATGACAATGGCTCATTTATCATTTATTGGATTTTCTCAAGATATTGGTACAGCAGATGTTTTCTTTAACGATGCAGTTAATGAATCTATGCCTTACTTAACACCTTTACAATTAAATTTCATTAAAAAATATTTAACAAATACTTGGGAAATTACTAAAAGTTTTGAAAAAGTTAAGAATGTTTGGTTAACAACTTGGAATCATTATGAATCTAAAGGTACATCAAATTCATCAGTTTCATCTTCTTTAAATGATTCATTCTTGGGAATTTTCTTCACTAGATATCCTCAACATTCTGAAGAGGCATTTAATGAATTGAAAAAATTAATATTGGATTATAATTCAATTAGATCGATCGATGAACCTTTCATTAATGTTTTATTATCCAAGTCAACTGCTTGGCATAACGCTGAAACTGTTGAGTATATTTTAGAAACTGCCAAATCTCATGAATTTTCTAAAACTAATGTTTTTTATAGATGTTGTTTAAAAGCTTGTGGATCTGTTGATATTGATGCTTCAAGTATTTTACAAATTTTTAGACAATTATTAGCTTTGAATGGATCAATGGGTATGAGAAATATTGCTCATGCTGATTGGATTGCCCTCCGAGATGCAACTATTAATTCTCCATATTTGTTCAATTTTGATAAACCAAATGATAAAATTGATTTATATTTCAAATTATGGAAATTAACATCTCCTTATTTCATATCTTTAGCTAATTTCAAAAATTACGTTTACAAAGATATTAAATTGAATTACAACTATTCAAATATTTTCCAACAAATGCCAAATATTAAAGCTGATATAGATGTCCCTGAACTTTCATGCTTCAATAGAAATAAATCTATTGATAACTATATTGGATATACTTATCAATAGATAATTCACCTCCTCACCTTTGAATCTGATATACAGTATTTTGTATACAGATAATTTGATTCCTATCATTTTTAATTACGTTTACTATCATGAACATCCATCCATCCCTTTATATAACATTTTCTCATTATTAATATCTAATTATGCTCTTAATGACTCGCTTTTACTAATTTTTATTCTTTATAGAATACTGGTTTCCTTTTTTATTATTTTTCTTTTGCTTATTCCTTTTCCTTTTTTATATCCTTTATATTGCATCCATTCCGGTTTTATTAATGGACATGCACAAACAAAAAACTAATTTTACTTATCCCCAAAAATATAATATTACAGACCATATATTATTAATTTACTACGTAATCTTTCAGTAAAAATGTAAAAAAAAGAAATTAACTAAAAAAAGATAAAGAAAAAGAAAGGAAAAGAAAGAAAGAACAGAAAAACACAGAACATTATAACATTGACCAACCTTTTTTTCAAAATAAAGTTACCGAACTAATTTGACCTCCATCTATCAATATCTCAAAAACACAATTACCGTATCCAATTAGTTTACTCAACCCCCAATTTTTGAGCTCTTCTTCGTCTGCATCATCGTCTCTGATTATTGAATTTTCCTTTGTGCTTAGTTTAGATGATGAATCATTGTTATCTTTTGAATATGCTTCTTCAATTGAGAAATCATCTTCGTAATCAATCACTTCAAATAAATTATTTGGATTTATATTATTTGGATTCAATTCGTATTCTTTCCTATTGAGAAATATAGGTTTACTTGTTTTCTGTCGACCCGTTAATGAATGTTCAAATTGACCATATGACATATCACTTGTGATGTTATTCATTGAGGTTGAAGGTAGGAATAATAAAGAATCAGCCCACTTCTTGGTATACCGTGGAATTTTATTCTGCCCCTTCACCAAGACAAGATTAGCCGAGGGGTCAGGATTGTGATATGTGCTCATATCGATATTTAACTTCTCGTATCTTAAAAATTCTAACGAATTTGGTATATTATTATGAATTGTAATTTTACTTAAATAGTTAGAGCCATTCTCTGAATTATCTAACTTATAAATAGCATCAAATCCAAATTCAAAATAGTTATGAATTCTGTACATATCTCTAATCTTTGTCTTTACATTTAAAGTATCTTTCAATTTAAGAACAGTATCTTGAGGTGGGCCAAATATTCTAATCATATCTTGCATTGAAGTTGATCCCAAGTTTATTAAATAGTCACGAATCCCCAATGGATGACTACTGAAATAAAAATCAATAATTTTCCTCGAAGTAATAATCTCACAAAATTGAATCATTATTGGTTTTGATATATTTGAATCATTAATTTTAGACTCTGGAGAAGCAAAAGCTGTGAAATTAGAAAGGTGACTGTGCTTTGAAAAAGTGTCTTTAATATTTAAATAATCTTCAATCTGTTTGGAAGCATCTTCCCAACTTTTACCTTTAAAAATGGTTAACGCAGTACAATTAATATCTTCTTTTGAATTGCTCAACACCCTAATCAAATCTTCATCATTATATGGCTTTGCATCTTTATTGTGTCTATATTTAGATGGAACATCACTAAATTTAAAAGAAACACCCGGATAAGAGAGATAGTAATCATTTTTTTCAATATCCAAGAATCCAGGATAAGTTGGACCAAATATTCTGTTATAAATCGATTTAAATTCAAAATTTGTAACTGCTTCATTCTTATAGATATATCTTGTTCCAAAATTCTTTGACTGTAAATTAATCTCAATCAATATCAATTTTTGTAAAAAAGAGTCAAAGATTAAATTGATATTAAACTTGGTAAGTTGTAAAACTATAGTCTTAGATTTATCAGAGTAAATAAATCTCAATTCATTATGTATATTGTTCTTTTCTAAAAGGTGATAACACTGATATAAAGAGTATCCAATCTTTAAAAATTCTATACCTACAGAAGGATTCAACTCAAACGAGTACGAAAGTAAATTCCCTATAGCTGTCATTATGAATATATACCTCCTAACCTCAATGATGTTTACAAACACAAAGATCAAATGTAAATAAAGTACAGATAATTATATAAATATTTGAAAGGCTTAAAAAACAGTACAGACAGCCAGCCCTTCCCGATAAGATAAGCATCGATTTTAATTTTTAATTTTATATTAAAATTAATTGCGTCGATAGCGTCGTCGTCCTTTAATTATATATATATATATAAAATTAATTAATTAATATATATTCGATCGTCGTCTTTTAATTATAATTATAATTAAAATTAAATAGAAATTAATGCATTTTTATACAATTTATTACAATTTATACAGCCAGATCAGATAGTATAGATTAGAGAGACAGTCCAATATTTCAATACTTCAATTAATAATGCCACAACCATCAGAGACACTGATACCTCATATAATTCACCCGTTAATGGAGACCAGTCAGTTGATGTCTAAACCTCCAAAGAGGATAGCAGATTTCAAACTTGTATTACTTGGTGAATCATCAGTTGGGAAGTCATCAATTTTACAAAGATTTCAAAACAATACATTTGAACCAAGAGATTGTTCTACTATTGGTGCAGCTTTCATTTCTAAAAAAATATTCAAAAATGACGGTGAAGAGTTAATTAATTTACAAATTTGGGATACTGCAGGACAGGAAAGATTCCATAATTTGACTCCATTATACTATAGAAATGCAAACTTGGCATTTGTTGTGTTTGATTTAAATGATTTAAACTCTTTTAAAAAAGCTGAATATTGGATAGATGAATTGAAGACTTATAAACGTGATAATGATAATTCAAAACTAAAGATAATACTTGTAGGTAATAAAGTAGATCTATTGAATGAAGATACCGAACAAGATGAACAAAGTGAAAATCAACCAGTTTTAAGCAATAGAATTACAGAATTCTTAGCGGCAAATGACGACGTTTCTTCATACTTCAAAGTGAGTGCAAAGACAAACCTAGGATTACAAGAGTTGTTTAAGTTTGTGATAGATAACGTAGATGGAGATCTTTTCATTGACTATGAGCCTGAAAATAGTAATAAGGCTAAAAGGAGAGGATTAATTGATTTACGATTTGGTACAGCAAATAATGATACTTCAAATGGATGCCAATGTTAATTTTTTTGTTTTAATATATATATATATATATATATTATATATGTATACACATAGATGAGTGCAATAATAAGTTTAATTTTATGAATTCTTCAATAGTAGGAACAATAATAGGACAGACTGGTAAATAATAAACAAATTTTTGAATCTTGAATAATATGATGATAAAATCAAACCACATTGAAAGTATTGTATGTTATTGATATAATTATACTGACAAATGTTCAAGTTGCATGATATCAAGATAACAAGAGCAATAGTTTTAAACTCAAAGTATTCTTGTTTCTTGATTAACTCCATGGATAACATAGTCTTATTCAACTGATCGTCTTCAACATCACTGAAAAAGACAGTGTCTGTATCGCTTGATTCGAAAACATCCAATACCGATAATTTCTCCATGATTATCTGTAAATCCAACGCTACTTCTTCACAACTTGGTCTATTATCTGGATTGGAAGAGACCATACGTCTAATAAGGTTAATCCAATCTATTAATAACGCATTTGTATCATTGTTATCTAATTTTGTAATAGTGCAACGAATTGATTCCATATTTGAAAACATTTTTGAATGATGCCGTATTTGAGCTTTAATCTCCAATTGGTCATCTGAAGTAAATGGTAATCTATTAAAACATATGTAGTATAAGATCATACCTAATGAATAAATATCTGATTTTGATGAAAATTCCCGAAGTCTACCTAGTTGTAATTCATCTTGTTCAAATAATTCTGGAGCACAATATTCCAAAGTACCAGTTGAACCAGTTGAATTTCTTTTTGTATCTTCAGTTATTGATTCACCAAAATCACTAACTAATAAATTAGGAATTTTATCAAATTCCAATACCGATTGAATTGGTTTATAATCAGATGGGAATTTTGTTTTGAAAAGACAATTTGAAGGTTTTAAGTCTCTATGTAAAATTTTTAATTCGTGTAAATATTTTAAACCACCAAGTATATCTTTAAAAATCTTATAAATTTCAAAATTGTTTAAAGATTTAGGGTTTCTAACGTTTGATTCATTATCAATTTCACTATAACCTAATTTTTTCAATTTTTTCAAACGTCTTGATAATTTTTCCCTTTGAAGATCAAACTTAGGATTTGAAATTGATTCAATAAATTCTTCTAAAGTTCCACCATCACAATATTCAAATAAAATGAAAACAACGGGAATTTTAGGACCAAATTCATTCAATTGATCAATCTCTAACCAAACATGATTGTATTTAATTATATTAATATTACCAGAATGAGAAGAAGATTCAGTTAAATTATATAAGAATTTAACTTCATTTAATATTTTAACTAAATGACTCAATTGATTACCAATAGGAATTTTTTTCAATGCAAATACACCTAAATTTAAATGAAATAAAATATGTTCAACTTTAAGTACTTTACCATTTGATCCGTTACCCAAAGTTTCTAAAATTTTAAAAAATTTATTAAAATAACCTTGATTAATAAGTTCTAAAGGTATCGAATCTAAATCTGATGTTGAAAAAAAAGGATTAGAATTATGAATAATTGAGGAAAGTAAATCTCTATTACTATCATTTTTAGATTCAATTTGCGACAAAATTTTAAAGTAATCACTTCTTACGAATTCTGACCCATTTGAGAAACTAGGTCTTCTCGACTGTTTATCATTACCATCATCTTTAACTTGTTGATCAACTGAAGGCAAAGAATCTTTAGACTGAATATTACAATGGTACCCACAATTTGGACATATAAATTCAAAATTATCGGATGAATTTGGACTATCACCAGAACCACTAGAACCACCAAATCCATTAATATCGTCTAATTTAGCCAACTCTAAATTGTTAGTTATTGAATTATATAAAACTGCTGCATTTGAAGAGGAACTTTTACTGTATAAATGTTAGTATATATGTGGGGTAAAACAAGGGCAAATTGAGAAAGAAAATACTTTACTCTCTAACGATAAAAAACCTACTGAATAACACTTAAATTCTGATTATCACCATTATATCTAACTATAGACATTTCTAATTTAATTCATATCCTTTGTATTAATAAAGAGGGAAGAAAGAAAGGAAGAAAGAAATAAAGAAACATCATTTAAATCGTTTAAATCAAATCACCTCACACTTTTAAAGAATTTACAAATTTACAAAATTTGCGGCTTTAATAATTTTATTTAAATTTTTTGTATTATTTAAAATTTAATTTAATTTAACAACATTTCAGTATCATAAGCGTTCATAGTATCATCAAATTTAGTCAATCCATCAGAAGATGAATTGTATAGTATTGGAACTATTGATTCTTTGTCATTTTCAGCAATTTTCGGTAGTATAGAATGTAATAGATATTGAGTATCTTCATTTTTTGTTAAATTTATGGGCGTTGGAGTTGGAGTTGGAGTTGGCGTTATAGTAGGCGTTGTAATTTTTGTATGCGTTGATATATCTAAATCTGATAGTGGTATTGACAGTGATTCTTCAGTTAATCTTTCAATTTCATTCAACAATGAATCAATACGTAACTTGTAATTTTCAATCAATATATTTTTATGTAATATTGAATCAGTTAAATTTTCATTACTTGATTTCAACTTTTTATTTTGATTGTTTAATTTATCAATTTGAAGATGTAACAGTCTTAAATCATTTGATAAATTGGAAATTTTAAAATAATTTTCATTCAATTCAATAGATAGTTTTTTAAATTTTTCATTGAAATTTTTCTGTAAATTTAAATTTACTGTCTTTTCTTTACTCAACTGTCTCTTTAATGAATCAATTTGTTTTTGTAAATCATTAGAAGTGGGGGTAGTAGTATTACTACTACTACTACTAAGACCTGTACCACATATACTACCCACCTTCTTCTTACTAGAAAATAATAAAATTTCCTTCTCTTTAATCTTCTTATTCAACTCTAAATTAAAATCATTTGACTTCTTATAATTTAAATCTCTAACTAAATCTGCACCTCTATAATTAAACTTTAATTTACCTTGATTAACAAGTAAATTAGAAAGTGTATCTTTAGATCTCAAAGTTTCAACTTTCTTAATCTCTAATGAATCATCCATATTGCACACCTTTTCACCCTCTCAAAATGATATATAAAAAAATACCACCCATATATAGATATAAATAAATATTAAATAAATAGTAAATACCATTAAATATATACGTTACCAACACGAACAGCAGAAAATCACGCACAAAACGCGTCTAAATTTAAAACAAAAACAAAAGTCACATGACCATAAATCACATGACCAAACCAGGCGTCGATTTTTTAAACAACAGTATTATGTAATAAATTATATAATAAAATAAATCAAACGATTTAATTATTTACGCAGGACGAGGCCTCTGCGCGATATTAAAAATTAAAATTTTTTGCCTGTTAAATTTTTTAAGTACCGCACGTTCTACACACGCACCACACGCAATTCGCAACGATAAAATTTTGTTTATTCACCGTACGTGATATATATATGGCCGGCGGCCACGCGTACCGGCCAGCGGGCGGCCAATAAAAAATAGTCTCAAAAACAGAAAATTCTTTTGATAAAATAATTGTGTTACATTACATAAGCACATACGAATTTATACTATGATGATTATGTCATTTTTACACAAAAAGCAAAGAATTTTTACATTTTTTTACAAAAATTTAAAAAAAAAAATTAAAATTAATAAAAATTGACGACTTTTCTTTATTGAGGACTAAAGGACGAATTTCGAATTTTTTATATATACAAACATTTATATAAACTGTTTCTATAGTACATACTATATATATATACTAGATATCACTAGATATATACACTTGGGTTATATTATACTTTTATTTTAATCAATTGTTATTTGATTAGTCTTTGTATAATTGAATCATTGGTTCTATAAGCATATTTTATACAACAAGAGAGATATATATATATATATACATATTGATCCTTATTTGAGTACTAGATATAGTCAATATGGCTACTCCTACGACAACTACAACTACAACAACAAATACGCCTAGTACTAATAGTACTAGTAATACCAGTACCAGTACCAGTACCAGTACAAGTACTGGTACTACCACTGGTAGTACCAATACTGATACCACTACTGATAAATCAAAAGAGACAGATCAATCTTTAACAACAAATGAAGAAGTCAACACATTATTCCTATCTCAATTAAAAGATTTATCTTCTTCAATTTCAAATTCATTTAATTCAATTTCATCTTCATTGAATACCTTGGAATTAAAGGCTAAAAAAATTAATTCTTTGGCTTCAAATTTAGAAAAAATTTTAGATTCTAAAAAGACAATTTCAAATTCTGATATTGATAGTAGTTTAATGATATTAGCTCAACAGGCTCAAGATGATGAAAATAATAAACTTTCAACAACAAAAGTTAATAATAACAGTAGTAGTAATACAGTGAATATTTTAAAACAAGGTAGAAAAATTAAGAAACATTTAGTACCAACCAATTCTACAGATCAAATTAAAAGTTCAATTTTAGATTCAAATCCTGAGATCCCAGAAGTTGATTTAAACCCAAGAGCTAAGAGAGTTCATGATTTATGGATAGAATGGAATGAAGGTTATAAAGATCAATTACCATTAAGAGTTTTAGAACAAAGTTTAGGTACTAAATGGAGAAGAGGTCGTATTGCTAAAAGTGCACAGAGAAGAAAAAAAGTTATTGAATTTATTGAAAGTGAAACAAAGAAAAATCCTTCAAAGACACACGAAGAAATCGTTGAATTATTAGATGACTATAGATTGAAGAAAAATAAAGGTTTATTTTGGTTATATGGTTCACTACCAACTAATTTATTCGAATCTGATGGTACTCCAAAAGAATTTTTCCCTGATGGTGAAGATTATCCAAATGCAAATAGATCAGATTCTGTTCCAATCGATGACGAATTAACTTCTAAAGATTCATCACATACATCTACATCTAAAGATTCAAATAATGATGCTGTAGTTTCAGCTGCCGTTGCTGTTGCTGCAACTGCTGCCGCTGCAAAATCAGAATCTGAAGCTCTTTAATTTAACATTACCCCTTACTCACCCCTGATAATATCTTTTCTTCTTTGTTTACTCAACCATTTATTTATTGCTATTCTATTAACACAGTCCCTTTGTTTTTCCTGTTTTATTACTATTTAATAGTCATCGTTTGTCCTTTTTTTTATTTTACCTTTACTTTTACTTTTACTTTTTGGGAAGATTCACTCGTGTTTTGCTTCCCACGGTTCGTTTGTGATTTATCATGTGCTTATTGTTTATTTTGTTTTTTACTACAATTGCTATTACTATTGTATATGTTCTTTTTATATTTGAATTTTATTATTCTCTTTCCTCTCCTTTCCCTCCCTCTGTGTTGGGTTTTGTGAATCGTTGGGTTTTGTGAATTTTAGTTTTATTTTTGATTTTAACAATTTCTTCACCCTTTTTCCTTCACTTTTCCACTTTGTTTGTATACGTTTATATCTTTATATCAAATCAATGAAATACTGTATTTTTATTACACCATAAAGAAAGCAATTTACAATTTTTTTTTTAAAATAAGACAATATTGTTAATTAAGTACAAAAAAAAGAGGTAGGAAACAAATAAAAATAAAATAAAAATAAACCATTTAATACAGTAAGACATACGAAAATAGAGAATAAACAAAGAAAAATAAAAAGTAAAACAAGAAATGTAGAGAAAAAAAAATAGTAAAACAAAGGGTAAATGTTCAATTTAAACGTGTAATTCTACAATAGTTTAAAAACCAAATGGATTATCAGCACTAGCATTTGCTAGATTTGCTCTTCTACCAGTGGGTTGACTTTGTAACCCAGCATTACCAAATGAAGTATTTGGTGCATTACCAAATCCTAATCCCGTTGGTTGAGCCATTAATGGTTGTTGTTGTTGCATTTGTGAATTATCAAATCCAAATGAAGTTTGTTGGACTTGTTGTGGGAAACTGTTTTGGAAGCCAGCTTGTTGTTGTGGTTGTTGTTGTTGTTGTTGAGGGAAACTGTTTTGGAAACCAGCTTGTTGTTGAGGGAAACTGTTTTGGAAACCAGTTTGTTGTTGTGGGAAACTGTTTTGGAAACCAGTTTGTTGTTGTGGGAAACTGTTTTGGAAACCAGTTTGTTGTTGTGGGAAACTGTTTTGGAAACCAGTTTGTTGTTGAGGGAAACTGTTTTGGAAACCAGTTTGTTGTTGTGGGAAACTGTTTTGGAAACCAGTTTGTTGTTGAGGGAAACTGTTTTGGAAGCCAGTTTGTTGTGGTTGAGATATAGATGTACTTGCAAACATGTTACTCAAATTATTAACTCCAAATGATGTTTGTGGTAATCCATTTCCAGCATTCATCACACCTCCAGTTGCCATTGCAACTCCAAATTGACTTTGTGGAACAAAACCTCCACCAGTTTTCATTGTTGGTTGCATAGCAGGGAATGATGAAACTCCACCAGCAGTTTGTTGTAATGGTATAACAACATTACCTGTTCTTTGAGGTTGTTGTAAACCAAATGAAGTGTTTGGAAGTAAACCAGTCTTATTAATGGTTAAACCAGTTGGTTGCAGTGGAATTAATCCACCAGTTGGTTGAGGAACAGCACCAAATGATGTCATTGGCATATTACCAAAACCACCACCTGTTTTTTGTAATGGAACTTGTCCAAATGAGGTTAATGGCATAGATCCAGTGGCTAATGGTAACATTTGCATGTTACCAGTTTTTTGTAATGGCATTTGTCCAAATGAAGTTAGTGGCATACCAGATGACAATTGTCCAGTCTTGTTATTCATCATAAAGCCAGTTGGTTGTAATCCTAACGCACCTGTAACTTGACCAGTCATCATTGGAATCATAGTAATTGGCATGAAACCAGTTGGCATTGGCATTAATGCACCAGTCATTTGTGGTGCAAATGTACCATTTGTCTTTTGAGGTTGCATCAATGGGACAACTGAACTCTTTGGATCTGAACCAACAGCAGTAACTGGCTTGATTGGTTGAAGTTGTTGACTACCAGTTTTGGTTGGTTCAATTGGTTTAATGTTAACTAAGTCTTGAATAGATCCTGTTAATTGAGGAGTAATTGTCTTTGATTCAGGTTGAATTTTAGCAGCTGGTCTCATTGCCCATGCATCATCTTCAAATTGGTGATTGTTCAAATTATCAGTACTAACAGCAGTGGTAGTAGTTTGAGAGCCAGTCTTATTTGCCTTCAATGAACCATCGACACCACTGAAAAGTCCACCATTAGTTTGTTGAGGTTGTAGAGTTTCAGATTGTCTACCAAACTTAGCATCAAGATGTTTATTAACTCTCAGGATATCACCTTCTCTTAATCCTAATGTTCTCATCAATGAAGAAGTAATATCTTCTAAGAAAGATTCATCCATTTGTTCGTTACTGAAATTTCTTGCATATCTTTCACAAACATTAACATCAACACCACAAGTTAAGAAGAAGTTAAACCAATACTCATTTAATTTCTCATTCATAACAGGTGGTGCAGATGAAGTTGTTGGATGGCTTCTAATACCACTTGCTGAAGATGAATTTGATGGTTCACTGTTCTTAGAAATTGGAGGCGGAGCATGTGATGAACTAGATTTCTTTTGCTTATAGTTATCAAGAGACATACCGGTGATTTTTTCAACATATTCTAAATCTTCAGTTGATAATTTAGTAGCAGCAACAGCTATCTTAACACCATTAACTTTATGTAAATGAATCTTACCATCAGAACAACCAAGAAATTCAGCTTCAACTTTGAAAGTACCAGATCTATCAATCCATGTTCTAACTCTATGTGGATTTGGTGCATCTTTTTCTGGTTGTTGTTTAGAGTGTTCATTTTTACTGATCATTCTTTCTCTTAATTTTTCATCATTTCTTCTAATTCTATCTCTTTGTTCTCTATTACGTTGTTCTCTTTCTCTTAATTCTTTCTCTTTACGTTGTTGACGACGTCTTTGAGAATCCAATTCATCCTTTTCTCTTTGTAAGCTTTTCTCTTTTCTTTCCCTTTCTCTTTCAAGTTCAGCTTCTCTAGCTTCTCTTTCTTTATCTCTACTCTTACCCTTCTTCTTCTTTGGACTCATGGATGATTGTGATGATCTTCTTGTAAATAGAGACTTCAAACCAGTACTAGATGTAGGTGTTGTTGAAATGACCTTGATATAATTAGATGGGATAACACCTTGGTCACCAGTGTCAATATTTTTAACCATCCACCATTCTTTTGATTTTTTGTCATTTATTATTTGAACTGTATCACCCTCATAACAAGTCAATTCATCAGGAGAAGCTGCTTCAAAATCGTACAAGATTTTACCTTGTTTCTTAATGGTAGGAGGAATAGATGCTTCTTTAACATCTTTCAATGCACCCATGGATGCCATACCTTTCAAATCAGCTAAAATTGAAGTTATAGCCTCTGCTGAATCTTTTGAACCTGCATGTAATTCATAAGATGCAGTTGGATTCTTGAAATCTAAAAAGACATGCTTTTTTTCATTGTTATAAGATGTTAAATCATGAATGGTCCATTCTTTTGAATTTGATGCACCTTCTGGAGTAATGAAAATAAGTGAGTTACCAATGGCAAGTGTGGCCTTCTTTTTTTTTCTACCTTCAATTTCATGAACAGACCAAGTGAAGAAATCATCTTTGAAGAATTCATCTGGATTATTACTTGATGCACCTTGTTGATGTTGTTGCGGACCTGGTGATGGATCATCATAACTTGAAGCATAACTTTTTCTTGAAGTTGCTGTATTAGTTCTAGGTCTAGAAGGCATTGGAGGTGGTGCTTCATCATCATCTTCATCATCATAGTAAGCACCACTACCAGAACCACCACCACGAGTTGATGATTCAATTGCAGATGGTCTCACTGGAGCTTGTGGAGCTGGTGCTTCTAATTCTGGAGTTGAGTGTTGTCTATCCGTACGTTGAGGAGGAGGAGGAAAACTAGATAGAGCAGAATTATTACCATATGAATTAGTAGTTGGAGCTGGTGGACCACCTAATGTAATATAATTGGCAGGAACAAACCCAAATTGTTCATTATCTAAACCAACCAATGTCCAATTAGGATCAGAAGAATCATAAACATCAAATTGAGCACCTTCTGTAAATGTTAACTCTTCTTCGGTTTGTTTATCATAATCAAATGATGCAACTGCTTTACTTTTGACAATTGCAGGTTCAATATAAGTACTTGGAACTAAACCAGATGGTTCTTCAACATCTGCATCAACAACTCTTTTTTTAACTTTCCACCAATCGTCAACATCTGATTTTTCTAATAAGTATAATAAATCATTTTCTTGTAAAGATAATTCTTCTTCATTTTGTGCTTGATAATCATAAATGGAAGTATATATACCTAAAAATACGGAACTCATATTGAAAATTATTCAAACTGTTTCTTCTATACTGTAATGTAATCTATATGAAATTGAATATATCTAGATGTATCAGTATATATATATTTCTATTAATATCTACTCAATGATATATTAAAAACAAATTGAAACCTTTCTGATAAATTATTTTCAATTATCAAATCTAAACAAACAAAAAAAACACAAACAAAAAATAAACACAAATAAACACACACTCAGTTATCCAATTATAATATATGTTCTATAATATATGTTCTATAATATATATATATATATATTTTGAAACTAGTTATACCTAAAAATACAATTGATAAGGAATGTACAATTGACTTGAATTGGCTAACAAATCTTTAAAATATTGATTAATTGTTATATAACAGATCACACTGAAAACTTTGATAAAATTTTTGTCCAAATTTAATCTAAATTTAATGGTAAAATTGTAAAGGTTTCTAAGTCTAAAAATGAACAATATTGCATATGGGTTTAATCTCGAATTGGAACAAATTGAAGCTTTTCTCATTTTCCTATAATAATATTAAATTTTAACTAGCGCACTGTATAATTTTAATTTTTCTTTCAGATCGATCGATCGGTATCGCACGGTGAGTTAAGCCAAATTAAAATTCAATATTATGTAAGAGATTATATAATTTTGGAGCCAAAGGAGAGGGTCACGTCGATATAGTCAAAGTATACATCGATCGACCCGGATTATATATATAATATATAATACTGCTATAGTTTATAATTCTTTATATACGAACTTATATACATGATTGATACGGGTGATAGTACTTTTAATCGAACATATATTGAAATAAATAGAGTCTAGAATGGCAAGAAGCACATTATGTAGTTTTCCCTCTCTGGTATAATACAAAGGGGGTAGAGTTGACTAGCTTATAAAGATATATATACGATACAGTATTGCAATTAAAGTTATACATGGATAACATAGTACATATACTAAACGAATTGAAAGATATCCTTCAATTAACATTGCTACATGAAATTATTGTTGTAATTTAAACCAAGATCAAATATAATCTTCCCCCTTTCTTATGTTTCATATTTGATCCCTCACTGCTGTCAATACACACATATAAGATTAAGTTATCCACGACATAAAGAAGATACATTATAATATATATATATATTAAATGAGAGACACTAAAACACAATTAAGTATCATTGCAGAGTTAGATATAAAGAAAAAAAAACTCGTAATTTCATGGCATATACTTTACAACTGTATAAATCACACATTTCACTTGCGCTACAGCAGTATATAAAATTTTCACACTTAAACCATACATTTAATGAATGATGTGGCAATATACTCAAACAGCAGATTCACAAAAACATAAAAATAAAAAAGAAAAAGAAAAAGAAAAAGAAAAAGGAAAAAAAAGAAAAAAAAGAAAAGAAAGGAAAATTGCAAAAACAAAATCCCTGCAATACTGGTAGATTAATCAAAAGGGAAGTTTAATGGAATGGGACTGTATATATATATATATATATACCCCATACTATACAAAGAATATAAATTTATTAAAGTTTGAAACCACGTGAAACTATGTAAGTGCGATCAATTTAATTATATATTACCTATACATTAATCAAAGTTGACACAATGTTTGACACGATAAGATAAGGGATAATAATTATTCAAAATAAATCTCATCACATAACAGTTAGACAACTTGAAACAGTTAAACAAACAAAAGACACTCTTCTTCATAAAATATACTTAATAAAACGGGGGCAAAATTGATATAGAAAAAAAGAAATATAGCATATAAATGCCCACAAATAGAATTACATAATATTTACGTATATTTAACATATATATATACGTAGATCATTAATAATTATAAATTTTTACAATTTTTTACAAAATTATAAATTAATTTTATTTGATGGGTTGAAGTTGCGGCTTAATTTATTAAGCCGCATAATTAAGTCTTAATTAGGATATTTAAGACGTTTTCTTAATAGAATTAAGTATGAAATTATTAAAATATATTTAAATATAATCTAGAAGTCAATGAATCCATATTTTAAAAGTTAAATAATAATAATAGTAATAATAGACAGTAAGATCAATTTAAACAACGGCTCATAAAATACTGAGATTGCAATATAAATATATATAAATACTATAGATCATGCAATCAAAGTAGATCAAACAACTAGAACAACCAACTGGAAATTATTGATCTACCTATAATCGGTATATATATACCAATGTAAAAGAATTCTTTTCATTCAAGCTTAAAAAATATTATTCAATTTAGGCAATAGTCATGCCGATATAAACCAAAAATATATGATACATATAAATATATACTATATAATAAATAATAAATTTTATATCCTTCTCCTAATATATGTGTAATAATCAAAAACTAGATACAAAAGATGAGCCTACTCGAATTCCAGTTCTAGACTTGTACAGGGAACGAACTATACGTAAAAATTATATATTGACTATGAGAAACTAATGTTCTTATACACACTCCTGATAATACATTACGCTTTGCAGAGGTATCAACCTTCTATTGTTTAAAAATATTAAGTTATGATGTATGCATCACCTTGAAGAAACGAATATATAAAAACAGTGTAGTATACTTTTATTTAATTAAATATTCTCCTTTGGCCCTCTCCTCTCTCCCTAGTCCTCTCTCCTGCTATATATGAATTTTGCGGCGTACTACGTACTCAGGCTTCTTTTATTTCTTTTTAATTAATTCCCATACATATGCCTACGAATTATTATTATATATATAAATTCGTACACGTTGTATAGACTCATCCCTCATCTCCTTCTTTCCCTCTCCCCCTCCCCCAACCATGTTCCCTCTATACCCGATAGTCAGTACGGTAAAATTATAATTATAACGTACGTACGTATGTGCACTTATATAATGACGCATTTAATGAAAAAAAATATTACTTTTCTTTTGAACGGTTGTTATTTATATAAACTCACATAACAAAGGTTCACCATATATCAAAGCCTCTTGATAGCATGTGAACAGTATATATATTATGTATTATATAGTATACTATATGTACATATGTATGCGTCTGTGTATATATGTTAAACTTGTGATTGTGAGTAATGTGTAGGTGGGTATTGATTATAATTAATGGCGTTATTATAAAAGAACTTTATAGACTCTTTGATTTAATTGAATTGAAACATTCACTAGTATCTTAATATTAAAGTATATAATATATATGTAAAAAGGTAATTTGTAAGTTTTCACCGAAAAATAGATGTATATGCATGATTACATCTTTTTGTTGTGTAATTAATTATTGCCCACTGTAACATACAACGTATATTGTACATATTGTACATATACTATATCATATATATCACATACCATATATCATATATATAAATGTAAAGCAATATTATTAAACTTTACAGAGTAAAAAATTTATAATAAAATATAAAAGATTCCCAATTTCAAACTTTTATTATTTACAGCTTTTCCTTTCTTTGTTATTTTTATTGATATTTGAATGATTTAGTTATATACATATATATATATATTTATACACCCATTCAATTATTTATAAATCATACTTTAACATTCAATACTGATATATATTGAAAACTGAAATAAGATCATTCCTTATCTTTGTCTTCATAACGAAGCCTCAAATTATATAATTAGCCACACACATCAATTCCCTCATCCGCTTACTCCACTCATCACCTATACACACTTGCCGTGATATATTTCAGTTATTTCCTTTTTATTTGATTCGTTTAAGGGCGAATTTTATATATATATCTAATTGCCATTCTTTGTTTTGAAATTTGAATATCTATAGATTGATAGTGAACAGAGACTTATCATATATATATACCAATATATATATATATCTATACGGAGAAAAGAAAAGAGAAAAATTACTATACAGACAAAGGATCCATTTGAGCCACACACGTTTATTTTTTTATTGTTAATATTATTTTGTAAAGGAGAAGAATTAAGACGAATAAACCCCCTAATTGGTTAATTGAACAATACAATACAATATAATACAACCTTGTGATCTCTTTACAAGATCAATCATCGATTCTTTTTATAAATTGCACACAAATTGTATTAATATTTCCTTCTCACCTTATTTCTTCTTGATTTATAAAGATTATTAGAGAAGAAGAAGATATTAAACTAATTTCTTTCTCCCCTTCTCTCTTTTTGATTTTATTGATCTAACCACTTTTTTGTTCCAAAATGGTAAGTTTGAATTTACTTTTAATGTTGATATACCTTCATATACTAACTTCTTTATAGTTACAACAACTTGACTATAACAACGAGGTTATCTATACCAACAGAAATAAGCTGGCCAAGGAGAGAAGTACACAACCTTTACTATTACCGCCAGCAAATATGGATCCAAATTATTATCCTATACAATTGGATATGACCCATACTTTCAATGATAATATGTTCCAAACTCCAAAGATTTCTCATTCGTTCGATAATACAGATTCTGCTCTATACGCAAGGGATGGATTGATCTTGTCTGGTAATGAAAATCAAAATGGTAACTATACCCACAACAGTTTACAACAACAGCAACAGCAACAAGCAAATTTTTATCATGATACCCATAAGAATTCGGTGTCTTCAGTTGGATCTTCAATTTTAAATCACAATACACTAAATCCTAATACAGGTGGTTCGTCTTCCATATGCGATAATTATTTTGTAAACCAAAATAGTTCTTTTAGTAGCAGCACTCACAACCAACACTCCAATGAACCAGTGACACCTCCTGATTATTTTTGCGGTACTCCAAATGTCTCAGGTGTTTGTAGATCAGTTAATGACTCTCATAGCCGGAAAAGTTCATTTGGTGGATCAATTTGGAATACTCAATCACCTTCTTTTAATTTTTACTCTCCATGGTCATCAAGTTCTCCAGAATTTCAATCAAATGGGAATCATATTGCAGCATCTTTGAGTACCAGTTCTACTTCAGGTATTGGCATAAATATTGGGAACGTTATTAGTTCGGGAAGCAGGGACAGCAATGAGAATAATAACACTTTTAACAGTGCATCAACTAACTATAATACAGAATTTGAATCTTCTTTGGCTACATTGGTCCCTGATTTAGCAATCTCTAATGGTAATTCCAATTTTCAAGTTAAACATAAAGGTAGTACAAATCATCGATTATCAAACTCTTCTAGTTCTTCTTTGGATGAATTTCAACAACAAAAGATTAAGAAGCAAAGATATCTTTCATTACAAAACTCTTCATCTGGTGTTTCAATGAGCTCATTTGAAAAACAATTTCAAAAACTTTTTGTTGGAACCAACAACAATAATTATTCCAATGAACAGAAGTCTGAATATGTTACAAGTCCTACGAATTCAAACTCTCAATTTAACACAGATCAATTGCAAAATTCAACTCCAGTTCAAAGAAGAAGCTCAAATTTTTCATTAAACTCAACATCGACTTTAGATGATTCTACTGATATTTTGGCACTTTCAAAAGATCAATATGGTTGTAGATTCTTACAAAAAAAGATTGACGAAGATTTTGTTTTGAATTTCCCATTAATTTTTCAAGCAATTTATCAACACTCTACAGAATTAATGGTTGATCCTTTTGGGAATTATTTGATTCAAAAAATTATGATGAGTGCAAGTGATGATAATCTTAACATGATTTTAATCAATGTTGCCACTTCGATTGCTTTTATCTCTAAAAATCAACATGGAACTAGAGCTTGCCAAAAATTGATTGATTGTTTAAGAACTCCTACTCATCATAGACTTTTGGAAGATTGCTTATCACCACATATAGTTGATTTAATTCAAGATTTGAATGGTAATCATGTCATTCAAAAATGTATTCATAAATTTCAAAACCAAGATCTACAATTTATCATCAATTCAATCTGCCGAAACATGGTTAAAATTTCCACACATAAGCATGGCTGTTGTGTTTTACAAAAATTACTCAATAAATGTAATTTTGAACAAGTTATTAAACTAGGTCAAGATATAGTGAGAAATTCAATCATTTTGATGCAGGATCAATTTGGAAACTATGTTGTTCAATATTTAATAACTATGGATATTTATCAATTAAACTGTGAGCTGGTTAGTATAATGATTCCATACATAAGTGAGTTATCTGTTCAAAAATTTTCATCTAATGTTGTTGAAAAATGTTTAAAAATTCAATTAAATTCCAAAAGCAACAACAAGAGCAATGAACATTTTAATCCTTTATTTGATGCTTTGTTACAGCCAGTAATCTTAACCACTTTGATAAAAGATCAGTATGGAAATTATGTCATTCAAACTGCAATGGATTTATCTCCATATCCATATAAAATTAGATTTGTCAATGGAATCAAACCTTTGCTACCTTTGGTTAGATTTACATCTTTTGGTAAAAGAATTCATAATAAAGTTTTATCAATCTCCAATGAACTTGAAAAGATTGCTCAGAACAATGACCACAAAGATGAAGCTTCTTTATTACCTCCAATAGAATTGGGTAGCAGTAATCATAGCGAGATTTTTGTCGAAAGACTGCTATGATTCTCATATTTGTATAAGCAATTAATTAAACTCTTAATTGCATATTGGTTTCTTTTTAATCTTTGATTATAGGCTTTTAACTACAGTTTATTTATTTTATTTATTTTATTTTTATTTTTATTTTCTCTTGGGGTCTACATACACGCATGCGATATTTTGGGTTCCTTGTGTATTCTTTTCTTTTATTTTTCATCTCGTTATTATACCGAGTATCATCTTCTTTTTTATCATTTTTATTTGGGTTTACTTTGTTTGAGTTTGAGTTTGAGTTTGAGTATTTATCTATTTTTTTGTCTATTTTACTTACTTTTTTTTTGTCTTTCTGGCTGGTTGGTATTATCATTAGTTTTTGAGTTTTCATGTTAGCGTTGTGTTTATATAGTTATGTCTTCAAATATATAAATGTGAATTATTATTTTAACCTTTTATTACTACATCAGGGAGGTGTATCAATTGTTATATATCACTAAATCCACATTATGATGTCATCTCCCTGCCGTAATTTTTGTAATTTAATGGCCCGTTGACTTAGCCACACAATTTACACCGGTTTTCCCCCTGCGCATTACAGCATATTCATCATTAGCCACCCGCGCCCACATTATTATTAGAAACATTTGGGCAGACACGTACTTTTCCAGTACGTACAACGGGACGTGTGGCCTTGGTTTAGTTTTGATTTCTATCATTGATTGGTTCAGTATTAATGCTGTTATTTGGGAATATATGGTAATTGAGTACACTAATATATACATATATACTTAACTTGTCAATTCTCGTGTAGATATATAAATATTATCACTTCGTTTCCGTTGTATGGTTATTTATTCTCGGATACCATTCATTTAAGTTTTAGCGAGAGACATTATATATATACAGGATGACTGATTCAGATTCAATTCCTTCTCAATCACCACTAATATCGAAGAAATCAATCGATCTCACGATCCAGATGAAATATGACTCATTTGAACATAATTTTTGGACTTTAGACTATAAATTGGGGTTTAAGAAATTGACTAGTATACTTACACAGGAGGGACAAAAAAGTTTGGATGATCTGTACGCTTTCTTTCTTTTGAAGTATGATGAAGAGAATAGTTTTGCTCGCTCTTTAAATGTCAAGTATAATTCGAAAAAGGGTGATATTCTAGTCTTGGATAAGGATGGAAACCTAGAAAAGAGTGAGAATCTTATTAGTTCATTCGACTCTTCGATAAAGTTAATTGAAGAAATCAAACATGAAGCTTATGTTAGGGGTTGGTATACAATAGCTTTGAGAGATGAGATATTATTGCCCCTAAATGACTTGAAGTTGTTTTACAATGCTAAAATTCAATCAGAGTCTGATATAATACTGAAATTGATAGATGATTATCAAACTTATAGAAAAAAAAATTCCACTGCTAAGCAAGCTTATAGACAGAAATCTAGAGAATTGAACAAGTATTCTCCCGAGAAGATTGATGAATCTATACATCTTTACGAGTCTTTAAACAAAGAGAGAAAGCTCAAATTATTAGAGAGTGAACCAACTACTTATGCTTTATCTCCAGAATTGAGTTTCACTAGATCCGAGCTTATAAACATATTAAAAGAATCACTGAGTATTTACTCAAAAGAGGAACAAACTAAACATTTTTTTGGAAAGATCACAAAGAAACGTGTCTCTACTGGGACCCAAATTGTCGATTACTTGGTTAACTCTGCATCTGTCCACCAAATCGATTCAATTCCTAAAGCTGAAGTGTTTGGCCAGTTTTTAATTGATTCTAATTTTTTGAAAAATATAACAACCAAAGAGCAAAAATTTGCTAATATTAGTGAATGGCACTTTGAGTGGTTACTTAATGCATTCGATTTATCTGGAGTTACCCCACCGTTTGAAATAGACTTGAAGCCAGTTCAAAAACCAGATGATAGTGGAGAAAGCAATTCTCAATCTCCATCTTCTAGTGGTATCTCCAAATCTGGTGCCATAGCCATTGTTGGAGCTACTGCAGCACCTCTTTTGAAAAAAATGACATCAACATCATCAGCCTTAGTAAATTCTTCCTTGATAGCGGGAATAGACAACAATGAATTAGAGGCTATTAGAAACTTGAAGATTATGTGCGATAAACTAGAAACAGAATATTTAAATACATCAACAACTCTAGAAGAGATGCAATCTAATCTTGAAGAGAGACTATTTGAATCTTTCCAAATGTTGAATTCCTTAGAACTTGAGAGATATTTCTCTTTTGAAAAATTCTTGAACTTGTATGTCAATCTTACATTCAAAAGAACTGAGACAAGAAAAAGTGAATACAAAAATTATAACGGCACATCTTTCAATAAAAACAGCGAAGAATCTAAACAAATGTATGACCACCTGATAGATCTTCAAAAATCTCTAGCTTTGATGAATCCTAAAGTTGATCTGAAACAAATGATCGACTCTAACAAGACTGGATCATATTTATCTCGTATTGAAACTTTTGAATCATTCAAAGGGAAGAAAGTGGTCCAACTCTTTGGTACAAGTCTATCAACTTTATCAAAACTAGAGAAAAAATCTCTTCCTATTTTGATTTCTTTGTTGGCTTATAAGATAGATCTTTTAGCAACTTCCAAATTGGAAAATGTTCAATGGTGGGCCCAACCTGTCATTGATTACAAGTCAGTTTTCCAGTTAAAATCAGAGCTAAACAAAGTTTTAAGATCTGATGTGAGATTCAATGATCCCGTTGGAGGAACCATGACAAAAGAAGATCGTTTAAGTTTTGAAGCAAAAATCAAACAAGCTTTGGATGATCAAAGAGTTGACAGCTTGATTCAGACGAATCAATCAAATTATATAAGTCAGAATCCTTCTGAATTAAACCAAGTTAAAATTCTTACTTTGATAACTTTACTTCGTCTTTATTTCCTACAACTACCAGAATCATTAATTCCTGGTAAATACATTCCTATATTGAACTCCATCTATCAAGAAAGTTTGAAATCTCCTTCAGAATCCACTAGCGAGAAACTATTCACCAGCTGTTTGTCCAAGTTAGGAGAAGTTTTAGATACACTTCAATGTCTGATTTTCCTATGGGAAACAATAGTCAAGACACATAAATCTAATAATGATGATTCTGTTATAATAAAAGTGTTGGCAGATTTCTTTGTTGATGCAATGATACACGCGAACCTAGATGACGATAGTGTTGTCAAACAGGTTGATCACCCTATGTTTGATAAAGCGTATAGCGTCAAATTGATTAGAGATTTATTAGATCTTCACGAGCGTGTCACAGATGTCATTGATACCAGAGTCAAAGAAAGAAAATTAGCAAAAAAGGAAGCCAAGAAGAAGGAGTCTAAACTTCCTACCCCTCCTAGTACATAGTATGAGGGAGCTGCCTGCATATAAATTCATATATATAAATTTTTTTGTATATATTACGTCTTTAAAATTAAACTTATAGTTAAGGTCATATTATGTTTCTATTATTTTACATCGGAAATACACTATATATATATATAAGTATTAAGGGTTTTCTTTTTGGTGAAGAAGAGTTCAATCTCTTCTCTTCTTTGCTCTTTCCCAAGCACTAACTCTCTTTCTCTTCTTTGGGTTTGCATCACCATTTGTATTAAATTCTCTGTTATTATCAAACATACTCCAATCTTCACCAAAGAATTCATTTCTTGCCTTTTTCTTTTTATCTTTTGCACTGATCTTGACTTGAGCATTAGGTAATCTTGTGAAATTTTCTTCTTCGTATCTCTTAATTTCTGCTTCTCTTTGTATGTCTTTTTGTGATTTAACATCTCTTCCTGTATTGATAATTGTTGAACCAACTGAAGTTTCTAATATTGGTGCTTCTGAAATATCTTGTAAGTATTCATCCATGGATTGTAAATTCTTTTGTTTCTTTTCATTATTTGTTTCAGCATCTGGATTATATGATGATGGCGGCAAGACAGCAGCAATCTTTGGTGGTCTATACTTTCCGGATTTACCTTCTTCTTCATCATCGTCATTGGCAGCAGTTTCTTCTGTAGCTTCATTGGTATTCGTACTAGTATTTCTAGAAGTAGATTTCTTAAGACCAGAAGAACCTGATTGTTTGAGAAGAGCAGAAGGATCTGGTCTATATGTTAATCCATTATCTTCATCTTCATCGTCTTCATCGTCTTCATCTTCATCTTCATCTCCAAGTTTCTTGTTTGTATTTTCAACAGCTTCAACTTGTTCTTTTTCTCTTCTTTGATATGAACTAATCAACTTATCAAGTTGATAACTTAATTTTTTTTCTAAAGATTTAACACCTCTTTCAACGGTAACTCTTTGAACAATTGTACTTTCTATAGCCTTTTGTTTGATAGAATCTGTATTTTTACTCTTTGATGATGAATCTAATTCTTCTAATTTACTACCCAATATAAGTAAAAGGTTATTAACATATGATAACATGGATGAATTTTTCAAAGATAGTAAAGAGACACTGTCTAAATTTTCATTCTTGGAACTAGATCCTTCTAATAAAGATCTCACAATATCTGGATGTTCATTGGATTCATTTATAAAACCAGTCAAATTATCAATAGAACTTGAAGTTGACTTTAATGAGTCTACTATCGAAGTAAGTAAAGTATCAAGTGATGGATTTGAGGACATTTCTATTCTGCTTATTCTTTACCAAGCCTTTACTAAGAAAAATCTACACTATAAAGAAAGAATAAGATATATATACTATAAAGAATGTATAAAATTTAAACTAAATATTTTAATATAAAAAAAATATAAAAAAAAAAAATATTTCTGAAATAAGTCTCGTTTTCACGGGTATAATGAAAAATTTTTTTTAATAAAAAGAAACAATACACCCGTACACAGATCGATAAATAATTTTTTTTTTTTTTTATTTTTTTTTTTAAAAATTTTTTTTTTTTAAATTTTTTTAATAAATAAAAATTTAAGAAATTTAAAAGGGCCATCATCTTTAACTATTTCAAATAACGTACATTCTTTTATAGATTCTTCTTATTTAGGATATAAATCATTAATAAAGAACAATAATTAAATCAATATGGTGAGTAATTTTTTAAAGTTTGTTTCAAGGACTAGTAATTGTTTTTTTTTTTAATGTACATACATACTAACATATTTAAAATAGCCTCAAAACGAATATATTGAACAACATATCAAACAACATGGTAGAAGATTAGATCATGAAGAAAGAAAACGTAAGAGAGAAGCAAGAGAATCACACAGAGTGGCGAAAGATGCTCAAAACTTGAAAGGTTGGAGAGGTAAACAATTCTCTAAGAAGCGTTACTCTGAAAAGGTTGCAATGAAGAAGAAGATCAAGGCTCATGAAGAAAGTAAGATAAAAGGTCCATCTAAACCAAAAGAAGATGATGGAGAAGCTTTACCAACTTATTTATTGGATAGACAACAACAAAATACAGCCAAGGCTATTTCTTCCTCATTAAAACAAAAAAGAATGGAAAAAGCTGATAAATTTTCAGTTCCATTACCTAAAGTTAGAGGTATAAGTGAAGAAGAAATGTTTAAAGTTGTCAAGACTGGTAAATCAAAGACTAAATCATGGAAGAGAATGATTACCAAACATACTTTTGTTGGTGAAGGTTTCACAAGAAGACCTGTTAAGATGGAAAGAATTATTAGACCATCAGCATTAAGACAAAAGAAGGCTAATGTTACACATCCAGAATTACAAGTTACAGTTTTATTACCAATTTTAGCTGTTAAAAAGAATCCACAATCTCCAATGTATACAACTTTAGGAATCTTGACTAAAGGTACAATTATAGAAGTTAACGTTTCTGAAATGGGTTTAGTCACTGCTGGTGGTAAAGTTGTTTGGGGTAAATATGCACAAATTACCAATGAACCAGATAGAGATGGTGTTGTTAACGCTGTCTTATTGGTTTAAAATTATTTTGTGTTGGTATGAGTGTTTTTAACTAATTATTAACCATACTTTTGTAGCATATGATCTATGATCTATGTTTTTTTTTACAATCGATTTTGCTATTATTTTTTTTTGTCTATTACTATTATTTATCATCATTTCTTAATATCTTGCGATCTTTCTTATTTATTATAGAATATGTCTTATTACTATATAATCTCGACGTCATGCTCACCCTGTGCTTTGTTTGAATTTCCTTTTTTTTTTTTATAGAAAATATATTAATTTTTACGGTTTGAATATAGAACTAAATTTAGTAGTAGTAATACCAATCCATTCAACAGTATAACAGGATGTATATATCATCACTATAAAACGGTTACCAATCAATTGAGATATTATAATTACATAATCAACTATCGCTTATATAAATTACTATGGAAAGCGGCGCATTTCCTAAAATGGACTGAGTATAACCGCTTTCAGATAAAAATTTGTTGCTTTCAGTTTTAGTGGGGCTGTTTTAGTTTTTGATAATATAAACGTCAAATTGGAGGGCAAAGAGAAAGAAAGAAAGATACCGTTTGTCTTTTTGTTTTTGTTTTTACCTCTTCTACTTCTTCTTCTTCCCCTTTTTATTACTATTATTTTATTCTTATTTATTTTTATATAAAATTATTATACCTTGCTATACATATTCCATCGAGTCTCTCAGTACACTTAAGAGATGAGATTAACATTAGTTGCATTAACAAGTTTGCTAGCATCGCTAGCAACTGCTTTCCCAATAGACTATCAACAACACCCATTATTTGCTAAACCTTCAGATTCAGATGCTCCAAAGGCTCCGTTACCTTTGGTTGACTCAGAAGCTTTACAAGCGCTAATTACTGAAGCTGCTTTAGCTGAAAGAGCAGAAGTTTTATTCTCAATTGCCAACTCTTCATTCCCTCACTATGGTCATCCAACTAGAGTTATTGGTTCAAGAGGTCATTGGCATACCATTGGTTATATCAAGCAGGAAATGGGGAAGCTTGATGACTACTATGACTTATCAGTGCAAGCCTTTGATGCATATCAAGGTGAAATTCATACTATAAGTGTTACTATCAATGGTACTTCTCCTCAATCATTAATTGAATTAGATATGAGTCCACCAACACCAGATTTCGATTATGTTACAGCTCCACTTGTCTTGGTTTCAAATAGTGGTTGTGATGCTTCTGATTATCCTGAAAATATTAATGGTTCAATTGCATTAATTAAGAGAGGTGAATGTGCATTTGGTGATAAATCATTATTAGCTGGTGAGTTAGGTGCTCAAGCTGCAATTATATATAACAATGAAAAGGGTAGTATTAGAGGTACTTTAGGTATTCCACCAAAACATTCTCATGTTGCCCCATCTGTTGGTATCTCTTTAGAAGATGGTTTACACTATGCCCATTTATTATCTCAAAATTATACTTTTAATGCATCTGTTTTGGTTGATTCTATAATTGAAAAGACAACTACATTAAATGTCATTGCTGATACCAAAGAAGGTGACCCTGAAAATATTGTTGCATTAGGTGCACACTCTGATAGTGTTGCTGCAGGTCCAGGTATTAATGATGATGGTTCCGGAACAATTTCTTTATTAGAAGTTGCTAAACAATTGACCAATTTCACAGTTAAAAACAAGGTTAGATTTGCCTGGTGGGCAGCTGAAGAAGAAGGTTTATTAGGTTCTAACTTTTATGCTAATTCTTTAAGCCCAGAAGAAAATCAAAAGATTAGATTATTTATGGATTATGATATGATGGCTAGTCCAAACTATGAGTATGAAATTTATAATGCTACCAATGATGCTAGTCCTGCTGGATCTGAAGAATTAAGAGATTTATATGTTGATTTCTATTCAAAGAAGAATTTACCATATGTTTTCATTCCATTTGATGGTAGATCTGATTATGTTGGTTTTATTGAAAATGGTATTCCAGCAGGTGGTATTGCAACTGGTGCTGAAAAGGATAATTACTGGAACGGTAAGACTTTAGATCCATGTTACCATAGTTTATGTGATGATTTAACCAATTTAGCATATGATGCATTCTTAATTAATACTCAATTAATTGCTCATTCAGTTGCCACATATGCTAAATCATTTGATGGATTCCCAGAAAGAGCTCCATTGGATGAAATTTCAGCTACTTCTAATAAAGGATCATTCGGTGTTAGTGGATTCAAGTATCGTGGTTCACAATTGATCATTTAGAACATAAATGTTTCCTTACCCAACTTGTAGAATGTACATGTTTTAAGAACCTTGTACTTTGTAATTTCATATTCATTATAGAAATATGCATTTTTGACTACAAAAGTTTTTTTTTTTTGTCTTTTTATCCTTCATCTTTTCATATTTTAACCACTATTGCATATTATGAAAAGATAGAACACATTTATAAGTAACACATTTACCTTTTTGCCAAACTGTTTTTTTTTTATTGTCTCCAGTTTCTCGTTTTTTTTTTATATATAAGTTTTCAACTAATTATTCACATTTGATACCTATTATAACGTTTTAAAAATTGAAAGTAAATTATACTTATCTTCTGCATCAAATGTTATCTTTTAACAGTCTAAAACTACTTCTTTGAATTTGGAAAACTTATAACCTTTAGATATAGTGATTAACTTATCACTATTCAGATAGCATGCATGACCAATCAATCTGGAATTAAAAAAGGGTAAATTAAAGTAGTTTCATCCTTCGAATATACGTACATAACAGTGCACTGCACGTGTTCACGTACGTGTGTACGAACATTACGGCCGTCCGGGCGGTACAATTATATAATTTATATATAGTTTTACAATTAATTTATAAAAGTTACCCGGGCGTAAATTTTTTGAATTTTTTTGAAAAAAGACAAATGACAGAAATACGTGTCAGTAAATGATTTTTTCGTTTTTTTTTTTTTTTGTTGTCTTTGGAAAAGGTATAAATACATTGAGATTGCCCATATTTGTTCTTCTTGAAAATTTATTCTTTATTACTTCTTGTTCCTTTTAAAGAAACATACGCCAGAAGATCAAATTCTATTCGTACATGGTTCTTGCCTTTTACCAGAGCCATCCGGGATTTGTCTTTATTTTAAATGGCATTATATCTATTTTTTGGAAATTTTTTATATCAACATTGACTTTTCATTAGACTGTTTATTCATCAATTGAGTGAATAGAATAAGGTTTAGTTTTTTGTTTGAGATGTTCATTTTAGAACTTCCATCTTGCTTCAAGTTTTAGGTACTCTTTATGGGATCATTCTTGTTTGCAGATGGTTTATCAATTGTTGTCTATAGCTTGTCTATATGATACAATGGACAATGATATATTTTTCATTGGGATTGTTATCGAAGATTGCGCTGACTTCAATTGTGTGACACTTTCAATGCCATATGTAATTGTAGATTAATATGCGTAAATTCATGCGAGGTGGTATATTTATATATTGCTAAGCATCTCTCAGTATACATTGTTACTTCTACAACAATAGGTTATATTAATTTTTTTTTTCTATTAAAATGTTAATGCTAATGTACAAATATAAAAGGGTTTTCACTCCAATCCAGACAAGTACTGATCCATGGAGTATAAATTTTTCCCATTATATCTCTTTGATTTATCATCTTCTTCAAAATCATTATCACGATCCAAAGTTCTTGGATTGGTATCTTTGCTAGGAATGAAATCCTTAAAATTTATTCTTTTGCTTGTCTTTAACTTACTAAGTGAAATATTTGAATTATTTTCAAATTTTGTAAATTGATTTTCACTTGGTGAAGTACCATTTTCATTTGCCATTCTGTAATGAAGTGAGTTTGAACTAAATGTAGAACTGGTTGGAGAATTTAAAGAACTGACTCTACTTGATCTAGCATCATTTCCTAAATATAGAGACAAATTTTTGGAGTTGAAGCTATTATTATGGTAAACCATGGAAGGAGGTTTATCTAGAATATCACCACTATATTTAAAATCAGGTGCAAATGTATCATTAAGCCTTGATGGTAAGGTACTAACAGTACAAACAGAGTCTCGTTTATTTACCAACTGATTTTGTTGGAAAGTCCCTGATAATTTAAGTGAATTAGTGAGCGCGCCTTGTTTATATTTTGGTTTTGTAGGCGATACTGATTCGTTATCGTAGTTGATATATGTTGGATAAACAGGATAAGGTGAATTTTTAGCTGTTGAAGATTCTGAAATTTGTGGGTGTAGCGAGCCTGAAGAATTAAGAGAGCTATCAGTTAAGAAGCTTTCATTTGTAGGCGTAATTGGAGTTTTTTGATGTTGAGAATTAGGTTGTAAGTCGTATTGTTTATGTTTATTTGAGTTCGATAATTGTTGATGTGTAGTATTAATAGGTAATGACATTGAAGAGTCAATAGTTGAATGCTTTATAAATTGCGGAGGATCGGCTAAGAGATCAAGTTCAGAAGACGATAATAGTTTGAATTCACCATTTGATTGGGTTTCTGACAAGTCAGATGATTCAGAATTTAAAGAATTGAATGATTGCAGTTTTGATATACTGAATAATTTCCCAAATGGGCCTCTAAGTCTAGTTAATTGTTGTCCATTTGAGTTAGAATTAATTGTAGTATCACCTTGATCATCTATATTTGAGTCATCAGTAGTTAAATAACTAGCATTTAAAAGATCTGCCGATTTAGAATTTCTTAAAATTTGAACACCTGTTGAACTTTTAGAATTTGATGATGAAACACTAATTTTTCTACTTGAAGAGGCTACTGTATCAGTGTCAGTACTCTCTAACTCATCTAAATCAAAATCAATTGTGGAAATTTTCATCTTTTTAATAAAAGAATCATTGAATTTAAGAAAATATTGATAATCATTTGAATCTGAGAAAAATTTAAGAAATTTATGTTGCTTCAATTTTTTAGCGTTAATTCTTTGTTCTGGATCTTTTGTTAATAATTTTTTCAATAATTCAACAAATGATTTAAAATATTCAACCAATTTAAGATTATATTCAATATTAAAATTTTTATCATCTTTAACTTTTTTCAAAATTGGACAAGTATTCAATTCATTTGGGAATTTAATATTTTTTTGAATGATATCATTGAATAATTTAAATTCATTTTCATTATAAAATGGGAAACTTTCAAAAAATAAATAATATAATGTAACACCAAAAGACCAAATATCAATTTTAAAACTAGAATCAGCTTCTTTAAATTTATCTTTCCTTATTTTGAAAAATATCAAACTTTTCCGATTGGAATTATTGCTACTACCATCTCGACTAAAATCTGTTTCATTACAACAAATTTCAGGAGGTATAAATAAAGGAGTACCAACTATTTTTTTAAAAATTTCAAAACTATCATTTTCTGATTGACCAGTCAATTTATAACAAGTTCCAAAATCTGAAATTTTAACAGTACCTGAATAACCAACTAATAAATTAGAAGGTTTAATATCCCTATGAACTATACCTTGGGAATGTAAAAATTCTAAACCATTAACAATATCTCTAATCTTACTTTGTAAATTTTTTAACTTATCTTGGGATTCAGGGAAATTAATTAAATTTGAGTGAGTTAGTTCTCCTATTGAACAATATTCTGTTATAAAATATATCTTATCATTTGACTCATGATTTATAATTGAGTATAGTTGAAGTAAATTTGGATGCTTATAATTATTGATTAATTTAACTATTCTAATTTCATTTTTAATTTTATTTAAATTTGAAACATTTGATAAATTTAGTATTGGTCTATCCAACTGTTTAGTGTTGATAATTTTAACAGCGTAGTAAAACTCCTCGGTCTTTTCATTCTTTAAATTGGATAATTTATGATCAATTGGAGTCGTTACCAATAATACTTTACCAAATTTCCCACTTCCTAAACGACGAACAGTATTTAACTCACTTAGATGGAATTCATTAAGATTCTTTATGGGGCTATCTAAGTTCATGTCCTGGTTGTTATAATACAAAGGGGTATAAAAAAATTAAAACAAAAAATTAAAAAAAATTGAAAGGAGCGTGTATGTAGAAAACAAAGGAATGTATGTAATTAGATGCTTTTAAATGAAAGGAATGACTGAAAGTAATGAACGTAATGCTATTGGAAAAATGCGATTCAAGTCATATGTAATTATAATTGGTAATGGATATATCAAAGAAACAAATGAATACTTAAAAGGACAGAAGAATGGGCTCAAACTATATGTTTAGAATGTGTGTAAACGATGAGACAAAAAAAAAAAAAAACTCCAAAAGGGAAACCACTATGAGCCTTGTTTAATATCGGTTCGCCCTTCAATAGAAAGTAAATAACTACCCAATTATACTATATAATAAACTATAGATATGAATCAATTATAAAACACAGTCGAAATTGTTAAAAGAACCTATAAAGGGATACTTTTATTAAACTAACAATTCCCTCTCCCTCTCTGTATTTTATTTAAAAAAAATTAATTGAATTTGAAGAGAGGGAAAAAAAAAATTGAAATTCAGGCGGGACTGTCTAAATTGTGTATATATCTACTAGACAATACTACAATGGAATAATACTACAACATTATAATACTACAAAGAATTCATTATATCTATACATCATTATATCTATATAATATATTGATAAACAAGAGATATACACATATATTTATATAACAAACATAGAAACCCTAAACAAATATAAAATTTAAATCAAAAAAATGTTCCCCTTACGTTTGTTTAACAGGGCCATTCATATCCATCCATCCATCCATCACTTACATATATGGGGCGTTTATACAACGTAATTCGTACACGTACCACGTACGATGCGTACGTAGAAAAAACTTTTTTTTTTTAAATTCCCTTTGAAAATATCGCATAATATGCGTACGTTAACGTAATCGTTTATTTACAAAAATTCCCTGCGTGTAATTTATGACGTTATACGAAAATGAGGGCGTGGGGAGAAATATTTTTAATTCTTACGCGTCATTTTTTTTTTAAGTTAAACGTATACGTTTAATTTTTATAATTGAAATTTACGTTTCAATGATTTGTCATATATTATGTAATCTGTTAGTTATATATAAATGCACTGCCTTTGTATACGGTGAGATAAATCACGTGTCAGTAGGATTTATAGAGTCCAGGAATCTGAATACATTTATTATTTTGGAATTCCTAGAGTATACAGACTACCCTGTTTCCACCAAATTCTTTATATATAAGAATATATTAGTATTACTCTAATTAAAACTATATCAGTGAAAGTACATTTATATAAAACTAGCTGTATTAATTATCTTCAAAATCAAAGAAATCGAGCACAGAGATGAAATAAATAACACTTTTAACGAAATCATTAAAGTGTAGTGTCTATCTAACAATATCAAAGAGAAAGATACAATAGTTCAAACTTAAATTAATGTTACAAGTAATACTATCAATGAGACCAATAATGAACATCCAGCCTTATAATTACTTGCAGCAGCTTCTGAATTGATCATTGGTGATATACTTGATGAATCCGAAGGAGAATTACCTGAATTTGATCCTGAGCCTGAAGTTCCAGATAAATCTTGAGCAGCAACTGTATTAGTCTTAGAGTTATCAGCGCCAGTTTGTTGCCCAACAACAGTTGTTAAACAATATGTCGAACCACCTTGAGTAAGTGTAATAACAGTAGAGTATCCGTTAGAGTTACCAGAATCGTTGTTATTAGAACCTGAAGCTGATGTTTCAACAACAACAGCAGTACATGATTTGTTATTAATAACAGTAACAGTAGTGTACGTAGCACATGTGGCACCTTTTGCTGGAACATATAAGGTAGGAGTTTGTTCTTTTGATTCAGCTGATGGGGTTTGAATAACTACAGCAGTACATGGAATATTTCCAAGCATAGTAGTGACAGTAGTATATCTGCTACTACAACTACCTGCAACAGTCACAGTGGTAACACCAGGAGTTTCAACAACAACCAATTGAACTGGATAAGTTTCGCTGCCTGAAGTGGTGATAAATTGTGTAGTGAAAGTTTCGGTTTTTGAACCAGTCCAAGGGATAGTAGTGGAGAATGTTTCTTCAGGGGTCATGACAACCACACCAGAGCTGGTGAAAGTTGCACCGTCAAAAGTGAAAGTAGAGATAGTCGTCATAGTAGAAGTGACTGATCCAGTCCAAGGGGTAGTTATTGTGGCTAATGGAGTTTCAACAACTTCAACGAAAATTGCAGATGTGACTGTACCTGAAACATAAGTTGATAGAGTTGTAAATGTAGATGTAACTGATCCTGTCCATGGCTTATATGTTGTTGTGGTTAGATCAGGGGTATTGACAACATAAGCAGATTCAACAAAGGTAGAACCACCTGATGTAATAGTGGTAACTGAGGTCCATGTACTAACATATGTATTTCCCCATGGGATGGTAGTAGTTGGAATGAAACCTGACCCAGCAGGAGTTTCGACAACAGCAACGTTAACAGGTGTAGTCTTACCATCTTTAGTAATCACTGACTGAGTGGTGAAGGTAGATGTAAAACTTCCAGTCCATGGAATGGATGTAGTTGTAGTAGATTCGGGTGTCTCGACCACTGCAACTTCACTTGTAATAGTCAAAGATCCAGTGGTGTATGTAGTTAGAGAGGTAGTGGTACTAGTAAAACTGTTAGTCCATGGCACAGTAGTTAGTGATAATGGCACAGGAGTATCAATAACTTCAACAGCTACTGGATATGTGTTTCCGTTTGATGTAACTGTAGATTGGGTAGTGAAGGTAGTGGTGTATGAACCTGTCCAGCCTGATGAAGTAGTTAATGTTTCTTCTGGAGTCTCAACAATTTCCAGGCCACTAGTAATGGTTGATGAACCAGTAGTGTATGTAGTTAATGAAGTGGTTGTACTGGTAAAGCTGTTAGTCCATGGGACAGTAGTGACTGATAACGACACTGGAGTAGCAACAACTTCAACAGCTACTGGGTAAGTGTTTCCGTCTGATGTGACAGTAGATTGAGTAGTGAATGTGCTGGTGTACGAGCCAGTCCATGGAGTGGTGGTTGTAATGGTAGACTCTGGAGTATTGACAACATACTCAGATTTGACAATTGTGAGAGAGCCTGAGGTAGTTGTAGTTAGAGACAACCATGTTGTAGTACCTGGCTTAGTCCATGGGACTGTGGTGGTTGGGACAAATGTTGATCCAGCTGGGGTTTCGACTACTTCCACTGCAACTGGTGATGTAGTACCATCAGTTGTGACTACAGATTGTGTGGTAAAGGTACTTGTAAACGAACCAGTCCAAGGAATTGTGGTTCTAGTAGTAGACTCTGGTGTTTCCACAACTTGGACTGAGCTTACAATTGTTGATGAGCCAGTAGTGTAGGTGGTAAGAGAAGTGGTTGTACTAGTATATGGGTTAGACCAAGGCACAGTTGTGACAGAGAGTGAGTTAGGAGTCTTGACAACTTCAACTTCGACTGGGGATGTGGTACCATCAGTAGTAATTACAGACTGAGTGGTGTATGTGGTTGTGTATGAACCAGTCCAAGGAGTAGTGGTTTTGATTGTAGACTCTGGTGTCTCAACAATCTGGACTGAACTGACGATGGTTGATGAACCAGTAGTGTAGGTGGTAAGAGAGGTAGTTGTACTAGTATATGGGTTAGACCAAGGCACAGTTGTGACAGAGAGTGAGTTAGGAGTCTTGACAACTTCAACTTCGACTGGGGATGTGGTACCATCAGTAGTAACTACAGACTGAGTGGTGTATGTGGTTGTGTATGAACCAGTCCAAGGAGTAGTGGTTGTGATGGTAGACTCTGGTGTCTCAACAATCTGGACTGAACTGACGACGGTTGATGAACCAGTAGTGTAGGTGGTAAGAGAGGTAGTTGTACTAGTATATGGGTTAGACCAAGGCACAGTTGTGACAGAGAGTGAGTTAGGAGTCTTGACAACTTCAACTTCAACTGGTGATGTAGTACCATCAGTGGTGATTTCCGATTGGGTGGTATATGTGGTTGTGTATGAACCAGTCCATGGAGTAGTGGTTGTAATGGTAGACTCTGGTGTATTGACAACATACTCAGATTTGACAATTGTGAGAGAGCCTGAGGTAGTTGTAGTGAGAGACAACCATGTTGTAGTACCTGGCTTAGTCCATGGGACTGTGGTGGTTGGGACAAATGTTGATCCAGCTGGGGTTTCGACTACTTCCACTTCAACTGGTGATGTAGTACCATCAGTTGTAACTACAGATTGTGTGGTAAAGGTACTTGTAACCGAACCAGTCCAAGGAATAGTGGTGGTTGTAGTAGACTCTGGTGTTTCCACAACTTGGACTGAGCTTACAATTGTTGATGAGCCAGTAGTGTAGGTGGTAAGAGAAGTGGTTGTACTAGTATATGGGTTAGACCAAGGCACAGTTGTGACAGAGAGTGAGTTAGGAGTCTTGACAACTTCAACTTCGACTGGGGATGTGGTACCATCAGTAGTAACTACAGACTGAGTGGTGTATGTGGTTGTGTATGAACCAGTCCAAGGAGTAGTGGTTGTGATGGTAGACTCTGGTGTCTCAACAATCTGGACTGAACTGACGATGGTTGATGAGCCAGTTGTGTAGGTTGTAAGAGAAGTGGTTGTACTAGTATATGGGTTAGACCAAGGCACAGTTGTGACAGAGAGTGAGTTAGGAGTCTTGACAACTTCAACTTCAACTGGGGATGTAGCTCCATCAGTGGTGATTTCCGATTGGGTGGTATATGTGGTTGTGTATGAACCAGTCCATGGAGTAGTGGTTGTAATGGTAGACTCTGGTGTATTGACAACATACTCAGATTTGACAATTGTGAGAGAGCCTGAGGTAGTTGTAGTGAGAGACAACCATGTTGTAGTACCTGGCTTAGTCCATGGGACTGTGGTGGTTGGGACAAATGTTGATCCAGCTGGGGTTTCGACTACTTCCACTGCAACTGGTGATGTAGTACCATCAGTTGTGACTACAGATTGTGTGGTAAAGGTACTTGTAACCGAACCAGTCCAAGGAATAGTGGTGGTTGTAGTAGACTCTGGTGTTTCCACAACTTGGACTGAACTGACGATGGTTGATGAACCAGTAGTGTAGGTGGTAAGAGAGGTAGTTGTACTAGTATATGGGTTAGACCAAGGCACAGTTGTGACAGAGAGTGAGTTAGGAGTCTTGACAACTTCAACTTCAACTGGTGATGTAGTACCATCAGTGGTGATTTCCGATTGGGTGGTATATGTGGTTGTGTATGAACCAGTCCATGGAGTAGTGGTTGTGATGGTAGACTCTGGTGTATTGACAACATACTCAGATTTGACAATTGTGAGAGAGCCTGAGGTAGTTGTAGTGAGAGACAACCATGTTGTAGTACCTGGCTTAGTCCATGGGACTGTGGTGGTTGGGACAAATGTTGATCCAGCTGGGGTTTCGACTACTTCCACTTCAACTGGTGATGTAGTACCATCAGTTGTAACTACAGATTGTGTGGTAAAGGTACTTGTAACCGAACCAGTCCAAGGAATAGTGGTGGTTGTAGTAGACTCTGGTGTCTTGACAACTTCATGGCTACCAGTAACTATGTTGGAGCCAGATGTGTATGTTGTTAACGTGGTAATAGTTGTTGTATATGTGCTATCCCATGGGATAGTCGTAGGTGGTATACTTCTTGGAGATGATGAGGATTCTGACGCAGAGGATGAAGCATTTGAACTGGATGATGCAGATGAGGATGAAGATTTAGAATTGGATTGAGATGAGGAAGGTGAGGAAGATGATGAAGATGATGAGGAAAGAGATGAGGAAATAGATGAGGAAGGAGATGAGGATACTGGTGAGGATGATGGTGAGGATGATGGTGAGGATGATTGTGATGATGATGGTGAGGATGATGACGAAGATGCTGACGAAGATGCTGACGAAGATGACGATTTAGAACTGGATGATGATTTAGAACTGGATGATGATTTAGAACTGGATGATGATTTAGAACTGGAAGAGGGAGTCTCGACAACTTCAACTTTGATAGGGGAAGTACTTCCATTTGTAGTGATTGTACTTTCTGTCGTGTAAGTGGTAGTTATTGTTCCACTCCAAACAGTGGTAGTGGTTATAGTGGATTCTGGAGTCTCGACGACTTCAACTTTGACAGGGTAAGTATTACCATTTGTTGTTATATTTTTCTCTGTTGTATAGGTGGAAGTTTTCAAACCAGTCCATGGAATAGTTGTTGTGGTAGTTGATTCTGGAGTTTCTACAATATCGAGTTCAAAAGCAGAGACAACAGTTCCTGATGTGATAGTAGTTTGAGATTTTATGGTTGTAGTGTATGACCCACTCCATGGTGTGGTTGTAGTTGAAGTAGACTCCAAAGTCACAGTAACAGCGGAGCATACAGAGCCTGATGCTTCTTGTTCAACTTGGTAAACATAACCTTCAAAATTCTGAATGGTATTACCAGAAGGGGTTTCAATATAAATAGATAATGTACCTTGGTTACCTTCTGCATTAACGTGAACTATTCTCATTGGATAGTAATACCCTTCTTCTAGGTAAACATAAGCATACGCAAGATCACCCTCATTATAGAATGTTTCTGTCACATAAACAATTTCATCTTCTTCTGAGTTCTTTGGAAGACTAGTTGCCTCACAACAATCAAAGGCAGAGTTACCCCACCAAACCATAGCAGCGTTATCAACAGCTTTCATATCAAATGTATAAATACCAGATTCGGTAGCTTAGAATATAATTGTTAGTACTGTTCTGTAGCAAAGAAAAACAAGTGGTAACAGGAGTTGATTACATACCATAGAAATAACCTCTAAGCTCCATAACAAAATTCGAAATTGTAATATTAAGTTGATCGTATATTACAGATGTGTAGACAACTTTTTGAAACGTATTAGGACCAGGTTCACTCCAGTGATAATATGGATTTGTAATACCAGTAGCTGAACCTTCATAAGACTCAGATGTATAAGAAGTACCAAAGAATTTCGACGAACCATAAAGGACATCATCATTGATGGGATAACTCCAAAATCTTGCAAGAAACCCAGGGACTAAATTTGGACTGGTGCCTAAATCACATCCTTCTGACTCAAGTCTTGTAGCAGCTTCAGTAACTCGTATAAGATTAATTATCAAACAGATAAACCCAATACTTAATTTGAAAATCATATTGTTTGTTAGTGATGTTTTCTAATATATTTACAATTAAATGAAAACAAAATTTCAAAACTCATGTTATACAACTTTTATCGATTATAGGAAACTGGTTAGTTTAAATAAAGTATTCTTTTTTTTTTAAATTAAATTAAATGGTTTTCATGTTGAATAATATAAATATGGATAGTTAGCAAACAGGTACCAAGTTGTGTAGCACTTTTTCCCAAAGAGGAAATAAAATTTAAGTAGTTTTGTATGAAAATTTTGCAGCAAAACTCATAGTGAAGTTTGATGGTGTACGAGTTGTGATTTATCTGCTTTGATAAGTTTATGGTTGAAAAGGTATGATATTGATTGTTACCCGCTTAATAAAGCATTTATATATATATATTATATATAATACAACAGATGAAAAATTTAATACAAGGCAAAAAATGAATAAATACTTGATTAAAATGTGGTTTTTGATTTCAAGGACCTCAGCCTCTATTAAATTGTGTAGAAGCATTTGAACCGATTTTATCATATTACATATCATCTTATAACAAAATCCACGGTTAGTTAGGTGTATTTAAAGTGTGTATTAGGTTGATACTGTAGTCGATGTATATGTATAGCAGTGTTTAAGAGAGGTGATGTATATTTACCAACAAAAATAGAGTGTAACTATCGTCTATTTCTCTATGTGTATTACCATATTGAAAGCATTTTAATCAATTGAATTGCATAGGCGCAGAATTCCGTACAAACATGAGAAATCGGCATTGTACGTTTGGAACAAATTTCCCGTAAAAAAAAAATAACTCAAATTTTATTTATTGTAATTAATACTGAAATCCACACTATGAAACCACAAAATTAACAAATGCAACCTTCTCAAATAAACATATTTTGTACTGAGTGTGCACTGTAAAGCAGTAAATAAAATGTAGAAAAAGATGACACTGCAAATTGCGGTGCGGGATTTATATTTCCTGCATTAATTTCCGCCGAATATCTGAATATTTGAATTGGGTAATTATAATGGTAAAGCAATATATGGATGTTGCTAACATGAGTTTCAACTTTCAGCTAATATTTCAAAGGGGTAACAGCTATTTATCATCAATTAAATTGCTATATACTTTGTAACAATTACCGTTTCAAAAGGTGTTGCTCTTGTAATTTATGAACAATTCGGTAACTCTAATTTTAAAGGCAATTATGCCTTTAAAATTTTATATTTAGTCGCTTAAAAAACGGTTATAAAGGTATATTGGACCAATTTCAAGGTGTCATTACTAAATATATTGATTAGTAATTGATATATACAGCTTTGCATAAGTATAACATTGAATACTAAGACATAAATATATATTAGCCGACCGAAGATCAAAGACAAAGGTTACTTTAGTTACCGAGTGCTTTAGCTGTTCTCTTCTTCATCTAGCTTACAATAAACTTACACTTTCAAAATAATGTTCACACCAGGTTTCGAAAGTACTATAAATATGTAACAAAGTCTTTCGTATTTAATATATACTGTTGGATGTGAATTACAAAGAAGTATCATTCAATACTCTAAAAACTTGAACTACATCTATACAAAGAGTTACCAAATTGAAAAAAAAAATACCTTATATTTTAGTCTCTCAAAAGAAATTATTATGGAAGCACCTGGGAATTGTTTGAAAAATTGTCCCTTTTTTAATGATCACCAATCCATGACAAACATGCCAGGAATTGATAAAATTTCAAATACCATTTCTTCACCTCTCTTGACTTCTCTTTGAGAACTGGGAACTTCTAATTTCCTTCACACTATAATAATACAAATTTAAATGAGATTACAAATAATGATTCAAGAGTGATGAATTCCAATAATGATAATTCTTGCCTTACAGAGACTTACATCATTCAAACAACAATATATATCATAATTTTCAATCAAATAAATTTCCACAATACCAAAATAAACAAATAATTATTTCATAGTTAAAACTTTTTTACATACTCGCAATTAAATAAGGTTATATTTTCAAATAGACACATTTCTAACATTGAATCACATAACGGTGAAATTAAATGTCAGTCAAATACAAGGATGATAGCTAAAGATTATAATCTAACTTCAACTAGATGAAATATACATTGAACCAAAACTTAGTATGAGTCATTCAAGTGATGAATATGAAACAAAAAAGTGCAGGTTCTATCTCAAGCTACACAATACCCAATGAACTCTCAATTATAAAAATAAACAATTGTTAGCACGGTAAAGATAATTTTACAGAGAATAAATTCAATTTGATGCAAAGAGATTTAAAAGACTTTGATTAGTGTATGAGAATATCCAACCAACTACATATATGATCGATCATGTAACAAAAGATAATACAACCTTTAAACAACAACATAGCAAACTATTGAAATAGAGGAAAGATTAAAAATACATAACAAGCTCTCTTAACAAAACGTGATTGTGTTCACGTGATCTTTTAAAACCTTTGATATCACGTGTGTAGCATAAACCCGTGATCTACGGAAGAGAAACCCACTCGAGCGAGAATATTTTATAATTTTCAATTTTCCATATATATATACGCGAAAGTGATTGCAAAATAAATTTTATATATATAAGGCAATGCGTACATATATATATATATACGCAATTTTAAACTTTCCATATATAAAATATGTGGCTAGTAAAGATATATATACGTACATATACACACGGTACATATAGGTCTAGACTTTTAATCAATCATTCAAATATTATAAAGTCTATAAATAGATATATTAACCTCTTTTTACCAATATATGTATCTAATATACAAATTGTATGAATGTATAGTCTATAAAGTCTATAAAGTCTATAATATATATATATATATTATATATGTACTAGCTAAATAGTACATATACTAAAATATGGCAGTTACTCTATATAATCCCTATACGGAAATAAACATTTAAAATTGGATAAACCGCGTTCAATTTTATCGTGTGTTTTCCAATGGAATGATATTTCGTACTCAATACATACACCATATATACTGGTATAGTATACCATATGGTATATGGCCATATATCATATACACTGATATATATTTTCTAATGGATCAATTATAATATAAATTTCCTGTATAAAATATACGCATATAATTGAATTAATTCGTACTACAAAACGCGATTTAAACAATAAAAAAACAAATCATCCCATTTATACAAACAATAGACATTTCCCATTTTTACAAATAAATAAACAGCGCACTGCAAAAATATTTCTTGCAAAAAAAAAAAAAAACAGAAAAAAAAAAAGGGGAAATTATATACCGCGTGTGCCTTGGTACATACAGGCGGAAAACGAAATATACGTGCCATATGTGTGCTGTGCTGTGCGCGGTACGGGTACGGGTACGGGTACGCTTTTGAAAGTTTTCTCGTATTAAAATTTAAATTTTTCACTGAAAAAGAAAAAAAATTTACGTGAATTTATTAAATTTTTCTGTTTTGGTTGAATTTGTTTGTTGTTTTGGTGTCTGTCACACTTTTTGTGGATTTTTTTTAGTTTTTTATTGTTTTTGTTATTATTATTGTTTGTATTATTATTATTGTTGTACTGTTGTTGTTAGAGTACTATTGATCTAACCTCTTCTCTTTTAATTTTTTCTTTAATTCAAAGTTTATATTGATCTTATTCAACGTTTTTTTTTTATTATAGTTTTTTGCTTGGTTTTGTCTTTTATACATTTTTGTGTGTGTCTGTGTTTCTTTTTTTCTTTTTCACATAAAATATTAGTTGTTAGTTACAGTTTCTTTTTTTTTTGTGATCTTTATAACTTTGATATTTATTTTATTCATCAGATTTAAAGTGATTTGTTAGTCCTTTGTGTTTTTGTTTTTGTTTTTTTGAAATACGCGATTGTTATACATCAGATCAATAAAGTATTTCAATAATGTCAGAATCATCGCTATCTTCTTTAGTCACGCTACTAAAGAGAAGTAAATGTACTAAAGGATCACAATACTGTGAAACTGGTAATTCAACATCAACAGTGACAATTGTTTTAGCAGTTGTTATTCCAGTTGTTGTTGTTGCTATTGCATTAACAATTTTCATTGTTAGAGCTTGGAGAAAAAATAAGAAAGAAGCATTAGATGATGATGATCCAGATTTCAATGGTGAAAATACAGTTTTACCAGATTATCCAAATAAGGAAGAATATTATTTCAATGATGAATTTACCACACATGGTGGTGTCGGTGGTGCTCCAGAAGATCCATTTGAAACTGCAAGTGCTTTAAGATATCCTCAAAAAGTTATCGAAGATACTGCTCAACAACATAAATCAATTGGTATGAATCAATTTTTTAGTACTTCACAAGCTAGTCTGCATACTAATAACCAGAGACGCGTTGAATCTTTTGTCTTACCATATGCTGAACAAATTGGTTCAAAAGCTTCATTGGATGATATGTCAAGACAATTAGGTGGTGTTTATCCAGGTTATAACATTCCTTCAAATGGTAATAGTGGTAGTAGAATTAATATTAATACAGTTGATAATTCAAGAAGATCTTCATTTACAAAACCATCTAGTGTTCTCTACTCGAATGATAACAGTAGTCATGAGAAGAAAGTTGGATATACTCATCAACATCAATTACAACAGTCAACATCTGCACCAGCACCTCCACCATCTCGTCAACAACAATCAGAAGATTATAAACGTAATACTCAGTATTCTCAATCAAGTAGTGAGGCTGACGATTCTAAATTTGAAGATACTGAACAGTATCAAACTCCAGAAGAATCTGTCTTGGATTCAAATTCTCCACCAAGTGATCAAACACAACAATCAAAGAGAGAATCTGTCTTTGTTGCCCCTGTTAAACCAAAACAAGAAGATCAATCTGGAGATTCTGTTTTATTTACTGGTGTTCAAAATCAAGATAGAGAATTAGATGAAGAACATGTTCCTGATTTAACTCAAGTCTTAGGTGATGACCATATTTCAATCTCTGCAGAAGAAGAAGAACAGTTAAATAGAATGAAATCTGTTTATAAAGTTTATTTTTCAAGAAGTAACTCAATCAAATCTAAAAAATCAATTGAACAATTACAACAAGAATTTGACGAATCTACATTACCTCCATTACCATCAATGCCACAACAAATTCCAACTAGAGATCAAGAAGAACATTCTTATCCTGAAACTGGAAGACAAAAAGCTCAACCTCAATTAACAATAGATACTACAATTTCTCAACCTCCAATTCAACAACAAAATCAATTATTACAACCTCAACAACAACAAGATCCAAGAGCTAGTTATGCATCTTCAATTTATGTTGGAAATGCATCAGCTGCTCAACAACCTACACAAGGATTCTACCCACATCAACATATTCAAAATATGATGGATCATCAACAACATCAACAACAACAACAATATCAACAACAACAATATCAACAACAATATCAACAACAGTTACAACAATATCAACAAAATCCATACGCTCAACAGCAATATAATCAAGTACCACAAAGACAAATTCGTAGACCTTCAGAATTGAAACGTCTTGAAAACTTACCTTCTGCACACGAATTCCATAACAGAAATTCTGTGCTTGAAACTTTTACAGATTTTGATAGACATCGTAAATTCTCAGAAATTACAGGTGGTAAACCAGCTTCTCCAACCATATATCAACAACAACAATTCAGTCCATTGGATCATACACAATGGGGTGCTTCTCAAACTAACGAATCTAAACCATCTCCTCATCAAATCAGAGACTCGATCGTTATGTATAACCCAGTTGATATAAATTACAATACCGTTTACAAACCAAAAGGTTCATTGGTTCAACAAGTTAGAAATGTTTCATCTACATCTCAAATTGGTTCTCCAATTAGTCCGAGCGTTTTTGAAGCTCAATTTGAAAGACCTCACGGTGCTGAAAATTTGGTTCCTAGATCTGGTTCTCAAGCTGACCTTAGAAAACATATGGAAAATGCTAATTTTTAAGAAAATTTGAATAAAACAATTCAATCAATCATTATTTCATATTATTTCTTTTAAAAGCTTGTCTATTTTCATCGTGATACAGTTTCCACATATCTTGTGTTTTTTATTTCTTGTAACAGTAGATTGCATATTCATTTGGGAGTTTTATGATATACTGATTTAGCAGTATATGGTGTTTATCTTTTGTTTTTTTTGTATTTTTTTTCTTCTATTCTTTTTACCTTTCTATCTGTTTGTCTTAGTACTTCTTGTTGTATCTTTGTTTTTTTTTCTCTACCTCACCCTTTCTTTCTCACATTTTTTTTTTTCTTTCCCTCCCTCATTTTATATTCCCCCTACCCCCTTACCCTTCCTTTTTTATTCTTTTGTTTGTGATACACGATATGCGTCATTCTACTGCTATCCTTTTGTATTTATTTATTAGCATCTCTTTATTATATTACTCAAATCATATATATACCTCTGTTATTGTATTTAATTTATATACTACCGAGTCATTTTATTATTCAAAAAATTCATAATTAGATATACGTAACAACAACTGTAGTATAATATATCACGGCTGACGATCAGTAATTCCATGGAAAGCGAGCGGCGTCTTCTTTCTTTTGTGTGAGATTTTTTTTTTTCAAATTTCTCCAGCAATAATCTCTCTGCCCGCTGAGGGGAGGGAAATTATCAGTCAACCCGCGTTGAAATTGAAGAAATTGAAGAAAATTTGATTGAAAGAGCGGGAAAATTGTAATTTCTAAAGAGTTACATAGTGTAACTGTAACATTACCTATTAAAATCGGTTAGAGCAGTCATTGATCTTTGCATACGATATAGAGTACAAGCTAAAATCACCAGTGTTCTGAAAGCTTTGATTAAGGAATTGTGTGTCTATTTTTGTCTTTTTTTGCTTTTTTTGTATTCTTGTTTTATTTGATTATTCAACTGATAAGAGTTTGTTATATTCATTATATCCATCCGACAGTTAAAAGGTATAAACTATTTTACTCGAGATGCCACCTCAAATGAAAGGATTAGTCCAATTCATTACGGATATTCGTAATTCTAAAGAAGAGGAAGATGAATCAAAGAGGATTCAATCGGAACTTGTCCATATTCAAAAACAATTTCAGCAGAAACAACAACTATCAGGTTATCATCGTAAGAAATATATCTGCAAATTATTATACATATACCTTATGGGACATGACTTGTCATTTGGATTTCAAGAGTCAATTGTACTTTTAAGTTCTAAAATTTTCAGTGAAAAATATATTGGATATTTAGCAATGTCGCTCTATCTTCAGGTAAAACCGGAATTGAGTCCATTGATTATGAATTCAATCAAGGTTGACCTTAATTCAACTAATGAGAATTTCAATTGTTTAGCACTACATTTTCTGTCTTCCATTGCAGATGATGAATCATATACTACATTGTTTGAAGAAGATGTTTTCAAACTTATTAGATCACCTACGTGTTCCTCCCTTGTTAAGAAGAAGGCAGCATTGACTATCTTGAAATTGTTAAAATGTGACTCGAACTTAATTACTAGAAATCCATCGTGGATTGCTAGAATTGCAGCACTGATTAAAGATGATGATTTCGGATTAAGTTTAGCAGTGACTTCACTTTTTGAATATATCGCCAAATTAGATTATGATTCTTGTAAACCATTTTTAACATTGGTTATTGATAGGCTATATACAATTGTGGTAGAAAATGAGTGTCCTTCCTTGTACTATTACTATGGTGTCCCTGCACCATGGTTAACTGTTAAATTGTTTAGCCTTTTAGAAGTCCTCATACCGGATGCCAGTTCGATTGATATCGATTCAGCTAATAGATCAAAGATTCAAGCTGTTTTACAAAAATCAATAAATTCTGCAGTTTCTAAACGAAATACAGCGTCATTAGAGGCTAAAAACACATCTAGTTTTATTTTATTCGGTTCTATTTCATTGGCTGCGCATATTGATCCTTCTCCAGATCAATCTCAAAGAGCTGCAGATGCCCTATGTTCCTTGTTAGAAACTCCAGAGACAAATACGAGATATCTGGCATTAGGTGCATTAACTAAAATTGCATCAAGAGAAGAATTATCAACTTTATCTACCATTAGTGATAATTTCCCTCAAATTTTCAGACTATTAAGGGATAGAGATGTTTCAATTAGAAGAAGATCATTAGATTTAATTTATGTTGTTTGTGAAACAGATTCGGTGGAAAATATTTGTAATGAACTACTCTATTATTTATCAATTGCAGAATTTAGTATGAAGTCAGAAGTTGCAGTTAAGATTGCAGTCTTGGCTGAAAAATATGCTACAGATGCTACTTGGTATGTTACTACAATTTTCAAGTTGTTATCTCTTGCAGGTAACTACGTTGAAGATGAAGTTTGGCAAAGGTTGATTCAAATCGTTGTTAATAATGATTCAATTCAAAGTTTTGCTTGTAAATTGGTGATTAAATATTTGAAAACTGGTAATTTCCCAGAATCTATGTTGAAAACATCGACTTTCCTGCTTGGTGAATTTGGTCATCAAATTATTAATGTCGCACCACCAATTGAACAATTCAATCCTCTTTATACGAAATACTTTCAATGTTCGGTCAGATCAAGAACTATGATTTTATCATGTTTCTTGAAATTCTATCAAAGATATGAAAGCTTAAGACCTCAGATTTTAGATTTATTTGAACAGGAATCTATATCATTTAGTTCAGAGTTACAACAAAGATCTATAGAATATCTGAAAATTGTTACTAGAGATGATAATTTAAGTTTACTTGATATCATAGTGGTGGATCTTCCTCCTTTTAAAACCAAAATTTCACCTTTAATTTCTAGATTGGGAAATGTTTCAGAGATTCAACAAAGTTTTAAACTACCAACACCAAAAGAATTGACACCATCTCTTTTCCAACAACCAAGTGAAAATGCAAGTTCATCATCTTTACAATTTAACAAAGCTACATTATCCAGATCCGCTTCCCCAACAAAGAAACTCACAACTCCGCCGCTACCACCTCCTTCACGTCATCCAAGAATAAGAACAAACACCACTGGATCCCTGAGTAGTTCAATTGTTTCATCTGGAAACCAATTAGATCCACGTAAGGTCAGTGTTGGGTCATTCTCATCTTCAAATCCACTTACTGCTGCACTACCCACTAACTGGAAAGAAGGTCATTATAGATTACTCCATTTCGATCAAGGTATCTTTTATGAAAACTCATTGCTTAAGATTGTTTACAGATTAACTAGAAATAAATCAGTTATCTATGTTCAATTGACCCATATTAACAAGTCTCCTACATCATTAACTGGGTTCACCAGTGAAATAGTTCCCGGTTATTCAAATAAAGAAGATCCTCAGTACATGTTAAGATTTTTGCAGCATCCTGAATCAACAATAAAAGAAAATGCTAGAACAACACAGGTATTTGATTTAACTATTAGATCAAAATATTCGGGAGCAGAAATCCCACAGTTGAATATATCATTTATATCGGGAGGATTGACTACATTGAAGTTAAGATTACCTATAACTTTATTAAAGGCAATTAATCCAGGTGCACCATTACCAAAAGAGGTCTTTTTCACCAGATGGAGTCAAATTGGTGCTAATTTAGGTCCCGCTGGAGAGTATCAAAAATTCATCAAGCTTAGTAAACTGAGAAACGTTGCAATCTTGAGTAGAACGATAGCATTAGTTGGATTTAATGTACTTGAAGGTATCGATGATAATCCAAATAATATAGTCTGTGCCGGTATATTAAGTACCCTCAGTGGAAGTTCAGGATGTTTAATGAGATTAGAAATCAATCCTAACGATAACACCTTACTGAGAATTACAATGAGATGTACGCAACCTGATCTAGCTGGTATCCTGGTGGAAACAATCGGTGATCTACTAGCAAATGGAATATAAACTAGAATCTATATATCCATCCCCCTCCCCTAAACATGTTGTATACTTTAGATTATATATATAAATAAAAAAACAGAATATAGACAATACGAAAAATCAAATAAATTTAAGTAAATTTGTGTATATTTATAAATTTTGGTGACAATTTTTTGTATGTGCACAGAAAATCCACGCATAAACTTTTTTTTTTCTCTTATAATTTTTAGAAAATGAAATATTAAACGAAATCAGATAATTTTGTGATAGAGAATACATCTAGAGTATACAACTAAACATTTGGTATTTCTAGGAAAGAGTATTAATGTTACATTCCATTATAAACAGACAAGTTCAAACCAATATTAAGACTCCAATTTCTCTGTTTAAAAGATACAAGCAATTTATTCCAAATATGAGTGTCGAATATACTAAAGAAAGATCAGAAGAATTAATTTCCAATGCAGGATTAATCAATGCAAAAGTTCAAGAATTAGGTGGTGGTAAAACCAGACTTGTTTGTGTTTCAAAGTTAAAGCCAGCTAGTGATATTCAAGCCTTGTATGATTCAGGATATAGACATTTTGGAGAAAATTATGTTCAAGAACTAATTGAAAAGGCTAAAATTTTACCAAAGGATATAATGTGGCATTTCATTGGTGGTTTACAAACAAATAAAGCTAAAGATTTAGCTAAAAATATTGATAACTTGTATGCTGTTGAAACAATCGATAGTATCAAGAAGGCAAAGAAATTAAATGATGTTAGAGCTCAAGAGGATAAACAAATAGTTAATGTTTATATTCAAGTCAATACATCTGGAGAAGAACAAAAATCAGGAACTATGCCTCAAGACTGTGCAGAATTAGCAAAATTTATTATACAAGAATGTCCAAAATTAAACTTGGAAGGTTTAATGACTATTGGATCAGTCTTTCAATCTAAATTCTCTGAAGAAAATCAAGATTTTAAAAAATTGGTTGAATTATCAACTTCTCTTAAATCAGAATTTGGTGTTGAATTGGAATTAAGTATGGGAATGAGTAGTGATTTCCAAGAAGCTATAAGACAAGGATCTACTTCAGTTAGAGTTGGATCTGATATTTTCGGTTCAAGACCTGCTAATAATGGACACTAATTAAATATATATAAGACTTAACAAGACTGATATAAATAATAATAATAATGAGCTATATCAATCAATCACTTCGAAGTTTTCCCTTAGCGGCTCAGTAAATTCGATTAAATTAAAAATTTCACAAAACGGGCCTACTTTTCCTATGGCCCGCGCTCTTCTTAATTCATGGCCTGCAACAGATAAAAAAGTTATTTAAAAATCTATTTGTTTACATATATAATTAATGTGTTTGTGTTTTTTTCACATTGATTGATATATAAAGCATTATATTCTTATATTGAGAGATTATGCCACCGAAGAAGTCTAAGCAAAAGCAAAATCAGAATTCTTCTGTTACTAGAAGAATTACCAGATCTTCTACCAGGGCAAATAATGTCCATGTGTCTTCATTTGAAAAGAGTGATAATGAAGAAGAAGAAGAAGAAGAAGAAGAATCTAGACCAATTGAAGATGATACAACTGTTGAAAGTTCCGATAGTGATCTCTCTTTAATTCAATATGGTTTACAAGTTGCTGATCAATCATTTAGTATGAACTGTTTTGTTCAAACACTTGTCTTTGTATTCATATTGAATCTTTTATATCTAGTGTATCAAGGTGAAAAATCACAAGATGGGAATGCAGTGGCGGAAATTTTTTACTGTGTTTTATTTATTGTTTTAAGTGTATTAGTGGTCTCTGCAGTTACATTCCATGGTCAATTCAAAAAATACAAGATGGATTTATCATTAGATGAAGATGAAAGAGTTGGATATGCTAAACCAACTTTCCCTGAATTTAACCTTATCTATGCCGTTCTTTTACCATTAATACTAGTCTTGATGAAAGATCCTAGTAAAATTCCTTTAGTTGGTGGTTGTGTCATATTGGCTATTGATTTACAACCAATTGTTAAACTTGTCGTTGCATTAGTTGTTGAATATCAATTGGTTTTGGATGGTGGTGATAGAACACTTGCCATGCAATTACTTTACGTTCCATTTTTCCACTATGGAGCATTTTACCTATTGGATCTATTTGGTCAAAATTCATTAAGTAAGACAGAAAAGAATCTATTTGGTACATTATTTGTTGCATTATCATTTTTCATTAATAAATCTTCAAATCAAGTTTTATATATCTTGCAACAATTATTTATTTCATTTATGGTTGCCATTATTGCGTGTTATCCAATTCATACCATTCTTCAAACTACAACATCTAAAAAAATTAAATTATCATTAATTTTAACGATGCATATTTTATTTTATTCTGTTGGTGCATTTATGACTGATAAATTATTACATCCTGTCTTTGGTATGGATCCATTTCAATGGTTAGTTGAATATATATGTTCATCTTCTAGGAAGACAACTATTTTTTCAATTTGGTTAGTTGGATTTTTCATTGGAATTCCAGTAATTTTCAAAATTGCCAAATATTTCCCATTAGATGTCCGTAGAAAAATTTGGCATTTTGCTATATTTGGTGCTTTGGCTTATCCAATTTTAGTTGAACCAGAACTTGTATCACTTGCATTAGTTGGCTTATTTGGTTTATTTGTTATATTAGAAGTTCAAAGATTTACCAAGATTGAACCATTTGGAGAATCTTTATATAATCTTTTCAAACCATTCCAAGATGAAAAAGATTCACAAGGTCCACTATGTTTATCTTATTTGTATTTAGTTCTTGGTGTTGCATTACCAATTTGGATCAATGGATCTTCAGGAAAGAATGAATCTGTTATTGGATTAATTACCGTTGGATTAGGTGATTCTTTAGCTTCATTAGTTGGTAAAAGATTTGGTAATTTACACTGGCCAAATTCAAAGAAAACTATTGAAGGATCTGTGGCATTTGTTTTATCAACTTCATTTGCACTATTTATTTACCGTTCATTTGGTCAAAATGATTATAGTGATTCAACTATACTTATTAGTACCGTTTTAGGAGCTGTCTTGGAAGGAACTACCGATGTTAATGATAATGTGATAATTCCAGCATTTATGATTGTTGCATTGGGTGTCTTAGAAAAAGTTGAAACACTTTCTTTTTAAATTTGATGTATCTACTTGTATAATTGTTTACCTGTTTACTTCTTGGGTTATTTGTGTATATATCCCCATTTTAAAAGTTAATATTTTGTTATATTGAGTAATGTAATGTATAATATATAAATGATGTGTGGCTTGGTTGGCCAAGCCACATTAAAAGAAGGCTGGTAAATATATTTTCGTTTCTTTTTAAAGCACAAAAAAATAAGCCGTGGAGTGCATGGTTATCTACAAATGATTTTATCAGATTAGTGTTTGATTCTATATATATATATAGCTGTCTAATGGCATAAAGTGTATTAAATGAATTCCATACAAGACATTCAAGTTGAATCTTTGTCTGAGGTAAGTGAAACAAACGAAAATTTCAATCGTTTTTCAATACTAACACTGCTGATAGCGTATAAAACTTTTCACAACAAATTTAAACCTTCCAACTTTAGATAAATATCCATTGATTAAAAGAATCAACAATGAAGGAAATTCAAATGATCCATACGTTCAATTAAACGTTGAAAATACAGCACAGTGGATTAAATATGTCTCTGAACTATGCATCAATAATTACAAACTAAATAACAACCACCCTAAAAGACTAGTTATACTTATTGACTGCGCGTACCAATTTGGGAACAAAGATTTACCAAATACTGGGATCTATTCACTATACAATCAACAAAAAAAATTCGAAAATACACAATATGCAGATGATTTAATCTCAAGTGTACTAATACTAAATAGTGTTAAATCTCTAAACGATGTAAATCATCTCTTAGATAATTTAATACAGTATATACCACAAGATTACCAAGACTATACAATAAGTTGTATTGTAATTTCAAATACATCAATCTATTACTGGTCACTAAGAGATACAATGAATATTGAAACTCTTAATACTTTCCATAAAACATGCAAATCAATTACAAATCAACTTGGATGTACTGTTATATCCTCTAGAAGCGTCTTTTAATGAATGTTTTAACAAGGCTGTGTATTTTATAATTAATTAATTTAATTTATTAATAGTCTTCTGTGTAAAGATGTTGTCTAACACCTCACGCCTCCATTTTTTAAATTTTTTACAACAAAAAGAAAAAAAATTTAAAATTTAAAATTTAAAATTTTTTTTTTTTGAAAAAGCGTGAAAATTTTTTAGGCAGAGCAAAAGGATTTTATAATAGTGGAACATCGATCGATCTAACAGATCCATCCATCCATCTGTATAGTGTGTGTGTCCTTTGTTTAGTTGTTGCTGTTGCTGTTGCTATTGCTATTTTTTGAGTGTTTATTTGATATATAGTAATCAAGAGGGATTATTTTGAATAAATTTTGTTCAAATATATTTTAATACATACCATACACATATATATATACATAATGTCTACCGAAGAAGATCAAGCTAAGATATTAGCTCAAGTTGAATTTTATTTTTCAGATTCCAATTTATTAAACGATAAATTCTTATTTACTACACAACAAGCTAATGAAGGTTGGGTTCCAATTTCTGTCATTTCTCAATTTGAAAGAATGAAGAAATATAGACCAATTGAAACTATTGTTGAAGCTTTAAGAAAATCAGAAGAATTATTAGAAGTTTCAGAAGATGGTGAATTAGTTAAAAGAAAGACAGAATTACCATCAAATCAAAATGAGATTCAAATAGCTATTAATAAGAGAAGTATCTTTGTTGAACATTTACCAACTGAAGCAACTTTAGATGATTTATTACAATTTTTCCGTAAACATGCTCCAATTAATCAAGTTAGAATGAAGAAGAAGGGTAGTGAATTTGTTGGTTCAGCTATTGTTGAATTTAAGAAAGAAGAAGATGCTGCTAAATTTTTAGAATTAGATCCAAAACCAAAGTATGGTGAAAAAGAATTAACTTCAATAAGTAAAGTTAGTTACGATGAAACTAAAGCTCAAAAATTTGGTGAAAGAAGAGGTGGTAGAGGTAGAAAGCCAAATAATAGAAGAGGTGGTAATTACAGAAAGGGTGAAGATAGAAAAAGAGATGAATCTCCAAAGAGAGATGATGCTCCAAAAGAAGATAAAGAAGTTAGAGACGATGCTCCAAAGGAAGAAGTTGCCGCTAAAGAAGAATAAATTAATTAATTCATATAACTATCCCCTTGTTCAACCTCTTGTTCATACATTCAATACGTTTATAGCCATTTGATTGTATAGTTTAGAAATAGTTTGTCATATGTAAATTTTCAAAAACAAAAAAAATTTTAAAAAGAAAAAGACTCATTGTAAGGAAGATTCCAAAATTAATACTAAGCTTCCCATCTTGCCCTTCCATTCCCCATATATATATATATATATAGTATCTAACTGTCTGATTGTAACTATCATTCATATACGAGAGATAAAGCAATTGCTTCATCATTGATTATATAATATATTACGTATTATGTAAATTGTACGCGTTTTTGTATTTTTTCAGTTTTTTTTGTGTTTTAAAAAAAAAACGAAAAAAATGAGAAAATGAAGTCGCGTTAGCGTATTCTATAATATTTAATGATTAAAGGATAATTAAAGGATACATACAACTTAGTAAACTTTTATAGATTATATTTTTTTGAGTTATAAGTGCTATATATCTATCTATGAGCATGTCTATTGACACACAGATTGTGGCCAGATTTGGTCCTAAAGCAGATGATCCTGAGATTTTAAAGAAATGTCAAGAGTTAATCAATATCTTTGGATTAACTGCTGAAGACCTTTTTCTAAAGTGGGAATCATATGTGATAACAACTTCAGGGATTGATGATGAGTTACAACTATCATTAAAGAATCTTACCAGATTGCAAGAGAATTTACAGAAAAAATTGATTCAAAATAATCAAAAGACTCCAATGTCTAATGTTAAGAGACCAGTTATGAGAACTACGCCAAATTTGAATGTCATTCCATCAACTCCATTATCATCTGCTAAAAAGAGAAAATTAGAACCTCCAAGTAGTGGATCTATATCTAGAATAGTGGACTCAAGTTATGTCACAGCTACAGAATCATCCCCTATCGGTGCATCATCACACCAACAACAACCATTTTCATCTCCTACTAAATCTGTCGAATCAGGTAAAATTCTAGAGACTTTAAATTCACATATTGAAATTTCAAAATCGATTGATCAATTAAAAGTTAAATTATTTGCCAATTTTAATCCTCAAAAATATAAATTTAGAACAATGAATCAAAAATTACTAGAAGTGGCAGATTATTTAGATGAACAAATTGATTCAATGGCTAAAAATATTGTTGATCATCACAAGTTTGATATCAATGAATTTGCCAATCCAAATATACAATCTCAAACAGAGATATTAACAGTTGGAAGAATTGTACCAGATTCTCCATTGGTTCCATACGATGCAGATTTAAATGCAAATTCATTATTTTTAGAAACTTCAAGATCGGGTGGTATTGGTCAAAGAATTAGACTAAATTTATCAAATCTTGAAAATTATTCATTTTTCCCAGGTCAAATTGTCTGTTTTAGAGGTTTGAATCCAACTGGAGAATTTTTCAAAGTTACACAAAGTTATAGTATCCCATACTTAGGTTCACCAGTTTCAACACTAACCGATTTGGAAAATTATAATGAAACTTTAAATGGAGAAAATATGAAAGTTGTCATTACTTCAGGACCATATACAACACAAAGAAGTATTGACTTTGATATTTTATCAAAATTTGTTGATAGAATGAATGATGAAGTGAAGCCAAATACGATAGTTATGTTTGGTCCATTTTTAGATATCACACACCCACAAATCATAGATGGTACTTTACATTTCGATCACTTGGACAAACAACCAAGAACGCTGGATGAAGTTTTCAAATTAGTTATAACACCAATTTTAAGAAGACTTACATGTCAAGTGATACTTGTACCATCAACAAAAGATGCAACTACAAGACATGCAGCTTATCCACAAGATTCATTCGATAGAAAATCATTAGGACTGCCTAAAAATTTTAAATGTTTCCCAAATCCGGCAACTTTCCAATTGAATGAAATTTTAATTGGTTGTTCTAATAATGATATTTTTAAAGATTTAAAAGATGTTAACGCTGGTGAATATTTGAAAGAATCTAGATTCGATAGAATTTCAAAACATGTGATGGAACAAAGACGTTATTATCCTGTTTTCCCAGGTGGATTAAAACAACGTAGGATTGATTCTAAAGACAATAAAGATAAACCATCATTTGAACATATTTCAGGAGCTGATTTACATGTCCCATATATGGGTCTTTCAGAATTCAATGAATCTCTACCTGATATTTTCATTTTACCTTCTGAATTGAAATCTTTTAGTAAAATTGTTAGCAATGTGTTAATGATCAATCCAGGAAGTTTTATCAAAATGAATTCCCCAGGAACATACGCTATGATTAATGTGATTCCACCAAAACAAGAAAATTTAGAACTTGTTGATGAGAATTTGTATTTACATAATGTCTGGAAAAGAGCAAGGGTTGACATTGTTAGAACCTAATTTTATTTATATACCCCTCTATGACATCACTCCTTTAATTTTATACGTATAAAAAATATATTAGTTCTCGAATAAACGATGAAGATTCGTAACAGTAAACTATAAATCGTAAATAAGCAGAAAAAAATATAAACTATAAATGGACAACAATAACTAGATGTAACTACCTTCCTTAGAAAGTCAAAAGAAGGGCAATATGTTAGTTATTTTAGATAAAAGTGTTGAAAGACACAAAATATCAATTGGGGGGAGGGATGGAAATACTATAGAGGAAGCAATCTGTATCTATTTTTTGTCTCCTGTAACAGTTTGATCAACGACGATTTGTTTTGGTAAGTTAGCAGATAGCTTGATCAATTCATCAACGTCATTGATTGAACCTGAAGATTTAACAGATTCAAGTTGTTTTAAATCTTGAGAAACGGCTTGTTCTCTCTTGACTAACTCAGCAGAAGATTCAGAATAGTAGTCATCAATGATCAGTTCACCAAAGTATAAACAAGTTTGAACTGCTAGTAAACTAATGAAAGCTGCTGGAACAATAACAAACCAATCATATTTAACTGCTGATCTTGAAGATGAAGCAGTGATTTCACCACCATTGTACATTAATGATAATGCAACAGATGTAACTGAACCAATTGATAATAAAACTTTAATGAATATAGTCCAAGGGAATGCAGATTCGTCTCTATCAGGAACAGAACGTTTAACAAATTTCAAAATCTTCATGTAATCACCCTTCACTTGTAATAATTGAATAACAAGAGAGATTAAAGGACCAACAGACCAAGCAGGTCCAAATAAGATTAAGAAACCAAATTGTAAAACAACTTGTCTAAATTCATCATTAATATCATGAGCTGGAGCTTCAAGATTTGCTCTAACTTGAGTTAATAAATCTTTTTCAATTTCAGAATCTTTGAAATCAACAGGAATAGTTTCAGGATGACCTAAAATTTTTTGAACTTTAGGATGACTTAAAACTTTATTCATAACTTGAGGAACAACGAATTCAACAAGTAAAGCAACAATTTGATTTGTTAAAATGAAGTATTGATATTGGTTGTTTAATCTTAACTTGTTAACTTCATAAGCATCTGACTTAATTGGAATTGTTGGTATGTATTTTCTTGATGTTGAGAAAGTATCAGCATATGTTGTTAAATGTGGTAAATAAGGATTTAATTTGAAACCTAACGGTAAATAAATAAAAGATGTAATGAATAAAGCAGCATATGTAGCTAAAAAGTTAAAGACAAACATTTTAATTAAGAATGATTTATCATGTTTAGCCTTTGTTGGATTATTCTCAAATGACAGATATTTATTAACAACAATTGTATAAATTGCAGTTGCAATTGGGACAATTGCTACAATTATAACAGTTGGGACTAATGATAGATATTGTTTTAAAGGACCTTCATATAATTCAGTTAAAAAGATTTCAATAAAGAATGTACCTAATTGAAGTGAAATCAAAGTTGATGCTGATCCAATTGCAATTGGAATAAATAAAAATTTTCTTAATAAAACTTTATAAGAAGGATCTTTATTTGTTGATCTTAAAGTTTCAATCTTGGAAACATTTGTTAAATTCCAACTTTTAGATAATATCTTCTCCTTTGCATACCAAGATAAATAAAATCCAATACCAAAGATTAAATTGAAAATTGTGAAAAATTTTGAATATTTACCAAAGTAAAAATTGGCAATTAAACCAACGACTGATAATAAAGCTAACCAATTTAAATAATTTGAAACAAACTGAAAATAAAATGCAACTTTGGATCCATAATTGGTTAATAAAAATTTAGATTGTTTATCATTATATTCTTTATTAAAAATTTTACCAATTGACTTCTTAGAATCAATAAATTCTTGTTCAATTGATTTAAAGTTTGAAACTGGGATACAATTTTCAACAAATTTCCAATTACCGGAAGCAACTGTAATTTCACTACCACCTTCAGATTTTAAACCAGTTAATTTAGAATAAACTAATCTTAATCTATCAGTAATTGAAACTTCTGAACCATTGGATTTAACACCATAAATTGAATCTATAATTCTTGACTTCTCATAAAGGTTATCAAATTCAACTTGATTCAATTTAATGAAAACTAACAAATGATTTGAATCACTACCTGGTCTTATCGTAATTAAAAACCCAGATAAATCTAAAGTTTTCAAAAGTCTAGTTAAATTAATAGATGATTGAGATGTTGGAGTAACTGTCTTTGGATCAACAACATGTTGAACTTTTAAAACATAATCGGCATCAAACTCTAATAAATTTTGAGAGGATGATGAACCTGATTCAACCTTTTCATTTGTAGTACGATTACCACGTTGTTTCAAAGTAGAACTCATTTTATCAATATATATACATATATATATATATACTATAAGAATGAAAAAAAAAAAACTCAGACAAACAATCCAATATAAAGACTAGAAACAGCAATTAAAGAAGAACAAAAGGAACTAAAAAGGGGAACAATTTCATAAACAAGATGAAACTTGCCAGCAATCAAAACAAAAACAACAAAAAAAATCACAAAAAAATGCCGAAATACTAGGGCTGTGTATGTTTATGTAATATATTACATAAGTTGACGTATCTGGTGTGAAGATGTATTTTCAAGTCAAAAATTTCCCAAAAAAAAAAATAAAAAATCCAAAAATTTACCCCTCATTTTTTTATCCCCAAAAAAAAAAAAAGTTTTGTGTTTGAAAATACAAAGAAATCCTTTTTTGATTATCGTTTGGTTAGTCTTTTTTTAAGTTTTTCACTCTTTTTGTTTGAATTTAAAATTTACTCAATTGATATAATATCACTATCAATTATAATATATTTTACTCATACAATGGCAGTTAAAGCTCCTATTCCATTTTCTCCACAAAATATTAAAGATGTTGCATCACTATATAGAAGATCTTTAAGAACAGCTTCTGATTGGATAAATAGAAGAGATTTTTATAGAATGAAAGCAGCAGAGATTAGACTTAGATTTGAAGAGAATAAATATATTGAAGATCCAGCAGAATTGAAGGTATGTACTATGCCATTTATCTATCTCCCCCATTTCAGTTATCCCCTCTTTTTTGTCTCTTTTTTCACAAATTTATTTACTAACACTTATTGTATAGCAAATATTACTAAAAACAGAGAATATGTTGAATAGATTTAAACATCCAGATCCTATTATTCCACCTGGAAGACCAGGTGGTACTAAGTATGATAGAAATACTCCTCCTAGATATGCACCAGGTCCAGCAAATTTTAAAAATACTGTTTAATATAATATGATCTATCATGTAATGTACTCATTCGATAGATCATATAATTATGTTTAAATTAGTTTAAAGTTTTACATTACACCACTTATTTATTTATTTAGTTATTTATTTATTTGTTTATTTATTCATCATCCATTCTCATAATTATTGTGATTGATTCCCCTTTTATATATATTCGTTTATATCAATTACTCTATATAGTTGATCTATATATCATAATTACTGATTCTAATTATATATATATATTCATATGTTTATATATTTTTATACTTTAGAAATTAAAGAATTTGAATTTGAAATATTGAGATAAATTTTGTAAGTTTATAGAGGAGATGAGATCATGAGGCGGATGAAAAGGGATATGCTCCATTTATTGTTGTTTCCCCTTTTTTTGCCCCTTTTATACAACTTTTCTTCTCTTTGTTATATATTAACTGACAATAGTGTATACAACTAAAGGAAAGATGTCACTGTTCGTGGATGAGATTCTCAATTGGATGGTCCCAGTATCTAACGGTACTATTAAACCTCTGTTTTTTTAATGCATAAATATGTCCCCTTTTCTTACTAACACTTTTCAAAAGAGGGCAACCAACAGATGAATTTTGGCATTTGGGAGCATACTCAAACTGTACAGAATACATCTACTTTGCCACCAATGTGTGATAAGTACGATGGGTACTATATGTTACTGTATTATAGCGATCTTTTCCAGGTTATATGTGATAAGAGAGTACTTGAATTCAGCGATAAATTGAATGATTTCAAATTTTGGGTTTCAATTGTACTATTGGCAACGTTTGTTCTCACTCTTATATCTTTAGCCGTGGTTCTCCGCATAGTTAAAAGGGACACCATTGTTCTATCATCTGATAAAATTCAGCACATTGAGTTGGTTCACAAGGAACAACAAATTGAAGACCAATTTTATAACGACTCAATAATTGATCAGTATTACGAAGATGATTCTAATGGTTACAATTTAAACTATTATACAGATGAGGTAACTGGTAAATTGGTTAAACATTATACAGAAGAAGATCAGTTCGATTCAAAGCAAATTACTGCATCTACACAAGACGATGATATTTTATTTGAGAATTCATTTGTACCTATAAGTAGTTCAATTTCAGATCAAGATATTCAAGATATTAGAATTATTAATAATGATACAGAGGAAGAATTGAACAACAAGAATTATGATTATATGTTTGTACCATATTTTGAATTTGATACTTCACTTTATACAAGAACATATTTATTGAATGAACCAATGAAATTAAACGAGTATAGAGAAGTATGTTATGGGGATAAAGAACCATTTTTCCCTCAAAATTATGATGATTCAATTGAAGGAGGTTTAGAAGGAAATAGTGATTTAGTAACATCAGTGTCTGAAATTGATTTAACTTTAATAAATAAAAGTCTTGAAGTTTTAAGTGATAGATATCATATTGAAAATTGTGATAAACCTAACTATAACGAAAATAATTATAAGCATATTGAAAATTTAAGTAAATATCTAATAAATGAAGCATCAGATGGGACTATATGTCAAGAAATCATTCAAAAATGGGAATTTATATGTAAATTAATTGATACATCAACAGATTCAAATTTTAAATTACTAATGTTTGAATTTATTAAAAATATAGTTATATTTGAACCTGATGATTTTTTAGAATCTCTTGTCTTTGTTGAGTTGGTTAATAATTTATTTAAATCTATTAGTCAAATGACCAGTAAGATTGAATATTCTGCAGGTATTAGTTGTCTCTATTGGATAATAGCATCGATTTCATTTCAAGATTTTATAGAATGTTTCACACATTGGTACTATCCATTATCTAATAACAATAAAGAGAGTATTCAATTGGCAAATGTTAAATTAGAATTACTTAAAATGATAATCGCACATTATTCTAATCTTCTATATTCATCACCTTCAAAATATCATACACTACTTAAAAAAATTGATAGTTATATTCCAAATTTACCAACTGAATCTATCAAAGTTTTAGAATTTAAAGATGTGTGGAATTTAATAAGCGAGAAGTATAATGAGGAAAACATTGTTGAAATAAGGGAAAATGAAAGATTTAAAAGAAAGTCATCGCTAAATCTAGAACATCCCCAAACACCCCACAAAAAACTTAAAGAATTAAAAGATACAAACCGTATTGACGTCTAGTTAACCTTTGCTATAACTACAATTTAAAGCTGAAAATTTTTTAAAAAGAAATCAATTCCCACTATAAAAAAATAATTATATAGTTAAACAAATTAAAGCGATAAAAAATTAAAAAAAAACTAAAAATTCAAAAAAAAATTTAAAAAAAGAAAAATATTATTACCAGAACCACCTGTAAATATAAATCACATGAAAAAACCTACTCGGTAGGATAATTTCATATTCACCAAAATTTAAAATAATCAAACCAGGAAAAAAGAAGAAAAGAAAAACAAGAGAAATGCTTTCATAAAAATGAAAGAACATTATCAAATTGTATATGTGTGTGTGTGTGAAAGAAAAGAAAAAAAATCAAAAAGGACTCTCTCTCCCCTTTTTCCTTCCTTTTAAAACGAAAGCCCAAATTAAGTGCTCTCCTCTTTAAAGTGTGGAATTGCATGTGCAAAACAATACCTCCACTAAGTGTGTGTGTGTGTGTGTGTGTGTGTATCTCACTATAAATCTTGTGTTTTTTTCTTTGATTCTTTTTTTTTCTATCATTCTTTATCTTTTTCCAGAAAACGACCAAGGATGTGTGTGTGTGTGTTATGATCGTAACTAAGCAAGTGAAAAAAAGAGGGGGTAGAAAATAGATCCAAGAAAAACAAAGAGGGAAAAGTGAGGATACGGGAAACAAAAGAAAAAAAAAACGAAAACCAGCATATTCATAAAGAACATGTTTGAAAAGAGAAAAATAGAGTATAAAAAAATAAAAACAAAATTAAGTTAGTAGATGAGACAAAGAAGATAATTAAACTTGGTATACATGTGTGTGTGTGTGTGTAACCAAGATCTTCATGTGCGATCAAAGACTATAGTGAATTAAAGCAAAGAAAATTATTTAGCTTCATTTGAGTCAGAAGAAGAACCAACTTCCCCAACAGTTGTTTTATCAACGGTTGTAGCACCAACGGTGTCATCATTTTCAACTTCAGCAGCTCTTTCATTTAATTTAGCATCTGCTAAAGCAAATAATTTATCTTCTTCTTCTTGAGATAATTCATTCTTCTTCTTATTTTTAATGTGGTACATTGGGTTCAGTTTAGCCAAAGTTAAAGATTTAACAAATGGTAAATGACCATGTTTTTCTTCAAATAACATCAATAATAATGTAACAATCATAAATAACCAATAGAGATTATAAGAAATAACAGAACCATAAGTGGCAGAATTTTGCCATCCTAATAAAGCATTGAAAATATCCCAACCGTTATCAGTTTCAGGATTACAACAGTTAACGTGCCAAACAGATTTATGAATATTATAAGTACCTGGACCAGAACCATTTTCTGAAGCATCACCACCAGTTTTCTTATTATAGGCATAAGTTTCAAAATACCAAATAGCTCTTGAGAATAAACCTGCTGAAATTAAGTATAAAATAGCAGTTGAAATACACAAGAAAATTTGTAATGAAACTGTTGAACCACCATAGAATAAGATAGCACCAACCAAGATACCTGCAATTAAACCACAAAAGACTGGTAATGGGAAAGATTTAGCTGGAGTACCAATACCAACACCACCAACAAAGACAACTGCTTCTAAACCTTCTCTTAAACATGTAATAAATGGTAAGACAAACATTGCATATTTTCTAATTAAATAACCAAATTTAAATCTACCATGTTTTGTAGTTGGAGTTGAAACTAAAGCTCTAGCAATTTTAATTCTCCATTTAGCTTGCATCTTGTTAACTCTTAACATTGCAATACCCATCATTGAAATTAAAATAGTAGCAATGATACAAAAGATACCTTCCCATAAATCTTCAGATTTACTCCAAATATCAGAACCTAATGAATAGTATGCACCAATAAATGCACAACCAATAATTAAACAAATAACAACACCTAAAATTGCACCCCACCAAACTTGTTTAACAAGTTTTTTATAGGCAACAGGATTATTAGCTCCAATTGATTGTTTTAAAAATGCCAATAAAACTGAAACAACAATAATAGCTTCTAAAGCTTCTCTAAAGACAACGAAGAAAATTTGAACATTGAAAACACTGTTAGCCATTTTGATTAGAAGTATTTAAGAAAACAAATAAAAGGAGACAAAAACAAAAAAAAAAAAACAAAAAGTTAAATATAAACTGGATACAGAATATACGGAATAAAGAAAGAGAGAGAGAGAGAGAGAGAGCTCTTATAGATTAGAAAAAAGATAAAGAAATCTAGATTCCTTTTTTTTTTTTTGTTTTTATTTTAATTCTTTAAAGAAAAAAAGAAACTTTAAATCAATGGCTAATTAATTGAGAAACAACAAGTATAAATACAAGAAAGACATTTAAACAATCATTAAAAAAAATATTAAAGGATATATTTACTTCTTTATATATCAATAAATTATTGAGAGAGGAGGACAAAAACATTTGAAAAGTTTTTTCTTTTTTTCTTTTTTTGTTTGTAAATATGCAGAAAATAATTTTTTTTTGTTTTGGTTCACAGGGAAAAAAATTAAAAAAATGCACATGAGGAGGGGGGGGTGTAGAAACGATAATTCCTCCCTGTAAATTTATTTCTCAGCTGATTCCCTCATCCCCCCCCGGTAGTTTGAATTTTTTTTATCTTTCACGATCAGTTATGCGGCTCATATTAGGCGGTGTAAATTGTTTTAAATAAAATTAAATTGATTTTCTTTACATGTACACGACCCCCAATAAATTAATTTTCGTTTTTTTCGTTTTTTTGAATTAAATGGGAAAATCTTGTACAATTTATATGAATTAAATGAGTTAATTATATTGCTCATTTATATATTATATTTATAAAATAATTATATATGAGCATATATATATATATATATATATATATAGATATAGATATAGATATATATCTTTAAATCTCTATATAGATCTAAATCTATAGATATAGAGATTTATTCATACAGTTATATTATTCGGACTTTTCGTTCTTTAAATTGTTAAATTGACATTTTTTTTAAAAAAATTTTTAATTAATTAAAATTGATTATGTAATTACTATGAACTGGGGAAATTATTAAAATTTACCATACAAAAACGTTCGTACGTACGTACTGACGAGTCGCTTCCGTTGTAATTAATTAAATTTTTTAATTATATGATATTATGTAATACTCCGTATAGTTGCCGTATAGCCAGCATTTTAGTTGTCTTATTGTTTAATATTTATATATATATTTATTGGTATTTGTCTTATTGTTTATATTTATATACCGATTTACTGGTATTCGATTGGTTTATTTATAAATTATATTATATATATAATATATATATATTATATAATATATATTTAGCCAAGAGTTTTATTTTATAATTTATTATTAGTAGATGTACGTACATACAGTATGTACTTATATATGTACGTATGTGTGTGTATAATATATATATATGTGCATGTATAGTACCTAGTGTGTGTACTCGCGCGGGTACCGGTAAAAAATTGTATATATATATTGACCCGGACGTACCACTGATGGGGGAGATAATTCTTTATAACTTTAATTTTTGTTTTGACTCTTTAAGTAGTAATTTTGGTATGATAATATGCCATATATGGTACGATCAGTATTTACTATTTACAATTTAGTATAAGTACAAAGTGCTAAACTTTTATATGTGGTTGGTTGTGTTTATGTATGTATATCATTCTATGGAGATATATATATAAAGGATGATGGTTTTGACTTGCACTGTACTGTACAATTGGGAATTTTTATTTTTTTAATTTTTTTTTACTTTTTTTTTTTTATTTTTTATTTTTTATTAAATAAATAAACTGCCTATATAGTGACTAACCCAGTAAGTTATTATATAGTAGAATGGTGGAAGTGATTGAAGTGGTGGGATTCACACATCGGTATCATCATCTTTAATTTCATCCTCTTTATTCTCTTCCTCTTCATCTTCATCATCATCTTCATCAAAATCAGCTTCCATGTCACACACAGCTTTACAATTTGGACACAAGAATTGTGGATATGTTTTAACAACAATTGGTCTTATACATTTATAATGCCATGCATGTGAACAACTTGAAACAAATACAGCTTGACATGGTTTAATACTACCTAAACAAATTGCACAAGGTGAAACTTCAGTATCATTCTTTGATGATAAAGTTAGTGCTTTTAATCTTTCATGTGCTTCTTTACTAAATTTAGCAGTTCTTCTACTCCATGATGAATTCAATTCAATTTTAACTTTAACACATCTGTAAATATCTTCTGATCCACCTCTATAATCCATACCTAATTGAAGTATATCAGAATCTGATAATAAATATGATATACTTTCCATATTGGCAGGTGATAAACGTAAATGATTTAAAAATGTACCAGATGATGATTTAACATCTTTTAAAAACCATTTCCCATTTTCATCAACTGTTAATTCTGCATGTTGCCTTGAAACAACTTTACTTTTAAAAACAACTGCCGCACTTGAACCTTGTGGTGCAGTTGCTGCACTTCTAGATTTATCTGTATATCTACCAATTGGAATTTTCATTCCTGGTCTAATCTTCCTTATTAGTGGTCCAAAATACATAAATGGATTTGAAGATGAGTGATCAATAAATGGTGTTATCCGTATAGAATAAAAACCTTCAGAATCACATTTTGCTGCTGCTGTTGTCGTTGTTGTAGCTGTTGTTGAAACTTCTTCAGTCGCTTCATGATAGGTTGTAGTGGTTGGTATATTAGATGATGATGATATTGACGATGACAATGATGTATTTTCTTCTTGTGTCGGTTGTACAATATCAGTTGTAGTTGGTGATATTGGGTTTTGTTCGTCTTCTTCTTCTTCTTCTTCTTCTTCTTCTTCTTCTTCTTCTACTTCTTCTTCTCTGTTTTCATCCATATTAACATCGGTATCGTAATCAATAACTATTGGATTTGTCTCTGTTCCTGCTGTATCAACTTCACTTGATTCATTATTTGGTATATATGTATTTAAATTCGAAACTGTTGGACTATTGGCCAGATTTAAATTATATAAATTTAAATTAAATCTGTTATGTTGACTGACATTATTACTACTTGTACTTGTTGTTGTTGTTTCATTCAATGAAGTGATAGAACTTGATGATCTACCCGATGTTGTAACTGAATTTGTATGATATATATTAGATGACGATGACGACTGTTGCATAGGTGTAGAATTCGATATCGATGTTCTAACCGTATTAACTAAATTAGAAAAGACATTACCAACTGATGATTTTCTACCAATTTGATTCGGTCTTTGTTCTAAACTTGAATTAGAAGATGATCTACCAGAGATTGTTCCTGATAAACTTGGGAATGCCATTATTGATGCAAATTGAAATTAGATCGGTACTGATACCTTTGTTAAAATTAAAAACAAAATTTTAAAAAAAAAATATATATATATATGCAAAGATGCAAAGATGCAGAGGATATTAAAATATAAATTAGGAAAATCAGACAATGAACACACACACCTGATTTTTATGAATGATTAAAGAACCTTAAATATAAATATATGGATGGATATTATGATATGAATCAATGACACACAAATTGTAACAAAAGATCAAATTAATACTCTTTAAATATCCTATTTATTCAAAACTACCTTAATGTTCTATTGAAATATATTATAAATATATATATACAAATAAGTATACCTATTCAAATATAGTCTTGTATGTAAATTATACCCATTCCAATTCTAAAATGTTACTTGTTATAAATTGTTATTAATTAACTACAAAATGTCAATCAATCAAAAAAAAAAAAAAAAGTTCTGCCTCTCTCCTTCTCAATTTCAATTTCAATTTTTTTTTTACCAAAAAAAATTTATATTTTTGATTATATAATTTATTACATAAAAATATTGGGGTATTAACGAAGAAATTCCGAATGTTTACTGTTATACTGTTATATACATAAATCTTCTAAAGTTGATGAATCTAGTGCTCCAAGACAGTATTTTAATTCTGAGTATAATTTACTGTTTGGTTCCCATTGGTTATAACTATCAAATAGCTCTAGTAATAACTTTGAACTTTCGAAATGTTTTAGATTTAAAACTTCTTGTAAGAATCCTCTCATACACCATGGTAAGTGATATGGATTAATGTTAAATTCTTTAACGTTAATTTCCTTCTCTTTGATTTTTCTCTCACTTGAGACTAAATCTGAAGTTTCTAAAGTGTTATAAATACCAGTTTTGAAAACATTTGAGTCTTTAAAAATTTTACAATGCCCTCCTTCATTGACTAATCCTTGTAAAAATGAACTTAGTTCAACAAGTAATTCGTGATCATTTAAATTTAAATTTTTAACAATCATTATTAATTTCAATAAATTTGTAATAAATCTTGGTTGTTCGTCAATAGAACTGATATGAACTGCCCTGTAAATATTTGGATGGTCAATTTGGGTACATAGTGAAGAGTAAAGTGGAACTAATTGATCATTTGAAGATCCAATAAATGTAACTTTAACATTTTTTTTCAAAAGTACTCTCATATGACGAATTAATTCTTTACTTTGAGAAGTTTCAGGATCTTGATAGTCAAATAATTCCATTAAAATATCATTCTCTAATTTTGAATAGTTTCTAATTGTTAATTTTGAATCTAATCCACTAAATGGTCCTAAACATATACCTGACATGTTTATTAATCCAATTTTTTCAATTTTTTCTAACCATCCAGCACTTAATAACCTTGAAATTAATTGTATGGCAACTAACACCCCTTGTGAATGAGATGTAACAAATAAATAATCACATTGACTAATTGAAACTATCCAATTCTCTAATAGTGTTAATAACGTGGTAACTCTTTCAAAAATTGTGCCTCCACCTTCCAGTGATATAGTTTCAATATCTAATTCAATGTTATGTTCATTACCCCATTCTTTAAGTGATTCAACAGTTTTCTCAACAAAATATGAGGCACTACCGGTAGGTTCGCCAATCAATGTTTTCACCATTTTAGCAGGAAGAAATCCATGTATACCAATAACAACAGCTTTCTTCTTAATATTTTTTTTAAATTTATCGTTATAACGAGGATGATGATATAAATGTGTCTCTGGTGGTACCATAACATGCAATCCCTTCATGCATGACAATACTAATCTAACTTTAGTCTTTGTAGTTAAATCTCTATAGTTGTCTTTCAAAATTGGTAAAACTATTGATTTTTTAATCACAGAAACTATACTGTTCCTGGAATTATTATTTGTTGTAGTTGTTGTCGTTGTACTTGTAGTTGTTGTCGTTGTACTTGTAGTTGTGTTTGGTTTCACCAAGGACATCTCCTGTAATTCAAACTGGGATTTAGGTAGTAATTTCAATTTAGCTGAATGATGCATAGATTCTGTCCCCATAACGGCAAGTCTCCCAAAGTCTTCATTATTCTTATTACAAAATGCCCATGAACTCCCTTTTGTATTGAATGTTGATTGAGACTTCACAACTGAAACAGACATATTGGCTAAATTCTCGGATGATTTTGATGAATAGATAGAAGAACTATCAACAGGTTTAGAGTTGGTGGGATTACTAGTGTTTGTATTAGAGTTCCACTGCCAAGGAAACCATGAGGTACCAGTACCAGTACCAGTATTATTGTTAGTGTTGCTATTTGTATGCGTAATTATATGATCGTCATCATTATTATTAGATTCTAAAGTACTAGATCTAGAAGTTAATTGGGTATTAGAGCTATCAACAACATCAGATATCTGATTAGGCGCAAATTCACTATCTGATGCCGTAGAATTCATTGTCAGGTCATTTAAATTTAGTATTTGAGATAATCTATTGACTGGGTTAGCCCATTCAAGCCAACTTTGTCTACTCTCCAAGTTTTCATGTATAGTAAGAATTGGTTGTGGTTGTTGCGTAATCCCAGAGATATTCTCATTGGGAAGTAATTCTCCGTTATTGATATTTGAACCATCCTGCTGCGCTGATGTAAGTGGAGATAAATTGTCATCGTCGGTAACTTTTTTGTTGTATATTAGTTGGGTCTGGTCGTTTTGGTTCGTTGAATTCGATGTACTTGGTACCAAAGGTTGTTTTGATCCCCATGTACCAAAGATTGAAAAAAATCCATTCTTAGTTTCATTATTATCATTTGATTGTTCATTGTTTATAGGTAATTGATACTCTGAGTTTACTATGGAACGTTTCTTTAACTCTTCTCTATATTCTTCTAATGTTAAATCGGTAATAGTTCCTGATTCTTGTACTTCATTACTGGATGATGCAGGTTGCTGTTCTTGTGATTCCACATCTTCATACCGGAGTGATTCATTCTTAAAAGTGTATTGTGGTATTTTTTTAGTAGGAGAGGTAGAAACTGTACGATTCTGTTGTTGTTGCTGCTGTGGGATAGATACTGAACGACCTCTTGTCTTATTGGCAAATGGAATTTTCAATAGAGAAGATATAGAAACAGAAGACTGTGATCTTTCAATGTCTGTATTCAATGGGTCATTTATAAGTGTATGAGCAACCGATTGATGGTTTGCCATTCTGATAAAAAAAAAAGTAAATCCCAAGAGTCTGATCTATATGTAATTGCAATATAAATGTAATCTGTTGTGGAGGAGGAGGATGAGGAGAAGTTGAATGTGAGCCTATATTTTTTTTCTCCTAGTAAATTCGCTCTAGATATATATATTAGGAAACAAATATACAAGATCTTTTTAATACTATCAATTAGTAGACACTATTTAAAGAAGAACCTTTTGTTATAATACGGCAAAATCAAACTTTGTTTTATAAGATAAGCAAAAAGGCTTTCACAAGTGGCACAAATTTAAATTTTTGTAAGTAAAATTTCTCTCTCAGCTCTGTCAATTTTGCTGCTGTACGTACGAGTGACATACGCGGAGAAATTTGATAAAAAGTTGCAGATTAAAACAATTTTTTTATATTCTTTTAATCAATTTTGTACATATCTATATACATTATATTAGATATAGTGTGTGTATTGAATTATGACTACAGTATCATGGAAAGAAGATATATTAAACAAGTTGATTGAAAGAGATAAACAATCAAAGAAATCAGAAGGTATATATAATTCATGTATGTATGACATTTTATTTTATAATTTAATATTTACTAACATATTTTATTCTTTTTAAAGTTACCTATTTAAATAATAGAATAGTGAGTTTGGAGACTGAAATTAATCATCTTCAAAAAGATGATACTTTGATGCAACTATCAAATGCAATCAAAGATCAAAATATATTAAAGGATGAATTAAAATTAAGAGATGAAAAGATAGAGAGTCAAAATATTCAAATTGGAGAGTACGAGTCTAATCTTAAAGCTTCTCAAAAAAATATAGAACTTCTTACAGATGGTTACAAGATTTTACAGGCTAAATATTCTAGACTACAAGAGGAATCTAAAATGAAATTACAAAACATTGAGATTGTCAATGATGACCTATTGTCTCTTCAAATTGAAAACAACTTGTTGAATAATAGAGTTAAACAATTAACTTTGGAAAATAAACAACTAGTGACGAGGTGGATTGATAAAGTATCCAAAGATGCACAGGTATTAAATGATGCCAATGAAGTATTGGAAATGTCGAGAAAGTCTCTCAGTCCAGGTGAATGAGGATTCATAATTGGATTTTCCAAATGAAGTATTTCTAACTAGATCAATACTCTTATTTAATTGAATTTTAGTGTAAATCGTTTTCCAAAAAATTGGTTATTGTTATATAAACGAATCGTATAGTAACAAATTGGAATGATCGATCGGTAATTAAACGTAATTTTCTACCCCATACTCTTTAAATGCATTCTTACACCACTAAAACTTTTTTTTTTTTCGTTTCTTTTCTTTTTTTTATTTTTTTTTTTTCAAAAATTTTTCGTTTTCAGTTCCTTTATATATAAGAAACCTTTTATGTTTTGTATACTTCACTAAGTGTTTTATAAGTCTTAAAAATCAACGGTAATCCGTGTGTGATTAAAGGGTATATATATCATTCATTGTGTTATAACAAAGCATCATGGGTTTGTCTGCCATTGTCTTGTTAGCCCAACATTTAGGGCTTGAAGAGCAGAAAAATGTCTGTCTAGATATGGTTAACAAGATTACTACTAAAGGTCTACAAGATGCGTCTCAAGATTCATATATCCAAGCCTTTTGTGAACTTGTTGATATTATTCCTGACTTACAAGTTGAATTTTATCCAACTATTTTAAATTACTGTCTTGATATCCTGTCAGGAGATGGGGATAACTATTCTGCAATTTTAAAACTATCTCACACTTTCACTAATATTCCAAATGATTTAATTGAAAATATCACTAATAAACTTCAAATATATGCATCAGCTAACCATAGATCTTTTGATGATTCTTTAAATAAACTAGTTGGTCTTAAATCTTTGAATGAAACTAATGAAGATGATGAAGTTTCCATTGAAGAAATTAAAAAATTATTAGAATTTACTGAGTGGTTATTCATATCTGCTGATAAATATAGAAATGAGTTTTCAAGCTCCAATATCAATAATTTATGTTATCTTTATTTAGGGTATGATGATAAAAAAATTGCTCAATTAGCTTTGAAAAATTTAAGATGGAGAGTGGATTTCATTTGTCAGTCAAAAGAGGATATTGCATTCTTATGGGAAGTTATTTCTAAATTGATGGAATCAAACGTTGACTCGAAGATAACTTCAGGTTACTCATTATGGTTAAGATACTTTAATAAGTTTAGTCCTGAAATTTTGTTAGAAGATAAAGATTTTCAACAAATTTTATCCTCTGAAGATTATTGGTATCATATGAGGGATGGTTTAATTAGTAAAGTTCATGAACACAAGAAATTTGCTTTAACTTTAGTTCAATTGTCAGTTAGATCTTTAGCAGTGAATTTATCTTGCCCTATCATCAATTGGGATATCTCAAAAAGGGATGAATATTTAGAAAGTTGGAAGAGATTCTGTACTTTATATGAAATCTTGGGTATCGATACAGCCATGAATCAAATTGAAGCTGCATCAAATGATATGGTTAGGATTTTATCACCTACATCTCCAATTCCAGTTCCATTCGCATTGACTATTTTATCTGTCGGTTTCAAAGCATCTATGGAAAGTGTTAGAAAATTCTCTATGAATATGGTTTTCTACTTACCAAAGGATAGTTTAAGTCTGTTCAAGTATGACTTTAAGTTTTTAACCTCAATTTTCTTACCATTCACTTTAAATGCTTCCCATTTCAATACCAAAAAATTCATGGATGGTAAATACTCTTGTGATTTTGGTGAAAAACTATCTAAATTTGTGTCTGACTGTGTGGATAGTTTAGAAGACAAAAATGATATTTCTGTGTTTGTTGAACAAGTTTTACAAATTTTAGTTGATAATAAACTATCATTCGATCCTGCTAGAATATATGTCTCTAGGGGAATACTTACAGCGCTACAAAATAGACACATTTCAGTGTTGAACTCTAAGCATTTGAATCTACTTTACTCATTATTTGGTTGTAATGGTGAAAGTGAAATATTCTATGTTACTATTCATGCTATCCATTTAAGACTATTGTTGCATATTGATACTGAAATGGTCAACTTAAAAACAATCTTTGAAAGTTTAAGTAGTTTTGTTCAACACAATGGTTATAAGATTTATATTGAAAATGAAGAGTTCTTCATTGATTTTATAAACATGAATTATGATAAAAGAGAAGTTTTAGAGTTCTTTGAATCTGACAACTCCAAGGTTAGTATTGAACTATTCACTTTAGTTTTATCTAACTTACTGCAAAACAGAGTTAATATAACATCTCTAGTTCCAAATGTCTTATCTTTCCCAAATTCTGAAAAGTTATTGATGGAACTGATGTCATGTGGTTTAGAATTCTCCGACTTCATATTAGATCCTTTAATTACATCAAGACTTCAAAGATTAATTGGTGATCAATTGGAAGGTTCCAAAACTTTAGATTCTGCAGCATATTCCAACTCTAAGAAGTTCATCTCTAATAAACTTTTGCTCAATGATGACTTCTGGATGAGTGTTGAATTGAACACTTTATTTGATTTACTTGTTCAAGATCTACAATCATCTGATAATGAAGATTCTTTGAGATATTCTGTTTCTCAATTTGAATTTTTAACCAACTGTATTTCTAAATGTATCTATAACGAAGGGTTCGGTATTAATATGGAAGTTATCACTTTATTGTTGAAAACTTCTTTCCAAAAGCAACCAAAAGGTGGTGACAAAACATTCTACAAAGTTAAAGATAAGTTTTATGGTCTGGTTCTAAATTCTATAGAACAAATATTAAAAATAGTCACTGTGACACCACAATTGAAAGAACAAATATTAGATATCTCAGAGTCTTTAGTTAGTCATTCTGAGTATTACGGTCACCTGGCAAATGTTTCACTTTTAAAAGCTTTAATAAGTGCAGACAATTTAGGTAAAGATTTAACTGTTGATAATGCCATTTCAATTATGAATGTTCTGTATTCAATCTGGGAAGCTTTAACTGCAGATAGATTAATTTTAACTCAAAAAGATCTACATCATAATCTCCTTGAGTTACTACTAAACAAAACTATTTTGAAACTGTCTGCATCAGATGAACGTTTATCTGACAAGATTTTTGAAATTTCTGATGAAGTTATTGAGAATTCATTTGCAAGAAAGTCACTCTTACCAAAGCTTTTCAAAACTATTTCCGATTACCAAGTGGAAGAAAATGAGGCATTCGAAAAAACCTTGTGGTTGGGTAAATTATTGGTCAAAGGTGCTTTCTTCTTACAGATCTCTCACAATTTGTTTAGACTAGATATGGTTATCTCCGATTTGTACAATAAGTCATTGAATATGGCTGGTGTTAGCTTGTATACACAGTGTTACGGTCCTGCAGAAATTAGTTACAGGGTTTTCGTCAGTGTTAGTGTAGCATCCATTAAATCACCAGAGTTTGCCATGGGAATGTGGCAATACATTTTGGAAAATGATGATATTTTCCATTTAATCAACGTTGTGAGAAGAACTGATGCGACTGAACAATGGAAAAGAATGCAATTGAATACCCTATTGTTATTAACATGCAAGATCTTACCTAAAGAATACTTGATCAAACAAGTGAACGAAGTCATTCTTCCTTTGATTTTCAAAGAAGCAAGTCCTCTATGTCGTATGTACTTAGAGTGGATCATTTCTTACTGTATCTGTGCTTTCCCAGAGTCAATGGACTTATTACTGAAACACTTTGCTGTTGATATTAGTGAACAACAACCTGTTTCATTAACAGTCTACGAAAGAATCACATTCTTGGTTGCACAACAAATGAATAGCCAGGATGAGGCCAAATTCTTAGAAAGTTTTATTGTCAATGTTTTACTTCCATCTTCAACTGCTAACAGAGCACTAACAAGACACTTTTCTGTGTCATTAATCTGTTCTGTGTACTCGGAAATTACCAAAAAGAATCTACAAATCAATTCTGAGTTAGTTCAAACACTATCTTCAATCTACAATACTTCTGCTAAAGCAGAAGGTTTTGATCAATTTAGAACTGGTGATGCTATGCTCTGGAATATTGCTACAGATTATAACTTGGTCAGTATCAGTGGTGGTGTCTTGCTGAAAATTTCAGATAGAGAAATTGATGCAATTAGAGAAAAAACATGGGAAGAGTTTGTCACAGATGACCAGAGGGAATTACTCCGTCTTCCAATTGGACATGATGAAGAGAACAAATGGATTCAAAAAAAGAGAAGCGCCGAAGTCAAAATTGAAACATTTTATGCATCATATGATGACTCTGCATCATCATTACTTCAAACCAAGAGTGGTGCGTGGTCAACAGTTATGGAAGTTGATGATAATGCTAGAGCTGCATCAAGTATAAAAAGATCACCATTGATTGTTGTCGGGTCTTTAGTTGATAAAGCTCCTAATTTAGGAGGTATTTGTAGACTGTGTGACGTCTTAGGTGCAGGTTGGCTGACCCTAGATGACCTGAGTGTGAAAAATAATGGTGAATTCAAATCAGTTGCTGTCACTGCTGATAGATGGATGCCAATGTTAGAGGTTAAGATTGCTGATATTACTGAATTCATGAGAATGAAAAAGAAGGAAGGATACACATTGATAGGTTTAGAACAAACTGATAATTCTGTTGAATTAAACGGTGATTTGAAATTCCCTGAAAAATCTCTAATTCTGTTAGGTAAAGAAAGAGAAGGTATCCCAGGTGAGTTATTGGCTGAATTGGATATGTGTGTTATTATCAAACAGGTTGGGGTTATCAGATCAATGAACATCCAAACAGCTACTGCTGTTATTGTCCATGCTTACTCTTCCCAACATTGTTGAAGGAGATTAGATACTATTTTATAGATTTTTATAGATTTTAATAGATTTGTTAATGTTTTTTTTATGCAAATATTATTACAGATTTTTTTTTTTGAGGTTAAACGATAGATATATATAAATAGTATACAGGACTTAGAATGCTGCAGCAAATTCATCTGCTTCTTGCTCTGAGATTGAATTTAATGATACCACAACAGAGTCACCAATTTCTTTCACAGTCTCCATTGCTTTGAAAAATGTAGATTGATTGAATCCTTTACCATCGACAGTAGATAATGTAACTGATTGAACAGGAGCTACTATCTTTCCCTTGTTAAAACCTATACATATACCATGTTCGAGCACTTGTTCTTCTTCTAAAGATGGATCTATTATCACATTGTTTCCAACAACACCAGCAACGAAAAGTAATGTAGGGCTGAAATCAGAGTCTTCTGGAATCAATGGATTAGAAGATTCCCAATCATCAGAGAAGGAAGGTTCTTCTTCCACTTCTCTATCATTTGTAGTAGATGTTAATAATGGTAATCTTGTAGTTTTCAATGCAAGATACGTTCCCATTGATGTAAAAGACAAAAGAGAGTATAAAGTATAAGATGAAGCTTGGAAATCTAAAGGAATTGAAAGGATAACAATATCAACAAATAATTGATAGAAATATTTATCTGTTAATTTAAGAGTCTTGGAATCGAAAGTATCAATAAGAGATTTTGTTAAAAAAGTGGAAAGATCAAGACATAAAGCAGAATCATCTCTTTGACCTTGAATATCAACATCAACTTGAATAAGGTTATCCAAAGTTTTAGTCTTTATCACTTTTGCCTTGATACTAGTAATAATTTCCAATCCATCTGCAGTAACTACTCTTGATGAACCATTAGAGTTTGGAAGGAAATAACATGAGGCTTTAAGAGGTCTGAATTGATTGTAATTTCTAGAATCTGTTCTAGCTATTTGAGCAGAAGTAAGAGATTCATAAATATATGAACGTTCAGCAGGAGATAGAACCATGGTAATTTTTGATTGGTGTTTATGTAGATATATATATATATATATAGTTTGAAAACTACTATAGTATTACTTCTTTTTCATTTGAGTTCCTTTAATAACTAACATTTTGAAAATATTTAACATAAAAAAAAAAATTTTAAAGATCTAATCACAAAAATACATCACTACACGTTTAACATTGAAAACTTTCAAAAAAAAAGTAAAATTAAAAAAGAAATGCGCAAGCCCGGAATCGAACCGGGGGCCCAACGATGGCAACGTTGGATTTTACCACTAAACCACTTGCGCTTCTTGTTGTCAAATTTGACTAACGGTCTAAGTTGATATATTTTATGAAATAATTTTCCAAAAAAACTTCAAATTTATGATCAATTGTGGCTTACAAGTATCCTATTTTAATTTTTTTAAAAAAACAAGTTAAACAACTTTTCAATGGGTAATCTATGGTTTTAAAACAATTTAATTACTAAGTAGGTCATTGAGACTGAAGAGGAACTATAAAATATTAATAAATGATTGCTCTGTATAAATTCTTATGGGTTGAAAGTCTAGAAAATTAAATATATTTTTATTATAAGTGAGATAAATGGATTAACTTTTTTTTTATCTCAGTTCAATAGCTATATAGCTTAATGTTGGTTTTAATACATATAACAAAGCTTTAGTTCAATTAACTCTTCAAGTAGATTATAATATAGTAAAATGTAACTTTAAAAGTATTATTGGTTAAAATATGGCTTAGTTTACAGTCTACATGGTACTTTCATGATTACGACGAATAAAGCAAAATTTCAGCCTAATAACAATGGAACTCGAACTCATTTTTAACGTCCTTGATCTAGCTAATATTGCTTGTCAATCTGTAGTATATTTATGCCCAAGTAGGCCAACTTAATTAAGTATAGAAACTGTAGAATTAATTTTATGACTAAAAATAGAAGATCAAATTAACTGGGGGGTTCTCCCCATGGAATGAAACATATCCCTGAGAAAACACAAAAAAAAGCCTCTTCCCCTGACCAAAAGTAAAATTCACCACGCGTACGCAACTTGTGAACGCCTGAGACAACACTGCACCGGGCACATTGTCCACCAAAAAAAAACCCATAAAAAATCCGGGCATGGCAAAAGGAAATCAAGTTGAGTTTCAAAAATGATCGATGTGTTATTATTATTATTTTGCTTCAAATTAGAATTCAATTTATGATCCCTTTGATATTGTAATATATTAGTGGTATATTTCTTGAATAATTATCAGAAATTTATATTATTTATTTGAAAATAATTTTTTAGAAAGAATAACGTTCACAATGGATAGGAGTAAAGTTGAGTTTAACGAGTTTAAACCTCAACTTTTAAAGAGTAATGATGTTGAATCTGCCAGTTATGTTCATCAGTCATTGGCTACTTATCTAACAAATGTTCATATAGAATTGGATCATAGATCAAAAGATATCACTAATGATGAACTTAGCTTTATTTTAGATCAATTGGATTTGTTAATTAATCATTTTTTGGAAACATTTGCGGATATAGCTGAGGTTCATCATTTAACAGTGGATATCAATAGATTGATCGGTAAAGTTTATACATTGAACCTTTCATTGATGATGAGAAATGCTCATGAGAAATTTAGTATAAAATTACTTGATTTGACTACTAAATTGAACGAAATATTGACATCAAATATTAAAAAAATTAATATTAAGACAAACTGGTTTAGTTCATTGAAGCATATGGCTTTGATTATTTTGCAAAGTATTTTCACAAAATTCAATGGTTTTTTGAATTCATTCAAGAATCCACTTCTTACAAATTTATATAAATATGTTAAAAAATGTCACGATTATTACAATGCATCAATTGAAAATTCTATATTTAAAGCAAATTATTTCACCGATTTTACCGTTTTAATTGACATTGTTTTAGCAAATGATAATAGTAGTGCTACTTTGGATGATAAGTTATTTGGTAGATTGTTAAAATTATCTAAATTTGTTACAGAGAAGAACAGTTCAAATTCTTATACATATCCATTATTAAGTGTTGTTCATTCATACAATTTTTCAGTTTCACTGTTAAAATCAGATAGATATGTTTCATCAATTACAAACAAAAAATCATCAACACATATTAATCACTATTTAACGAATATTTTACCTCATATCAATGACTATATATCTGCAATGGATACAGAATATAAAAAATTAAGACTTTCATTGGCTAAAAATGTATCTGATTTACTGGTTTTCAACTATATAGTAAATGGTCTCTCTGTTAATGAAAACGAATCTTTTGATTCCACAATTAGTTTATTATTCGCCAACTATACAAGAACAACATCAAACTTAGAAGTTAAAACAGGTATAATCGAAGCTTTAATTCAGTTTATTTCCAAGTTGAATCTATATCATCAAACCAATAGTGTCAGTACTGGCTTCAAATCTGGAATTAATTTTGCCAGTTTGAAGTGTTTTGACTGTTTGAATGCATTATTCTACCATATCTTTGGTATAGGATCCTCTCCTTTCATATTTAAAGGATTACCAAAAGAGGACCAATATACAACTATCGACAATTCATCTTCTTTACAAATGGCAGCACTTGCATTGAATCACGTTGAGATTTTATATAAATTCTTTATGAGAGAGGTGGATTCGGATATCAATAAACTCATCATTTTAGGTAAGGTTACCTTGGGAAATTCTTCAGATGATACAACTATAAAATTCCCTAGTCTTTCAGATACTTTTCAAACTTCTGCCGCTGAAGTTGAAAACCAATGGTACGTTCTGTCATTACTTAAATTGATACAACTATTTGTCCAAGACCTAGGTCAATATATCTTATCTCAACACGACGGTCTTTCTGACTCACATGAAGATCTTGCAACTCAAATATCCTTTAAGTTATTCAATCTTTGTAAACATAAGAATTTCAAGATTAGAGTTACTGCAGTGGAAACCTTAGTTGATTTATTAAAGGTTAAGCCAGAATTATCTTTCAATATCTTGAACAATGCATTTAGCTCGTTAACAGATTCATTTGAGGATCAACCTGACAAAAGTTTTGCCTTTAATGAAAATCATGGATATGCATTCTTGATTTCTTCAATCTTATCAACTTGTTCTAAGGATTACATTGACTCTGACTTTGTGTTGAAGGTTTTTTCAATTACTACAAATTTCTTGAAGAAATTCAATTCAACGGTTGTTACAAATAATTTATTTGGTAGTGGTTCTGGAAGTTATATCTCAAATTCAAATTATGAAAATCAATTGATTAGTTGGATTATGTTAATGGGTCTTTTCAATTTTGCAACTGACGAAAATGGTACTTCTAACAACAATTTCTTCCTGCTTGAAAGTAGTCAGTTCATTAATATTTGGAAGAACCTATTAGCTCATTCTATTCCTTCAAACTTTGTTCAATATGAAACTAACACAGAGGGAGTATCAACTGTGACTAATATGAACGAAATAATGAAGTTAGTGGAAGTTAAGAACCAAGCATTAGTGTGCTTATTGAGTTACATTACGTATTTATCTTCAACTAGCTCCTCATCTATCTTACACATCCATGGCAGCAAATCAAAAAGTAGTCTATTAACTCCAGAAATTGCTAGACAGTTGAATCAAATCATTCACCAAAGTTTTATATTTATTAACAATGTGAAAGCCCAGGTTGCAAGTGTTCACAGTATCCCCAAGATTTTAGATACCACTATCAAAATGAATAAGTTGAGAATTTTTCAAAACTTTATCAAGTTAATGCCTTTCTTGAACATTAAAAACGAAATTAACTCCACTATGTTGATAGAAATCGTAAAAAACTTGAGTGATAACAATCTGTTCAATTATGAACCAGAAAATAACAGAACTGTTTCAAAGAAAGCACACAAGAATAAAAAAGAGGTAATTGAGATAAAGGAATATGAGATTTATAAAGTGTGCGATGGCTTGAATTTTGGGTTAACAAGTAAGATCAGCATGTTCAGAATTGAAGAATTATTGGTTAAAGCAACTGGTTTTAACGGAAACAATCCACAACAGAAACCAACAGATTATGATATAGATACCATACCTCTACATGGATTATTCTCCATTGAATCTCCTTATGTGAAAAGTAACTTCAGTCCAATAACCATCTTTGATGACCCATTGGAAATGATGTGCCTTGAGACAATGCAGCACTTATTTGTGAACGATTACTTAATATTCTTGTATAATGGCTCATCTGGTCTCGGATACACAGATACAAGAAAGTATCCGGTCAACACTGAAACCATGTTAGTTGACATATCTGTCGAAATATTTGCTATATCTTTCCCATACTTATCATCGAAAGTTCAACAATCGGTTATAGAATCTATGAGATCTTCCATTTTCTTCAAAGAGAAAGAGAGTAAAGAAGGTAACCCTAACTACATTGTGACTGACACAAATAGCGCAGGTGATATTTTGAGAAAAAGAGCAATCACTATCAACTCTTCAGTTGCAATCCACGGAGCTTTGAGTTATATGAATAATCACAACTCCCACAAACAACATTCAAACAGTCCATCCAAATTACAATTGCCAAAAGTTATATCATCTTTGCTTATCGAAACTCTTAAAAATATTGATAGTAAAGATGCATTTATTTCTCTTCTTAATGCGGAGAGTATTGGATTATGCTGTTCTTTAGTAGACGAAAATCGTGAAGAGATGATATCCAACCAAGTTTCAGGTATTGTTAAGTCTATTGTTGATAATACTGATCCATATTCACGTTCATTCGACTGTCATTCATTATCCAAGATTGCGCAATACTCTAACTTGATCAATACCTCCACTATTTTGAATGTTTTGTTCACCTTGCTATTTGATCCCCATCCAACAGTCCATGCTGCCTCGATGGATTCATTGACAACTATAATTTCTAGTCAGCCTCAAGTTGAATTGAGTGGACAGTTACTATCAAAGATCGTCAGTTCGCTAGAGAAAATATGGTTATCTGATGATTATGGGGTTTACTCACCTGTGACTGTGGCCTCCAATATTAACTACAATTCTTATTCAAACTCTGCATTAGTCTCCGCCAAATTGATCAGAGTCCTTATCAATACTGCAGGTCCTACAATCAGTATCTGGGAAGAAAATAACAAAACAACTTTGAGAAACATAATTTTTGGTTTGATGAATATTGTGACAAATGATTTTGAATTAGTTACTAGAGAGTTATTGAAGGCACTAGAAGAACTTATTGTCTTTGATAGAGCCTCTATCCGTATCGAAGAATACACACAGTTTGTAAAGTTTATCTTGATAAATAATTTCAAAGTGGGTGTTTATACTAATAGTTTGAGCTCATTGCCTATTGCTGACGATGATAACGATTCAACTTCAGCGTTATTCCCAAATACCACAAGTGATATCAACTGGAAATTAGCGTTAGAATCCTATCATCAGTTACTGAGACTTCATCCTGCTGGAACTTCTATCATCGATAGTGAAATTAAAGAGCTACTTTGGATATCACTGGAATACGATCCAGATAATATTTCTGTAAAAGAAATACTAATAAACTGGCTCGAAGAATCTTTCACTAAAAAAACTGATGATTGTTTGTTATGGTTCGATAAATTAGTTGAGCTTTTCAATATGCCAAAGCTCAAGATCTACGAGCCCCTTCTTAGTATATATAAAAAGAGAATCAACAATGGTGGTATGTTTTTCAGCTTCTCTAGATTTGCATCTAAGTCACAATCCAAACCTATATCTACATCTTCAACCACTAATACATCTGCTTCAAAATCTGATCAGGCAAATATGAATTTGGATGATGAAGGCGAAACTTTTACCAATACAGAGGATGACGTTGGACTAAAGAGCGACACAATAGACGAATCACATGCACACTCTAGAATTGACAGTGACTCCAAAGAATCCAGTCTAAACAAGACGAACTTCAGCCAAAGTAACTTGGTCCAGCTTATGGTCTTGGAAAATGAACCGACCAAGTGGAGATTTAAGTTGTTTATTATCGAGCTGCTGATTCAATTATTGAGTTTCGCCAAAAACGACCCTAAAATGAAATTGTACTTATCCACTAAGATCCCAGAATTTGTTCGTATTACATTTGTATGCTCCAATTCAAGCCTAGTCAAATTGAGAATTGCTTCATTGACTCTATTGGGTGATATCATTGAAATATTTGGTGAGATGAATGATCCATTATACCCTGAAGTTTCCATTTTGGATCAACAACAGGCTCAGATAATCACAGCTATTGTTCCATCCTTCAATAAGGACTCGACGATCGAGCTTGCTGGTGCAGCTATGGTTCTAGCCTCTAAATTAATCAGTAGTAGAATTACTCATATTTCCAGAATGACCAGGGTTCTGAAAGTTTTAACTTCATCTTTAGAATCTTTTGCCATTATAAATCAAGGTAGTGGTATCGATTCCTCAAGTATCTCTGGTGATCAAAAGACTTTAAAGATTGGTGACATTTCTGTTTTAACTGCCAAATCCCAAAATAAGGTTAAAGTTCATATTTTACAAGCATGGGCTAGAATCAAGATTCATAGCTCCGAATCTGATCTTGAACTACAGAAACTTGTTGATAAATATAGCGGAATATTAGTTCCTTTATGGCTTTACTCATTACGTGACTTCGCCATGCTGAAACACGGTAGTGACTTTTTGGCTGGAAGTTCTGATGATGTTGATATTTCAACCTATGAAGAATGTTGGATAGATTTTGTCGAGGTTATCAGTTTGATTGTGGAAAAAGATCCTAGTCAATTCAATGACATATTGGGTGAAGATCTTGGTAACTTTTTCTTCATTCTATTTGGCCAGTGTATCGAATATCTAATTAAAATATCTTCTGGATCTAACTTATCTGTATCAGTCAACGATCTCAGAGTTGTTAAATCATTGAATAGAATTTTGAAGCTGAATGGTGCCATAGACGTTTTATTCAAAGACACAATATTTACTGAATTTATAGATTTACTTGATAGATTAGTTTCAATTTCGAATCCAGTATTCAAAGCTAGTATTGTCGAGTTATCAACCAGTGTTTTTGAGCAATACTTCTCCAAATCATCATCTGATTCAACTCAAAAATCACCAAATGAACTACATAGTGATGTTGATAAATTATTCGAGTTGTTAAGGATCAATATGTTGGCTATCATCAGAATTTTGCCATTCATTAGAGACCGTGAGGTTAATGTTGATAAGTTGAATCCAATTACTGGTACCGAATTGGTCTTGTTAAAAAAATCTTTTGATACTATGATAGAAATGATTAGCCATCTGCCTGAAGTGATCAAGGTTGATTTTTACTCTTGTATTTTATACTCATTAACGTTAATCTATGAATTAGACAACAGGGATATAATTGCCATTTTGCTTCCAACTTTGAAGAGACTAATATTTAATTTGAATGCTTCTGAAGGCCAATCACCAAAGTTAAGTCAATTCTATAAGACTATCAAAAAGCACTTGAGAAATAACAATAGTAATTCATTACTAACCACTTTCATCATTGTGACAACTGTTAACAACCTACTTCTAAGCGAAGTTGATTGTGATGATATTGCGGACTCTATTATTTCTGGATTAACTTCTGAGGAGACAAACTTAAATGCTTTTGCCACCCAAACAATCAAGAATTTAATCAAACTGAATAAGGAAGGTTACAACGGATTAATTCTATCCAAACTGATCCCTAAACTACTCAAGTTATTAACTGATGAATCAACAGAAATTAAGGAACCTAGATTAGTCTTAGAAGTTTTGGTTATATTAACTAAATCCTTGTCATCTGAGGAAGAAATTATTTCTTCTATGAAGCTATCTATTCCCGTCCTCATTTGGTTCGATGATTATAAGAATGGTGAATTTACAAGCTACATTCACGATAAATTGATCGAGTTGATCAACTTCTCTCCAACCAACTTCAAGACATATATTGAAACAGTTTGTGGAGCTCAACAAAAGTCAGCTATTGAGACATTGGTTAAATATAATTCGCAATCAGGCGTAGATGAGCATGGTCTAAATGATGCGGATACATCTTCTGGGGAACAATCACACATTCAATTGAAAACTTTCGGTTGATTAAAATTATTATTAGCTTTTAAAAATATGTATAGATAGATATATTAATAAATTTGTATTAATGTTTTTTTACTCATATATAAGCCACAGTCACTATATTAAAGGCACAAAAAAACAAAAACAAAACGGGTATATTAAGTGGTAAGAGAAAAAAAGAACAACAACACAAGTATATTATTACTAGTAAAAATTTAATGATAGAAAAGAGACAATGTTGTAAAATTGTAAATCTAATGTTTAGACTTGGATGCTAAACACATTTTATTGTACTTAACCTCATCGTTAACAATAAACTCAGCCAACTTTTGTTGGATATCAAGAATTCTATCATCTTGAAGGATAACGATCACTTTATCAGAAGCTAAAGTCAAATAAGACATCACCTTCTCAACCAATGCGATTGATTTTTCATCATTAACTATCTTTGAAACGATTTCATGGGATGAAATTTTAGTATATAACTGATAAATTTTATCAGAAACTGACTTGAAATGATGACAAGGGATTTTTTCCAACAATGAATTAAATTTTTCTTTATTTGATTCACTTAAAATTTTTTTGAGTAAAAAGTTAGTTTCTGATAAAGGTAAGTAAAGTAATTTTCCTAATCCATGACTGTTATTAGCATCGATAAAATCAGCACAGTGAATTAGATTCCAACCATCAATTAAAACATCCACAGTACCATTAACTTCAGGTGAGAAAACAGAAATTTCACCCATTTCCACATCCACAGGAATATTCAAATCGAAGTAGTAGTCACACTGAGAGAAATCAGACACCAGTGAACTTTCATATTGATTTTTATTGTTGAAATGGGTTGGAATCTGAGAGACAGAATCAATAACTCCATAGACGGATTTATCTATTGGTTCTTTAAAATCACCTGGTAACATACCACGGAATCCACTTTCCACGAATAATAGTCTTTGATTTGAAGATAAGAAGAAAGAAGAAGGATAATGATACCATTCTCTACCAATACAGACATTTTCCAACTGTGAATTAGAAACAGACTGTGGTAAATATTTGAAAACTGTTAAAGGTGTTGAATAATTTTGAATCAATGAAAGTATTCTTAGAGATGAAACAATGGTAATAGTGAAGAAAATTCCAAATTTAGATAACAAAGTGTAAGATTTGTTAAAAATATTTGAATAACCAATAATATTACAAGTCTTATCAATTGCAAAAGCTGCACTAACTGAAATCAAATGATAAATTGGATACATAAATCTTTCCTCTTTATGTGGTTGGGAACCTAAAATGGCAAACCATAATGGTAATGGAGCCAATAATGTTTTAACTTGCCAAAATTCAAATTTACCATATGAATTAACAGTAATTAATCCAACAATGGCAAAAATGAAACCAACATTGAAATTTAACAATAAATTTAAAATGTAGTATGAGATTGGTTCAGTACCAAAAATATTAGGACCTGAATCTTCAGTTGCATAGAAAACATTGTATAAAAGTATATTCAATGGGACTAAAGTTGGTTTCTTATAGAAAAGATAATCAACTTGAGATGAGACAAAACCAACAATAAATAATGAACTTAAACCGATTAAGCCAAATAAAAACAATGCAGAATATGATTTTCTAAAAATTGAAGTAATTAAAGTATATATGATGAATGGTAACACTAAAATCAAAGCAAATGGCCATCCTAATAATCCACCTAAAGATATAAACACAACTGAAGCTGTGAAAAATCTATTCTTTGAAACTTGAGATTCATTCAAGATATGATTCATAAAATTTAAATTTTCGTCATTTTCAAGTTCCTTTGACTTTAAATTAACCTTTAATTTTTCATTAATACTTGATGTAATCTTCAATATAAATTTATCATACTTTAAATAATTTATCATTGAAGATGTGGCAAATATACCCATCAATAAACTAAAACTACTTGGTAAGATACTAATTGAAGCATGTGTCATACCAGTATTGAAAATTTGTAAAATTATAAACCAATTTGAAACTGATAGTGATATATATCTTAGTGAATCTGTTAAACTTAATTCTGCATATACAAACGATAAACTGATTAAAATTCTAATTAGATAGAATTGAACATACGATGGTATAATGAAACCATACTCTTTAAATAGAGTTGATTGAATCAACTTGAATGGATAATTAAACAATCCAAACGGTAACAAATAAGCCCATGATCTAATTGCATATATTGGTGAATATTCCCATGTTTGTTTACCAAAATATCTAGTTAAAAAATTTAATGGTTCCCAATAGTTGAAAACTTCATCACAGTCTGAAATGATACCATAGAATGCAGAATACAATCTAATGGAAATCAATCCAATAACAAAGATTGAATTTGTCTTAAAACCTAACATTTGATACCTCTTATGACAACCTGCCTTATAAAGAATAAAGAGACAAATGATTAATTGTATTGTGTGATTTAAGTTTGTCGATTTAAATATTTCTTTACATTTCGCATTTACATTTTATTCCATGCGGCTTAACCATTTACTAACAAATAATCAATAAATCAATAAATAATCAATAAATGAGTAATAAATAATCAATAAATAAGTAATAAATAAGTAATATAAATAAGTAGTATAAATAAATAGGGATGGAGGATGGATGGATGGATGGACGTATGGATGGATGGGTGGACGTATGGATGGATAGAGGATAGAGGATAGAGGGATGAATGGAGGGAATACTATTTATCATTTTTAAATCTATCCTTTGAATTAGCAGCCCATAAGAATGAATTCTTATCCAATTGTTCACCAACCAACACAGTATGAGGAGGTTGAAATTGTTTCTTATCAGAATATGTAGATTTAACTTCCCACCATTCAACATCTTTCATAATTTCTGATTCTCTATTATAATAACTTAATGTTCTTCTAACTATATCTCTATCTTGTTCAGCCTGTAATAAAGGTAAAATATTCATTCTAGACCAAATCTTTTCTCTTGATAATTCAATCATTTCTCTATTACCAAGTGCTAATTTATAAAAACCATATGTCATTGTACCAACCATTAATGCTAACCAAATATTTGGTCTAAATCCTCTAGATGGAAGATTTCTTTTCCATTGAATCTTTTCATACCCACCAACTGGTGGTAAATCTTGATGATGTGCCATTGTACTCTACTGCTTATACCCGAGTTGAAAAAATACACCGACTGAACAAAGAAGGAAAAAGATTGAAAAAAAGGGGAAAATTTAAGTATAAAAACACACACAAATTTTTCCCATTTTTTTTCTTTTTACCCCTCAAATTTTGCTTTTTTTATTTTTGCTCCTCTCAGTTCAATGATGAAGAAAACATCCTTACACACAAACAAAAATAAGCATCAGCCATAAATTATAAATAAGCCACATCTTATAAACACGCCACAACATAATTACATAATCAGCAGATTTGATTACACCGCCTTTATAATGCGCGCGCGATAAATTAATTGCAAATCTCTCGCCCGACGGAAAGCCCCCAAGTGTATATGTACGCAATTGTATAAATAAACGAATTATTTAAATGGTATCTATCGGTAAGTAAGTATACATTAATTTAACAGTTATTTATTGAATAGTATATTTACACCATTGAAATAATGACTACTAAATTAACAAGTAAAGAACAAGTTGAAACCATTTTATCCAAATATGATACATTCTTATTTGATTGTGATGGAGTTTTATGGTTAGGTACACATTTATTACCAAAAGTTATTGAAACATTAAATTTACTTAGATCAAATAATAAAAAAGTTATATTTGTTACTAATAATTCAACAAAGTCAAGGGTTGATTATACTAAGAAATTTGCCAAATTTGGATTAGAGGTTACCAAAGAGGAAATTTTTTCATCTTCTTATGCAACAGCAGTTTATATTGATCAAATTTTAAAATTACCAAAGGATAAAAAAGTTTGGATTTTAGGTGAATCTGGTATTGAAGATGAATTAAAAGAAGTTGGATATGAAACATTAGGTGGTACAGATCCAAGATTAATTGAATCTTTGAATTTAGATGATGAATCAGGATTAATTAATAACCTTGATTCAAATGTTGGTGCAGTTGTTACCGGATTAGATTTAAATGTTAACTACCATAAATTATCAGTTACACTGCAATATCTATTACAAAAACCTGAATTACCATTTATTGCAACTAATATTGATAGTACATATCCTTCTAAAGGTTTTAAATTACCAGGTGCGGGTTCAATTGTTGATACAGTTTCATTTGCAGCTGGTAGAGAACCTTCAATTTCATGTGGTAAACCAAATTCTGGTATGATGGATGCAATTATTAAACAGCATCAAATTGTTAGAGATAGAAGTATTATGGTTGGTGATAGATTAAATACAGATATGAAATTTGGTAGAGATGGTGGATTAGATACTTTATTAGTCTTGACTGGTATTGAAACTATAGAAAATGTTGATAAATTAGATTTAAATGAAAAACCAACCTATGTTGCCGATAAATTAGGTGATATTTATGAATTATTACAGTGATTAGACCTAAAATTATAAGTAGATAAATAAATAAATTTTAATAAAGCCGTCCATTTTTAAACTAAAATAATATTATGATGTAATTGAACAAAAGTCCAGGGGAAAAGAAAACGCAAAATCCATGCGCAAAATTTCTCATCCACCGCACATGATAAATTAAGTGTGGCCCTCCCCCGATTAATTTGATTTTTTGTAATAAAAGAAAAAAAATTGTTGAGAAGGAAGTCTTTATATAAAACTAATGGTATTATCTTTTGTTTTGCCAAACAAAGAATAGTTAATAAACAACTGTATATACATTCATACATACAATATATTCAATAATCTAACTCTGGTAGTTAGATAGATACATACATACATACATACAAATGACAGTTACACAGGAAACACTTGAAAATTCAGAATTAATCAACTGGACGATTTTTCAAGAATTATTATTAATGGATGAAGATGAAGAAGGATTTGCATTATCTTTAGTTCAAACATTTGTTGAACAGGCCATTGGAATATTTGATGATATTTTAAAACTATTATCATCGTCAACTGAGAATAAAACAGATGAAAATTTGAAAAAATTATCTTCAATGGGTCACTATTTAAAAGGTTCTGCAGCTGCACTAGGATTACAAAAAGTTCAATTAGAATGTGAAAGAATACAAAACTATGGTAATAAATTAAATTTTGATGGATTTGAATTGGCAAATATTGCACAAAATGATATTGATTGGTTTAACTGTATTCAATCTGCTTTTAATAACGTTTTAGAATCTTATACGGAGAGTAAAGAATTACTAGCAGATTTTTTCGAATCTGAATTATAATGATAAATGAACAATAATAATAACTAAATAAAATAAGTAAAAATTTTAAAAACACTTAAAATATTTAATGTTTTTAAAATATAATATAAAATAATAACTAATTAATTATATTTATGTAAAATAAACCACCCCAACATAACAACCAATAAATCATAGCTAGATAATAGCTATATATATCCTAGATACATATATATCAAATACTCCAATCAATGGATATATTAATTTTCTTTTAAACCTTTAACATTATTCTCAATGAATGAATATGACAGTATTAATCCAACAGATAAAACACCAAATGAAATAGCAAGAAAATTTAACTCTGAATCTGTAATCATCTTTGTAAATTATTGTATGTTATAATGTATAATTGTACTAAATAACTGTTATACCGTACATAAAGATAATGATGAGATGTTGTACGTGTGATCTTTTTAAAGTTCAAAAAATCTGTCCTTTTTTCCTTTCTGAAAGGGAGAAAACAAGCGAAATATTTTGTTGACAGAAATTTATGTGTCAATAATAATATATATATATAAACACTGTGCAGAGATGTATTACACTCAGCCACCTCAACCACACACAAAGACACATCCCTCGTAAACGCCACCCCCATTTGTTTTCAAAAAAAATTTATGCACCGCCTGATAACCGGCGGTTAATAAATTCACCGGAGGGGGAAAAATTAAACGGAAAAGGAGGAGAAATTCACTAAAATTTTCTCGACAAAAAAAAAATTCATTGAGTTCCCCAGGCTTTGTCAAATTGAAATATATATATTTATAATACAACCATTAATTATTTCCCCAACTTTTTCTGTTTTTTTGTTTTTTATTCTTACATTAATAAATGTTTAATAATATTTTTAAAAGGTTAAGCACTATCAATTCACATTTATCACCAGTTATAACTACCAAAAAAATGTCATCTGCAAGAAAATTAACATTTATTCCAGGTCCAATTGAGTTTTCAGATGCTGTTTTAACAGCAATGTCAACTCCATCTCAAGCTCATACATCACCAGAATTTGTTTCAGTTTTCCAACAAGTTTTAAAAAATACTAGAAAAGTTTTCAAATCAACTGATCCAAATTCTCAAGCTTTCATCTTAAACGGTTCTGGTACTTTAGGTTGGGATATTGTTGGTGCAAATTTATTAAATCAAGGTGAAAAAGCTTTAGTTTTATCAACTGGATTTTTCTCAGATTCTTTTGCCGATGCTTTGAAAGTTTATACCGATAATGTTGATATTATTGAAGCACCTAAATTTGGTCAAGCACCAGATTTATCTATTGTGGAAGAATACTTAGTTAAATCAAAGGAAGCAAATTCTCCATATAATATAATTACAATTACTCAAACTGATACATCATCAGGTGTCTTGACAGATGTTAAATCCGTTGCTAAGTTAGTTAAATCAATCTCTCCAGAAACTTTAATTATTGTTGATGGTGTTTGTGCAACTGCATGTGAAGAAATGGAATTTGATTTATGGGGTATTGATTACGTTTTAACAGCATCTCAAAAAGCTTTAGGTGTTCCATCAGGTTTATCAGTTTCATTCATATCTGAAAGAGCTTTAAATAAAGCTTTAAATAAAGAAAAACCAACTGCTTTCTTTGCTTCATTGAAAAGATGGACTCCAATCATGAAAGCTTATGAATCAGGTTCTGGTGCTTATTTCGCAACACCTGCCGTTCAATTAGTTCACGCTTTAAATGTTTCATTAAAAGAAATTCTTGCAGTTAATGACTCAATCGATGCTAGAATTGAAGCTCATAAAGTTGCTTCTGATAAGTTTAAAGATAACTTAGAATCAATTGGTTTTAAATTAGTTCCTGTTTCAAGAGACGTTGCAGCTCATGGTTTATCTGTTATTTGGTACCCTGAAGATTTAGATAGTGATAAATTTTTAGGTTTACTAAGAGAAAAAGGTTTCACTTTAGCTGGTGGTTTATACAGAGAATACAAAACAAAATATTTCAGAGTTGGTCACATGGGTGTTACTGCCGTTGGTGAAAGAAAAGCTGAATTAGATCAATTATTTGAAGCTATTAAAGAAGCTAAAGTTGAACTAACTAAATAATTTTGATAATTATATATTACTCTCTCACTCTTTAAAAAAAAAAAAAAATAAATAAATAATGTTTCAAATGTATTAAATTCTATACATGTTTTTCGTATATATATATATAAGTGTAGATTAAAAAATTAAATTAAACTGATAATGGGAATTGACCAGCCCAGACGGAAATATCTTCCTTTAATTTAGTTAACTCATCAGAACCTTCAGAAATTTTCTTCTTAAAGTCTTTTAATTTATTAGCTTCAATTGGTAATTCAGATTGAATTTGTTTAGCGAATTGAATAGCAATATCAATATATTCAACAATATTTTTGAAATCTTCTTCAGAGGCACCTCTAGTTGTCATTGCTGGAGCACCAATTCTAACACCACCTGGAACTAAAGCTGATTTATCACCTGGAATTGAATTTTTATTTAAAGCAATATTAATCTTTTCACAAACTGCTTCAATTCTAGCACCATCAATACCTTTATCTCTTAATGAAACTAAAACCATATGGGAATCGGTACCATCTGAAACTAATTTATAACCTTTAGTCTTAAATTCTTCTTCTAAAATTTTAGCATTCTTTAAAACTTGTTCTTGATATTCTCTAAATTCTGGTGTAGCAGCTTGTTTTAAAGCTGTTGCTAATGCAGCAATTGTATGATTATGTGGACCACCTTGATGACCTGGGAAAACTGAAAAGTTAATTGGATTTTCTAAATCATAGTAAACTTCTTTACCAGATTTTGGATTAACTGATCTAACACCTTTTCTAAAGAAAATCATAGCACCTCTTGGACCTCTTAATGATTTATGGGTAGTTGTAGTAACAATATCAGCATATTCAAATGGTGATGGAATAACACCAGCAGCAATTAAACCAGAAATATGAGCCATATCAACAACTAAATAAGCACCAACTTTATCAGCAATTTCTCTCATTCTCTTGTAATCAATTAATCTACAATAAGCTGAAGTACCTGCAACTAAAGTTTTAGGTCTATATAAAATTGCAGTTTTTTCAAGCATATCATAATCAATTATACCAGTTTCTAAATCAACTCTATATGGCATAGTTTCAAAATAAGTTGAAACTGCAGAAATTTTTCTAGTATCGGTTTGATAACCATGTGATAAATGACCACCATGTGGTAAATCTAAACCCATTAATCTATCATGTGGTTTCATAATTGCTTGATAAACTTGTAAATTAGCTGGAGAACCTGATAAAGTTTGAACATTAACACCCCATTTTTCTGGATCAACATGGAAAGCTTTTAAAGCTCTAGCTTGACATAATAATTCCATCTTATCAATATGTTCATTACCACCATAGTATCTAGCACCTGGATAACCTTCTGAATATTTATTACACATTGGAGTTCCTAAAGCATCAAAAACTGAAGTTGATGTGAAATTTTCTGATGCAATTAAAACAATTGAATGTCTTTGTCTTTCAATTTCATCTTCAATAATTTGAGCAACTTCTGGATCAGTATCTTTTAAATGACCTTCAACCATATGTTGATGGGTCTTTGATAAAGCATAATGTGTAGCAGACATCTTTTATAAGTATGTATATGTATATGTATATGTATAAATATATATATATGAATAATATAAAAAAAAAAGAGAAATAAACTAAAGAACTATTGAAAAAGGGAACAAAGGGAAAATTGGCCACAATTTATATAATAATTAAAAAATCAAATTTAAAAAAATTAAAATTAATTTAAGAAAAAAAAAAATTAAGAGAGAAAAAAGAGAAAACGTACCGCAAAAATGAATCATCGTCATACTAAAAAAAACATAAAACCCAAAAAACGGAAAAAGAGAAATTTAAATTGAAAAATAAAGAAGAAAAGCTGATTATATAATCATATATAGTACAATTTACTATGAGATTACGTAAATTTTATATTATGGGGTAATTTTACTTTTTTGACTTCTCTCAATTTAATGGCGGTGTTTAAAAAAAACAGATAATAACATGTGTAGAGATGTATATATTTTCTAAAGTGATTTTTTTATATCACATGAAGTCACGTGATTGGCTTCTGTTTCTGTCTCTCCCAAAATTTTTCAAAATTTCAAAAATATTTCAAAGTGATTGATTGATTGATTGATTGATTACAATTCTTACAGTATATTAAATTTTTAAAAAAAATTAAATAAATGATATTTTGATAATTTGATATTGATATTCTAGATAGTTTTGTAATAGAAAGTTATTAATATAATATATATCGTGAAAAATCAAAACCACACACACAACATTAAAAATAGATTATAATATGATAAACAACAAGATATAAAATATTTTAACGGTATGATTTTTGGAATCTAGCTCTAGCACCACGACCACCGAATTTCTTTGGTTCCATTCTTCTGGAATCAGCAATTAATAAGGTTCTGTCGTAAGAAGTGAAAACTTTCTTTAATTCATTCTTTGATGATTCATCAACGTATTTAGCAGTGTAAGCAATTAAACCTTTGGCAATAGCTTGTCTGATGGCGTAAACTTGAGAAACGTGACCACCACCGGTAACCTTGATTCTGATATCTAAACCAGCAAATTTATCTAAACCAACTAATAATAATGGTTCGTAAACTTTGTGTCTTAAGATTTCTGGTTGAACTAAGGTAATTGGAGTACCGTTAACCTTGATTAAACCTCTACCGGCTTTAACGTGAGCAACAGCAGTAGCGTTCTTCTTTTTACCAAATGTCTATATTAATATAATTATTTAATGTTAGTATAAAATTATGGCATATTAGGGGATATAAGTATAGTTTTGTGTTTAGTTCATTTGAAAATAGAGAAATATTGATATATTATAACAAAATTGTATTAAACGATGTTCAGTTATGATGTATTCATTTACCTAATTTTTAAAAAAAGCGTTTGTTACTGGTTTGAATCTATATTGGTGTATTGGATATTATTCATATGAAAAATTGACTAAATTCACCTGTAAACTTCTATTGCTTATATTCAAATTGAAACAAAAGTACCATATATGTAAAATAGAATAAGTAATATACAGTTATTGTTTAAAAACAAAACCCTTTCTATTACACATCAATTCTACACTGACACTTTGCTTGCTGTACGTATACTAATCATAATCCGTTTATTTGCATAGGGTGTGTTGTAACAAATGCATAGTTAGAAAACCTTTGTAATATGCTGTTTTTATCTGTGTTCCCAACTCAGGTAATACATATTATTAAATCTATAATGTTGTCTAATGTATTTCTTGTTCTTCAAATTTCCCACTCATCTATACTATATCCATTTTTTTTTAAATTGTAAAAGTTAATTATAACATACTTGGACTGATGGAGTTGACATTTTCAATGATTATATGGTATGTTTAGTCTATCTGAATGTATTAAAATCGAAAAAAGGTTAATATACTAAATATATAATTAAATAGATTAATTTTAACTAGATTGTTTAAAATTTTTACCACTTTGGCAAAGAGACAGGTTACAGTCAAAGACAGAGAGAATAATTAGAGAGTTTAAGAGATCCAAGTGAAGAGAGTAGAGGATACTAACAAACAGGAGTAAACAGGAGTAAACTGCCAGTAGGGGGGAGCAAGTAATGGGGGAGAAGAGTACAACAGACTACCCGGTGAATTGAATGTTACTACGGTAAGTATTACAACTACAGTATGAAGAGACTGAGACTGAAAAGAAGAGAAATCGGGGACAGACAAGGTATGCGGGAGAGGATACGATACGAACTACCACAGACGGGAAAACATTGTGCGCGCACGCCATAACTGAAAATTAAATTTTTTTTTCTTTTGTGATTTTTTTTTTTTTTTTTTGCTGCTTCCTTCTCTCACTCACACTCTCAAATGTAAAAAGTAATATGAGAATTATATAGCTTGGTGCGAGGTGTAAATAATTTAATTAGAGAATATGTGACTGTGTTTAGATAAATATCCTTTTTAGGTATAAATGTCTATACATCTGTCAATAATTAATTAAGTGTCAATTGACTTTTTTTTTTGTAATTCTTTTTTGGTTTGTGTTTTTTTTTTTACCCTGCAGCCTTTCAATTTTGTCCAGAAAATTTTTCTGATTCGCCCCCTACGAGTTCAATTCTTGTACTATCAGTCAGGCTATGGCATTTTCTTGTACATCCAGCTACTCCCTCCCTACCAAATTTTTTCTCTTTGTGTGTGTGTATGTGCGTGCGATATTTTCTCTTTGTTGCCTGGTAAATTATTTACTCCTCCCTTAACAAATTCAACTTTTGTTCTAAGACTCCTTTTGTAGTAAATCTTCTAATTGGTAATTAGTGAAAAAAAAAACTTAACTTTTATATATATCAAATTAACTTACTAAGTATATACTAATTTATATCATTTTAAGTCTTTTTACTTTGTAATATCTAAAGCAGTAACAATATATCAAAATGGGTATGTTATATCAATAGTTATAAATGTCAGTAGTTTATTATCATTCATTATTATGAGTTTTCAATATAGATACAACAAGGTATCAAGAGAATGAAGAAGTTTTTTTCAAAATAGTTTTATATCAGAGTCTTTGGATTATTTAAAAAGTATATTACATTACTGTGCAATAAGGGATATTAAAGAATACATTTGATGTATAGTTTGATAGATTATATTTTCAATAGACTATGTACTCAGCAAGCTATATTTCATGTTTGGATTAATGTTATAGAATTATCTCATATTGCAAAGTAGTAGATATACATACAGTGGAAAAGAATAACTCAGTGAGCTCAGTCCACTGAGTTATATTCAGATTAAATTATTCCAATATGATTTAGAATGTATTCTATCATGGCTATACATTCAATAATTTTATATAACAACATTTTGGGAATACTAGAAACAAAATTAAACACTATTATAGTACGCAACATACTAGATGATAATAAATAAATGACATTTTATTCACTGTTAAAATTATTTTAGCAGCATTTGAATTTACTTTATACTAACATTTCATGATTTTTTTTTTAAATTAAAATCTAATTCAATATAGCTATCTCAAAGAATCTACCAATCTTAAAGAACCACTTCAGAAAGCACTGGCAAGAAAGAGTCAGAGTCCACTTGGACCAAGCTGGTAAGAAGGTTTCCAGAAGACAAGCAAGAGCTGCTAAGTCAGCTAAGGCTGCTCCAAAGCCAATTGACTCATTAAGACCAATTGTTAGAGCCCCAACTATCAGATACAACAGAAAGTTGAGAGCCGGTAAGGGTTTCACTTTAGCTGAATTAAAGGCTGTTGGTTACACTGCTAAATACGCTAGAACCATCGGTATCGCTGTTGACCACAGAAGAGTTAACAGATCAACTGAAACTTTCGAAGCTAACGTTGCTAGATTAAACCAATACAAGGATTCATTAATCATCTTTGACAAGGCTACTAAGCCATCTGGTGAACAAGTTTCCGTTGCTGCTGCTTTCCCAATTGAACAAGCTTCCGCTGTTGAACCATCAAGAGCTGTTGTTGTTCCAGAACAAACTGCTTACAGAACCTTAAGATTAGCTAGATCCGAAAAGAAATACGCTGGTACCAGAGCTAAGAGAGCCAAGGATGCTGCTGAAGCTGAAGCTGAAAAGAAGAAATAAGTTTGATAATAATTTTTAAATATTTAAATTTTTTTGAAACTTATAACAATAAACCTTCTTTCTACACTTTTACCTTTTTTAATTGATGTATCTTATGTCTTTTTTATTAATGCATTAATTATAATTATTATATACTAAAAAAAAAATATATCTTTAGATATGTGCATCCATCGACCAACAAAAAAAAAGATTGAAGGTTAGGTTTTTGTTTTAAATTTCAAAGTCTAATTGATTTCTAGGGGTTGTTAAATTATTTTTATAAATTATTTTACATATTTGTTTACTACTTTTTAAGTATTTTGCTTATTAATAATGTTACTGAGATTAAAACATACACGTTTTTCTTTTTTAATATGTTCCATTACAATGGTAACTGTTGTATTGTAAAGTCTAATTATTGGTTATCGATATGTAGATTTGGGATGCGTAGTACAAATATTTTTAAAGAGGAAGGGAATCTAGCTTTAAAATTTAATCGATTTCTAGTATACTGACTCTCTACATAGCCTTACTAAATACATCGAAATTTACATCTACAACGTTCTACAAATTCAAAGACTTTTTATACAAGTCTCTTGTTGTCCAAATTTTGTTTTGATTAGTAACATTTTGAATTTGTTTTATTTTATTTGAATTATTAGTTATAATCCTTTTTGTAAACCATTAAAAAATATTGTTTATTAAATTATACACATAAACTTCTAGTTATTTAATCGAATAAACCTAAACCCATGTCATCATCGGATTCTTCCTTTTCTTCTTCAACAGCTTCTTCAGCAGCTTCTTCAGCAGAACCGGCAGCAGCACCGGAAGCAGAAGCACCAGCAGCAGCAGCTGGAGCAGCAGAGAAGTTGAAGAATAACTTGGAAACGTCTTGAGCAGCTAAAGCCTTGGAGTAAATTTGAGCCCAGATGTTATCAATTTCAATGTTAGCACCAGTGGTTAACTTTAATAAGTTTTCAGTGGAGATTTCTAAGTCAGCATCTGATAAAATCAAAGCAGCGTAAGATAAAGCGGATTCAGTAGACATTTTTGAATATAATTTAGTTCTAAACTTGATTTATGTTCTAGGTGGAATAATCACTTTTAAGCGAATATAAATTTGCAGACTATTTCCTTGAATTTTTTAAAAACTAAAATCCAAAGTATAAGAACTATACACTACAACAAAGGTGGAAAAAGCTAGATTCAGTATCTTTTTTCAAAGAGTGTACTAAGGTGAAAAAAAGATTTGAGAAGGTTTCAATTCATCATCTCTCCCATTGGAAATTTTTACAAAAAAAAAAAAACTATATGATTACATAATATGAATTATAATACTGCCAAAACCCCAAAATCTCATCGATCAACTGAAATTTTTTTTTTGGTTTTTGTTTTTTTTGGTTTTTCATTCATTTGAAAACGTTGCGCTTATAAAGTTACTTTTTGGATTAGGTAAGTTTTATAGAGGTGTGAGGTGGAGGGTTTTAAATTATACTATTATATCACGTGACTGTATATATCAATAACACCTGACACCAATGTGTGTGTGTGTGCGTATTTTACCCTTTAATACCCCAAATAGATCCTTCAATTCAATAATCGTACAATGATAATTATCTTTGTGTACACACTTTGATATATATATAGAGAAATTTAGTTACTTCATCTAGCTTTATATTCTGACTATATATTACCACAAATACAGTCTAGGGGAATTTAAATAGTAAGAAGTATAGAAGTGGAAGAGGGAGAATTATATTTATTTATATATCTATAGTAGTAATACAGTAGCAAGTAACCATGATAAACTTGTAACTAAATTCCAAGGTTGAATTAGAGCTTTGCCAGATCCTTCATAAGTAGAAATGGAATTAGTAGGTGTACTAAGTGGTATGATTTGAGAGTTAGAAGTAGTCTTCTCTCCAGTAAAACCACCACCAGTTATAATACTAACAGAATCTTCCGGTATATTGGAGGAAATAGTTTCTTTATAATCTTCTGTATAGTGATTAATATCTGTGATTATAGATGATGATGATGAAGTAGAGCAAACAGTACTGGTATCAGTTATGGTGACACCACTAGAAACTGTGACGTATGTGGTGGTATAGTTTTTGTATGAAAATTTACTTAATGATTCAATATTACCAGTAGATATTGAAGGATAAGTTGAAACAGTAGATGAGGAAGTTGATCTAACAGATAATGAGGCTGAAGTAGAAGATATATATTTAACAGAAGAGCTAGCACACGATGCAAGTAAAGTGTTTTGTGAAACTAAACCTGGTAATTTGACTTTAAAAATTAAAGCTTGGTTATCTAAATCTAACCCAGATGAATCTGCATACGGATATGCACCAAAATCCATGAAACCTTTCTGTGTGATGAAATCATCATCTGAAACTGTCAATAAATAATATTCATCTGTAGTACATTCAATTGGGATTAGAGTGATACCTTCCCATTTCTCATTCAATAGAGTAGCGTTATCTTCCCCACCATTATGTAAACCAAATTTTTCCAAGTCGGATTCCAAATTGAAATCAAGGAATGAGTATAACGTAGAAGTAACAATCCCATCTTTTAAAACACCTTTAGAAGATGCAATTTTATCTCCTTCACCATCATATTTACCTAAGATATTGGTTGCATTTTTAATTGAGTAAATATCAGCATGTCTATAGATTGATTCGGTATAGTCACCACCTCTACCACGATTACTATCTCTTGCTAAGACAAGAAATAATTCATCAGTAATATAGACCAATTCAGATTGAGCAGCGGTTCTTGGATTCTTATCAGAATCAACTGTTGGATCATCATACTGTGGTAATTGTAATACATATTCTCCCACTAATTCAGCACTAGATCCTGATAAATCATATTTAACCATTCTAACATAAGAATTGGTATATTTTTTCTTACCACCTTCTTGAATAGCAGCTGATTGAAGTAGTGCAAACAATGTATTTCCATCTGGTGATAAAGTACCACCTTCAAAACCTTGGTTATCACTTCTCCCACTATCAGGATCACCAAGTTCGTAATCTTCCCAGATTGGTGGTGAATCGGCTGAAAATGAGACTTCACCATCCCTATATGGTAAGAATGCAGAAGGTGGTAAAATAAAGTCAACCAAAGAACCATTGGAATCGAATTTGTACATACCTGGTCCATACTCATCAGTAATCCAGAAACCATTGGCAATATCACCTTTAATTAAATTCAAAGATTCAGGATCTAAACAAACACTAGTAGTACTAGAAGAGTTTAGGTTGTTACCAAACCCATCTCCATGGAATGTTGAAGCAGGTAATGTATAACCACTCATTTCAACTGTAGTATTACAGTCTAAACCAGTCATATAATCACCATTGAAATCTTTTAATAAGATGGAATCCTTGTATGACCAGATCAAGTTTTGAGTAGATGATGAGTTAGCAGGTGTAAACTGAGCACCAAACAAATGAATTCTAGGAACATAATTCAAGGTACCATCACGGTTCCAACCACGATCCGGTAAATTGTAAGTTTCAAAAGAGTAAACACCATTAGAAACTTTAACAGAGTCTTTTTGTAGTGAAATTGAAGAACCAAAAGATATGGTATCTTTATATTTATCGGTTTCACTGCCTGAAAAAAACCCAAAACCTGCTAAACCGTAGTTAACATACTCTTCACCATCAACTGTAATAGTTTTATAAGCCAATGATTTTGAAACCAAGGAAATGCCAATTAAAGCTATACATTTATTTAAATACATCATACCAAGAGTTGACTTTATATAGATAAATATTCAAATAAATATATATGATTTGATAAATTATGAGCATGCAATAATTACAAAAGTATAGGATTTACTTACCTATTTAAATGGTCAAATCAATCCATTGATGCCAGGGAACAGAAATTCTGTTACCATTTAAAGAAATATCATAAAAGACTCCTTGCATTTAACATGTTTGTGCATTACCAATTAGTAATGTTACCAAATGTATTCACGTGCATGATCTGCACATCGTACATCTTTAATTTCAAAAGACCAGGGCTACCGGTTAGTGACAGAATATTAACTAGTAAAAAAATAGAAATCACTTGTATGGAGATGATGCTATAGCTATACATAACTGAATGCACAAACACCGAATAAAAACAGAGCTCAAGGAACATTGTACCAAATTAAAGATCTAGAACGTAAAACACAAGGAAACGTGCTCTTATACAATGATATAGAGTACAAAAACTCTCTTCTTTAGGGGGTCCACATAGTTATTACTATTTGATTTTGTGATTGTTTACCTTTCACTACTTTTGATCCTTTTGAATAATGCAAAAGAACTAAATCCTTTTATGTTTGTACAACCCAAATCAGTCGACATCTCCTGTTTTAGGAAAAAGGAAGAACAAGTTACAGATAGAGATAAACAGGAATACCAAATACAGATATGGGAAATAACTAAATGAGTTATAAAATACCTATTTAGAACTTACTCTTTCATATGATGTAATTTAAGAGCGCCACGTGGGTAAGCCATCTTCCTTTTAAATCATTTTATTCAAAAACAAACAAAATATAAAACTTTCCAGGACAGTATGTTTTTATGAAAATGTGATACAATAAGCTTTAACAATTAGGGAAGACTACTGTTTTCATTCAATATATATTCAAATGAAGAACTCTTCTGAACCATTGAATCATATATTCATATACCGATCGCTTCAACAATTGTATTTAGTATTTACTATTTAGTAGATTTACTTTTTGACTCAATTTATTAATGATATGCACGTTTTATAAATTGGCAGCTAATTAAATCGGCCTTAATTAATTTAACCCGCGCGGCGGACACTTGAAATATAATTGCATGTGCTCAGGGGAATATACTTTGAAAGTTTATATGTACATAAGCACAATTACTTTGTTTAATCAATAATACATTTATTTCATAGTACGTACAATTTATATATGTATATTTACATAGTCACTACCACAAATCATTCAATCTACATCAAATTTATTATATCCAACATTTTTTTTCGTTTTTTTTTTTTAAAGTTGCAAGGTACTCATATGGCGCTTGTTCAAAGGTTTTGTACACAGCCATGTTGAAGCATACATGTTTATTCTATCGATTGATTCACCTGAGCGTCTAACTGCTACAGGATCACAAATATAACCTTGATTTTCAAAATTGGCAATATACCAAGGATTTTGAGATGCAGATCTTAACAAAACTCTCCCACCTGGGGCCAATGCATTACTTAAGGCGGAAATTTCCTCATCTGCTTCTGAACTCTTGATATCAAACCAATCCATATGATCCATAATGACAGCTACTGTTAGTGAGTGTTTTGTTAATCTTGCAAAGACATCGTTTAAGAAATCTGTATGAACTCTAATATTGTCTAGTGGAGAATTGACCGAAGATGAGAATTTTTTATAAACAGATTTGGTTAAGTAATCAGGACAGTTATCTTGAGTATATCTACCTTTCAAACAAAGATAGTAAAAATAGTTATCAGCTGCAATTAAACTTCTAGAAATTACTGGATCTAAAGTATCAGTAACATATTTGATCACCGATGATCCCATCATACTTGCTTGATTTTCAGGAACTCCCAATGCTTTCCATAGGAAGATTGGATTTCCGATAAGTAATTTAGACACCAATGGGTTGAATAAAGTTGGTTTAATCTTTGAATCCCAAATTTGTTTTTGATCTTCAATAGTAGTTGTTTTACAAATCTCATCAATATCTTCAGTGACGCCATAAATTTTGAAAACAAATCTGGCAACTCGTAGAGCCCATTTAGAAAAACCTGTATCATATAAACCACCTTTGTTTGGATTGAATGTTTTTTCACCTTTACTAAACCAATATTGGAATGCATTGGAAGACATATGCGGTGCCATTCTAGAAACTAATAACTCTTTGAAACCTTCAATTTTACCCAAACCAAATAATTTCCAAACTTCTTCTCTTTTCAATGATTTGAATGCAGCTAGTTTCAATTCCATCAAATGACCTTGACTAGGATTTAAATCAACACCATGAATACGTCTTGGTGGATCAGGTAGTGAAGCATATGCTAAAATATTGTCACCGGCAGATGTTATTGCCAAGACGGTATCTTTGGAAGTTAACTTCAATATTTTAGCATCTTCTCTTGGATCTTCCCAGGTGAATGCATAAATATATTGATTCTTAAATTGTTTATACTCTGGTCTTAATTCATCATAATAAACTCTATATATATCATCTTGATAATAAATGGATGGATAAGGTAAATTTTTAGCCTTATTTGCCATTGCTGCTTCATGTCCTTTACTCATTTTCGTTTCATTTTCCAAATTTAAAGAAAAATCTTGAGGAACTAAGTATGGAGATTCGGTAGCAAATGCATTGATACGATGTAACAATGCATGTGATCTGTCTTTATCACAACCAAGCCAAATATAGTAAGGAATTCCACCTAATGATTTATTATACAAGTTTAATGACTTTAAAGTACCAAATTTATACTCAAGATAATCTCTTCTTGCAGGATCTAAAAACACCCTGTCTGCCTCAAACCAAATCTTCCATAAAGTTCGTAAAATCCAAGGATTATGTCTTCCAATCATACCTCCTAATGTGTTTACTCTACCAAATGAAGTAACAGATGATTGAACACCAAAATCAACACAACAAATAATACCATTTTTTTTCAAAAGCGAACCAATATGATCAATTGCAGAATGGAAAGTTGGGATCATTGATAAAGAGTAAGAAAATGTGATTAAATCTGCATTCTGTTGAGGGATTGCAAAAGTGCAAGCATCTACTAATAAACAGTGTACATTTTTCCAACCTTTCTCGGCAAATCTTTTCTTTGCAACTTTTAACAAAGATGGAGATAAATCAACGACATAAATTGCTTTGAAATGTTCAGCAAGAGGTAAGATAGAGTTCATATGTTCAACGTTATAACCAGTACCCCCACCAACATCTATCCAAACCAAATCTTTTGAATCTTGTAAGTAAGAAGCAGATAAAGTTAAAGAGGTTTCTCTACCTTTCAATAGACTTGATCTTGTCTTGTCATAAATTTTTGCCTGTGCTTGATAGAAAGATTCCAATGCATGAGTTTGAGCAGGAGCATCTTTACCTAAATTCAATGACGATGAACTATATGGTTTAACAAAACAATTCCAAACAAAAATAACTAGGACACTAAACCTTTCACTATAAAGATAAAGAAAGGAAGTAAGTACAAGACTTGAACTGATACAGTAAATTGCGAAAAGAGGGACATTATCCTCATAGTTGAATGATGAGACTTGTTCCATTGTGAGCTTTGGATGTTGAATACAAGTTTGTTTTGACTGATATATATATATAATCAAAAATAACTATATAGAATACATAAACAGATATATGCATAGACATATATACGTATATATATATATATATAACCCCAATATATACATTTATCCCTGTTTTTAAAAAAAACAAAAAAAAAAAAAAAAAAACTTTATGAGTGCCCACATGGCCCACTTTATTAAAACACCATCCCTCTTTACGTGCCATTGGTACTATTTACTACTCTTTAATCTAATTATACTCCTTTCAGAAAAAATAAAATTTAAATTTGTTGGAAAATCACAATGTTATATGGTAGCATATGCATGTGATTATAAATAAAATGTCAAATACAACCAATTGATCTCTGTATACTACAACAATAACGGTTAATATATATATATATATACGGGGTAACGGTTATTAATTGTCTAGAAATTTTACTAAGCTGTACAAACTGAAAATCATAAGAAATATTTTTGATTTGAAAGGGAACGTGGTCCGTGGTATAGAAGTGCATTATGGGGAAGAATATATTTCAAATGGGAGGCGCACGGGGCCACGTGAAGGATTAACAAATTTTAATTCTGTTGTATTGAGTCTCCAACTACTATATATATATATATATGTATGTATATATATCCAATACTCCTTTAATGTGCCTTAAAAATAAATGAAAATTTCATTAATATTCAATCCATTGACCATTCCATACTAAATTACACTATACTAAAGTTCGTACTACATATAAGGTATACTGTACGTATAACTAACATCTTAATTATTACATAAATTATTACATAATATTTATTATAAGGTTTATTTACGCGCGTGTAACGTATACGGTACTAAATTTTACGTACGTGTGTATAATTAATAATTATATAATATATACTTTTTATACCGCCGTATTGCGGAAATTTCTAAATTGATCCTTTCCTCGGGAATTTTCTATTGTATCGTGCGCATGTGTAAAATAAACAGGGACTTTGTACGTGCGATTTGATTGTAAACCCGTACGATAACGTTTTATCAGTAAATTTAAACAATCCACCGATCATCATCGGTAGATCGAAAGAGAGATCTCATGCCTTAATAATATTTATCCAATTTTTTCCTCTTCTTTATTTTTCAATTTTCATTTCATTTATTTCACTTTTCTTTTTTCATTTATATTTATTTTCTTCTCCTATCAATTAATTTAATCATATATATTGTTCCAATATAAACACACATATCAGTTTAATAAATGACTTCACAAACTCCAGTTAAGACTAATTACAATTTACCAAAACCAACACCAGCATATTGTGCCAGTGATAAATCATCTCCATTATTTGCCGATAGAGAATTTTATGATAAGGTTGCCAATACAGCTGAAGAAGGTAGTAGAGAAAAAATTGAAGATTTTATCATTCCAATTAGATCAGGTAAAGCATGGTTTGTTCCAAAAGGTCATGTTTGTAGACTTGTCACCGTTGAAGGTGCTCAAGTTGCAGATTTAAATATTTGGAATGCTCATAATCCAAGAGAAAGAATGTGGGCTGCTAGAACTAGACAATTACAATCTGCTCATGTTTCAGTTTATGATAGATTATGGTCAACTTTACCATATTTAAGACCATTGGCTACAATTACTGCCGATTCTTTACAATCTAGAGGTCAAGATGAATGGGGTGGAAGATTACACGATTTATTAGGTACTAGATGTGATCCATACGTTGATACTTTATTATCTGGTGATTCAATTCCTTACCATTGTCACTCTAACTTAGTTAGAGCTGTTTTACCATATGGATTGACTGAATTTGATATTCATGATGTTTTGAATGTTTTCCAATTAACTGGTTTAAATGAACACGATCAATACTTTATGGAGACTTGTCCAGCTAAGAAAGGTGACTATTTTGAATTCTTTGCTGAAACTGACTTATTATGTGCAATGTCTGCTTGTCCAGGTGGTGATTTAAGTACTTGGGGTTGGTCTAGTAATGATGCCGATATGGTTAAATGTTGTAGACCATTAGGTGTTGAAGTTTACAAGATTACAGATGATAAGGTTTTAGAAAACTGGACAGAACCTCAACCAGTTAATTATAAAGGAATGCATGGTATTGAATTACCTGTTTTCAAAAAGGATTAAATTATATACTTGAATACACTAATTTTGCTCTATATATATAAACTTAATTGTGGTCTTATAGCGAGCGACCTACGGTCCGCTTCCTTCGACATATTAGAAGCACCTACAACACTCCGTGCTATCGGTTTGTCTACGGGGCAGTCCTCCGGTGCTGACCACTTGCGCTGCGCGGCCTGTGGTGTTTAATTAAATTTAAGGCTTAATTAATTATATTTTAAATTTTAATTGAGGTTTACGTAATTGTGTAGCTAATAATCATGAGCTTGATAGTATGCGACAAATGAATTGTTGTCATTTATTTTGATTTCATGACAATGACATAATCAAAATATGAATGTAAAAGGATTTTAGTAAATTCAAAGACCCATTGACGGGTAGTTAGTACCTTTAAGTGAATGAAAACATGGAATATGTAATAATATAGTTCAAATATGATAATAATGTTTAAAAAAATAATATAAAAAGGTCAACCATCGTAATAAGTGTATAAATTTGTTTTTGGGAGTAAAAGTTATGTCATCTCATATTAAAAAAAGGCAATTCTTACGTAAGAAAGTGATAAAATGGAACATTACATGGGCTTAGAAATATAGGAACAAAATAAAAATTATATGACAGGATGTAAAATCGCGTAAAGAATATATATATAAAGTAAAAAATAAAATAAAATAAAAGTTGAAAAGTTAGGGAGGAAAATGTAATTTCTTGGTTTGTTTCTTATATAGATAGATAGATTTACTATACGTCCGTCTGTACACACGGAATTCAAATTTTGTGATCTAATTGAAATCTCGGGTTTCACTTCTCGCATTCATTTTTTAATACAAAAAAGAAAATAAATTGATTTCTATCATTTATGTTTATATCACAGTAAATCATATTGTTTGTATATTAGAGAAGATTTAATTAGACCATACAATGACATCTAGACAGTTATCTCCATTAGAGAAGTATTATAGAGCTAGAAATGAAAAAGGGTTTTACCCAAATTTTCATGTTTATGCAGAGTATTCTAGACCAATTAGCAAACAGGTACTACAGATAGTCTTACGTGAGTTAGTATTGGAATTCCCAATATTTTCTACTCAAGTTTATAAGAATTCAAGTGGTGAATATGAAGTGAGTTTTCTCAGTAAGTATACTTTCAATGATGTTTTTCAAGATTTGGAGATTCAAGATGATGAATTGGATTTGAATAAATTATTTGAATCATTCAGTTCGATGAATTTCCCATTAGGATCAGATAAACCAACCTGGAAAGTTATATTACTAGGCAAGACTAAATTAGTATTTATTTGTGATCATTTTCTTTTTGATGGTACTTCAGGTAAGAATTTCCATGTTGAATTCAATAGACTTTGGAATAAATTGATTGATTCAAATGATGCGCTATCATCAGTTGAAGTAGAAGATTGTACTTTGTTTGATGCATCAATTGACCCAACTATAGAACATTTACCGCCTATGCTGACTGAAATAATAAACTATGATCCATCTTGGACTCATATGTTTAAAACTCTATCTAAAGAGTTATTGCCTAAATTTATCGTCAATTATTTTTCACCACTTGAAAGTCAATTATATAAACGGGAGGATATTCCCACATTGACATTTAAGTTTGATGATTTTGTTAAGGTGATTAATATTCCAAATGATAAATTAGATAAATTATTGAATATTGCAAGATCCCATTCAATCAAATTAACAGCTCTTCTTTACATTGTTCTTATCAAGAGTTTGAGATCAATAACTGGAGATAAAGCTACAAATACTGGTATACCCGTTAATATTAGAAAATTGATTAAAAACGAAAAGACAAATTCTAAATTTTCAGATAATTTTGGATTGTATATGGCTGGTTTCAGTTTAAAGCTACCCCCTTTACCCGATTCAGATGGAATTGATTGGGATTATGCCAGATATATACAAGATTTAATGGTTGAAACCAGTGTCAGTGCTCATATGACTATTGGAGTAATTAAATATGTGGATCCTATGCAGCTGCTTTCAAGTACATTAGCACAACCAAGAAGTCAAACTTTGGAAATCTCTAACTTAGGTAGTTTCAAAAATGAGAGTAAAGATCAAGTTAAAATAATTGATTTAATATTTAATCAATGCTTGGGGATTGGTAATGGTTACTTTGTTGCCAACGTGGCTGCTACAGATATTGGTGGATTAAACTTAAGCTTGAATGGATTGAGAGATATGAAAGAAGAATTCAAAGTTTTCAGTGAAGGTGTTGAATATTGGATTGATTATGTACTTGATAGTCAGTAAGTGATAAAAATTAGACATGCTTTATATATATAGCACAGCCATGATTACTTTAAATTGGGGAAACGCACCAAAAAAAAAAAAAAAAAAACTCGTTTGATTTTTTAGTTTTGTGAGGGAAAAAAAAAGTGGAGTAAAAAATGTAAATTATTATAGTTGAAGTTCTTCTTCTCTATATTTGAATTCACCTGTTAGCTAACTTTTGAGTGGAATTGATTCAGATATAGATCAAAAATGCTCTCATTGAGACCAAGTATACGAGTGTATAACTCTGTACCATCTTCAATAGTGAAACAATGTACTGGATTAAACAGTAAATTTAACTTATTTTCATCATCCCAAAGAAGTAGTATTGCAAATTTCCCTAAGATATCAAAACTAGGAATTTCAACGCCATGCTATTCAACGTCAACCTATTCCGCTTCCAAAAGAGTTTTCACTATGGGACAAACTAGACCTTTAATTTCTAAACCATTGGTTATGACTTCAAATTTGAGAAGAAATGCAGCTTTCTGGAAAGTTGGAACCAATCTAAAACTTTTCAAAAAGATTTTAAGTGATTCAGGAAGTAGTCAACTTAGATACAGATTGATTTTAGTTATTGGAATTTTCATTGGTTTAAATTTTGCATTCAATATAATGATGATTGTTTTAACAAATCTTTATTTGGGTAGATTACAAGATATTTCATCAAAATTTGGATTCATTGTAAACACAGAGTTCAAATCTGGTTTAGTGAATGAACTTATTAAATTTGATTTCAAAAAATCCAATGTTAATTATTATAATGTTATAGAGAGTTTAGCTAGAGATGGTAAATTGGAGTTTCAAGAATCAGACGATGTTGAAGATTATATCTTATCAGACTATGAATTAGAGAATGTATTCTTAGAGAAGGGGAATGATATTCAATATATATCGACATATTGTGATTTACTAATCAGATATGCCAGTACAATACCAACTAATAACAAATTGAAGAGCGAAGAAGAACAAGAGGAAGATCATGAAAGAATACAAGCTATTCTAGAAAGAGCTCTAGAGATCCCTAGATATTTTAAACAGAACTTTGATATTCAAGAAAAATCAATTGGATCCTATCTTTTAAAAAATAAAGCATTGAGAATATTATCTGATTTTAGTAAGAAAGATCCAAAGAAATTTGAAAAAACTGAAAATTTATTACTCGATTCAATCTATTTAGTCGAATCAACTGAATTCAAAACTAAACCTTCAATGACTGGTAACTCATACGATAAAGATGAATTAATTAAAATCAAAGAAAATGAAATACCAAGTCAAACTTTAATAGATTCTTTATTAGATCTTTGTCTATTGTATTCATCGACAAAGAAGACCGAATATATGGATAAATCTTTAACTATTCTTCTTTCAAGTTTAAGATCCTTAGAGTATGAGTTGAAACAATTAGATAACAAACAATTGAGAGAGTCATCTGAGAATAGAGCAAAAGAGTTGAAGTACCAAACTATCCCATTAGTTAAATTACAAATTAGTGAATTACTATGGTTTAAGAAATCATACAATAAAGCAGTTGAATTTGCCAAAGATTCTGCATATAATGCTTTAATAGATTCAACTTCAAATTACAACAGTGCTAAAATAGCCAAGCTTGGTTATTTCAACCTTTCTAAGATGTTTGAAAAACTGGGCGACAAAGAAGGCTCTGAATTGTGTCTATCAAAAGTTGAGGATATTGAAATTCCACTCGATGCATTTATCAAACCTGCTGGAAATGTTAGAGATGCAGTCTTGACGTATTATTTTGGGCCATGGGGTACTGCTTTCTTCCCAGGAAGTTGATAAAGGGGATGATAAGATACAAGGCAATGCTATTTTATAATTTTATAGAATTAAATACTAATGTGAATATTTAATAGAAAATTATAATTTCGTCTAGAAATTTGAAACTATATACTTGTTCAATTAACTGTTAATATCTTCAAGGCTGAGTTTACAATGCTCACTGCTCACAAAGTCATAGTTCAACAGATATATAATGTGGTACTAGAACAAAATAGTGTGTGATAACCCTTAATTTTTACAAATGACGGTACGATGTGAATTTGTATACTAAAAGAGTAATTAAATAATCAGGTCATTACAAAATCATCAATCCATTATGATTTACCTTGATTCTTTATAATATATATTATTTTTAAATTGTGTAAATGAAACTTAAATACACATTTTATAGCATTTTCAAACTTTCAGGAATCTATAAAAATTAAAAATCACAAAATTCAATTACAGGATCTTTCTAAGCTGACCTAAGGGAAAATTCTTAAACTTCCGAAGTTCAAAGTTTAAACTTCAAAGTCTTAACTTAGAACTTAGAACTTTGGAACCTTGAAGTTTGAAAGTTGAAGTTTGAAGTTTGAAAGTTGAAGTTTGAAAGTTGAAACTTGTTGAAACTTGAGTAAAACTAAAACATTGTCATATAAATAAGAATACGATTACGCGATAAATTAGATAATCTGCAGACTGCATTAAACGTTGTACAGTAGAGATCTTCCGGGAGTTGCAATTCGGAAAAATTCAATTTTGATTAATCTTTCACAACTAAAGCACACTATTACTCTAACATGTATGGTAAATATACATAAGACAAACATATTATACAATATGCGCTCATTCATAGAGATGTATATCATGGCTACGAGCATATATTTCATGGCAATGAGCATATATTTTATGGCAATATGAGCATAATAAATTATAAATCAACTAAAAGCTTCTTTCAAGAAAAAATAGTGGAAATATAACGGCTCAACGTCTTATTCCTAATTAAGTAAAAACGAGCAAATTATTAAATTTATAGATCTTCGACATGTTTTAGTTAAACAATATTATATAATATATATATAATATATAATATATATATAGATCGATATATATGGGGGAGTCTGGACAATGAAAAACATAAATAAATAAATTCTACAGTGTGTTAACGTTAATATAATATGATCTGAATTATTATTGATATTGTTACATTTCGATGGCTCATATGTAGAATTATATTGCGGTGTATGATTAGAGAGCTGTTTTTTTAATATATTACACAATTGTTTTTTTTTTTTTCATTCTTTCGTAAAATGTATATATATATATTACACAAAGTGTAGATGATTTTGTTACTTGTATAGTTGTATTTTGTGGATTTGTTATACTTTAACGTTGCATTTAACAGGTATCTTTTTCCTTTGACCCCCCTTTATTAAATTTTAAAATAAGCCTGTGTCTAGTTAGCTACATATGTTCACCGGCATAGTATATCATTAATAAACCTGATTTAAGTTCAACTGTTTTTATTTCCTCTCCAAACTACACGAGCAAATTTAAACCATATAATACCCTTAGTCACCTACTTTATCTTTTCAAATACCTAGAGGTTGATATAAATATACATCACAGTATCCATATTTTCCTTTTTCAAATTTTTTTATCTTTTAATACTTTTAGTAATTTTAATTTATTAGACTCTCATTGGTTATAGATTAACTTTTCCACTTTCTTTACACAAACACAATATTTTTTATTTATTTTTCAAATGTCAACAGGTGATCTTTTGAAGAAGAGAGACGTTATAGTTGATGGTGTTAAATGTCTTGCTGATGCAGGCACAGCAGAATGGACTGCTTTAAAAGAAGCATCATTTGCAGAAGTTTCATTTTATTCATTAGGTAGATATGGATTATATATGATTTACTTTTTCGTTGTTTTAATTTTCTTATTCATGTTGAAGAGAGTATTCTTCATAAATTATGATATAGATAGAGGTTCTAAACAAAATTCACCAACTATAATTGAAAAATCAATTGCATTGAATAGATATATTTCATACAGAAAGTTATCTCATTCTATTTGTGAACCATTAGGATTACCAACTTCTGTTGGATCATTGATTTTATTAGTTGCAGGTACAGGTTACACATTAGGTTACTGTTTTGGACCTCATCCTTTTTATCGTGCATGTGGTATGTTTGGTACCCCTCCATTGTCAGTGCGTTCAGGTTGTATGTCAGTTGCATTTATTCCAATTATTTTTGTCTTATCAGGTAAAGTTAACATGATTAGTTTCTTAACCGGTATCAGTTACGAAAAATTAAATATTTATCACCAATTAGCATCTAAATTATGTTTTATACTTGCATGGGTTCATTCAATTCCTTTCTTTTACCAGGCAAATAAAGAAGGTGGTGCCGCTAGAGTTCATGCTAAATATACCTCTGATATTTCAATGGTGACAGGTATTCCAGCGATTATATTTTTAACTTTACTATGGTTTATCTCGTTAAACTACATTAGAAAAAGATTTTATGAATTTTTTGTTCAAATTCATTGGATTTTAGCACTTGGTTTTTATATCAGTGTTTTTTATCATGTCTATGATCAATTGAACATGCACAGATATTTAATTGCTACCATTGTACTATGGTTTACTCAATTGATGTTTAGAGCTATAGTAAAGGGATATTTCAGACCACATGCTTTCTTTAAATCTCAACCTGCTACATTAACCAAACTAACAACAGAAAATCAAAGTAGTTTCCAAGTTATTATTCAAAATGGATTAAGAATGAAATGGAGACCAGGTCAACACATTTATATTAGAACTTTAGATAAAAATATCATGCAGAATCATCCATTTTCAGTTATTCCAAGTTTCCATGGTGCTACAAGACACGACATGAAACTTATTGTTAGAGTGTATGATGGATTAACTAAAAATTTATATCAATCAATTCCTGACCATTCTTCAAGATCATTAAAAGTTTTAGTCGATGGTCCATATGGAGGTATAGATAGAGACGTTAGCAAATTTGATAACTTGTACCTATTTTCATCAGGTTCTGGTATTACAAGTACCATTCCTTTCTTAACACAATACGCTAAATTATTACTCGATGACGTCTATAACATCAAAAGTATTAAATTATTCTGGATCATTAAGTATAAACAAGATTTGGACTGGATCAGTGAAGAGATAAGTTACTTAACCAATGAATTTGGAGATTTATTCAAGAGTAAATCAATTGAAATTGTTGTCTTTTGTTCAAATAGCTCAGAATCGGCATCAGATCTAAACGATTCTACAACACCTACACAAGATTATCTAAATGTGAAAGATAACCAACTATCAAGTGAATCAACAATCACTTCAACTTCATCTATAACATTCAATTATTATAGACCCAATCTAGAATCTGTGATCAAGAATTTGGACCTATCAGGAAGATCATGCTTCATCTCATCTGGATCTCACTCAATGAAACAAACTATCGGCAACTGTGTTGCTAGTCTACAAAATAGAATCTTCTCATCATCATCTGATAATGATGTGAAAGAAATTTACCTACACACCGAAAATTTCGGATGGTGAATGTAAATGTATAATAATTTAACGTATAATCATATATATATATATATATATATAAAATAATGATATAATATTCAACTAAATACGACACATTAAAATTGTAAATTTAACAGTAACAAATAAAATGGGAAAACCGCAAAGACACAAAAAAACTTCAAATTTTTAAAAAGAAAAAAAAGAAAAAAGAAAACACCAAAAACTTCGCAAAAATTTGAATTTGTGGACTTTTTGTTGTTTAAAAAATGACAATAAAAGACCTTCTTTCTTTGGTTGAAATTTTGATACGTTATATGAAGATATAGTCTATAAGTATCATCATCATCGCACAATGGATAGAAAAAGTTCAGTTTCAGTCCCTGTATCTGAGACAGAGTTAACTATAAAGAATTTAGTTAACATTAGTCTTCGGAAGAATTTCCATCCTTTAACATTCAGCAAGTTATTTAAAGAATATAGACATAAAGTACTATCTACATCGACCAATATTGATCTGTTTGAATTGTATCAGGAGTGTTCTAAGTCTCCATTACAATTGAAATATATGTATGAAGTTCTAATTCAAAATGACCTGAATGATAATTTTGAAGATTTAATTGACTTATTTTCAGTTCATATGTTTAAATTAAATTTGAACGATCAAATCATAATATTGATTTATTTCAATCAACTCAATAACGATGTTTTCCCATGGACTAAATTGACTCAAAATTCACAATTTATTGAAAGTTTCATCAGTTATTTGAACAAGACTATTTCAAATGAAGTTTCACAAGAGGCACCTAAGTTATTTTTAATGATTTCTAAATTTATAATCAATTTATTACAAAATACAGATTCTGCAGCTAATTTAGATTCCAATTTCTTAGAATTTATTAAAGTTTTCTTACACTATCTTAGAAATCATGGTTATGATTCTTCATATGAACATTTAAGTAATTTTTATTCAAATTTTAATCATTTATCGGCTAAAAAAGATTATCAATCTTCATTTTCATCAAATGGTGGATTATTCCTTAACAGTGGTTCAGTTTCAAAAGATCAAAAAAATAATGCAAAATTTTTAAAATTGAAAAAAATTATATGGTTATCACAACAAGTTACAGTTGAGTTTACTCCAGTTAATGAATATTTTATCAAATCTTTTAAAAGTTTACTGAATTTATCTAGTGTTGCCACTTCTGCAACAAATACTTCAATTGCATATGAATTATTAACATCAGCTGCAGATTGTTTACGTTTAAGTACCGATAACACAGAACATATTTGGATTCATTTCATATTGTACAAACTACCACAATTACTTAAATTTTTAAAGATCAATCAATTAAAATTAACCAATACTTTAACCACAGCAATAGAATACATTGACTTGGATAAAAATAGAGAATTATTGATCAAATTTCTTAAAGAGTTGATTAATTTGGAACTTATCAAAATATCCGATTTTAATGGTAAGTACAATTTGAATGACGAAAAAGAATTACAAACTCAAACTGTAGAATTAAGTTTTGAAGAGTTGGAGAATACATTCAATACTAAGTTCTATGAATTAAATCCTGAATTTGTATCCATTGAAGAATCCGAGGTTTCTCAATTTATTCAAAAAATAAACCAGTCTAAAAAAATGAAAGATCAATTTTCAGGAATGTTCCATAAATTGATTTCAAATTTAATAAAACAAGACGATAGTTTAAGATTAAGAAGATCATTAACTTGTTTAACTATAAATGAACAGATTCTTGAACACGTAATTTTGGACGAATCTCCATATTCCTTCATTTCACCATTGATAAACTACCTTGATAAAAATCTTGGAAAGACACCAGATGACGCTAAAAGTAACAACGATAAAAAACAACAAACACAACAAAATGATGACGATGATATGATGATGATGGATGGTGAATCAGAATTAGATGGATCTGATTCAACCAATGTTCAAGATTTTTATACAGATTTAGGGTTTATCTTGACTTTGGTTAAATATATCATATTCAAGTTCAATTTAAATTCATCTTCACCATCTCCTAATTTACAAATTTCAGGATCGGACTCTTTACAAATAATTAATAATTGGGATTCTTTCAAAGATTTGAAATATCTTGAAGCATTCCAAGATGATGACTCACAAGTTTCCAAGACTATAAACGAATGGATCATTTCGTTATTCGACAGTTCCAATACAGATGGTATATCCGATGAATTAATTAAGACTTGTTCAAGTAAAGATTACTACTATATCTTCCCAGATATTATAAAAGAAGCCATTAGAGCATTCCAACTTGGTTTTATAGATGAAGATTCATTAATCAATGGATTAGAATATTTACATCAACCATTCCTGATTTCAAATTTGGTCAATATTGTTAATTGTTTGATTAGTTTTGTTTGGCAGAATAATTCTGATAATGATATCATAATTGTGATCAAAATATTGAATAAATTATGTTTTGTTGAATTATCAGACGAAGTTAAACAGTTGCATTCTATAATAATGAAGATGATAACCAAAAATTTGATAACCACATTCGGTAAGTTTAAACATATACCTCAAAGTGGCGAACTCTTATCAAAATTATCCAAAGAAAGTACAGAGCAAACAACAACTGAATCTGAATCTAATTCAACAAATGATTTAAAGAGTTTTATTTCATACATCATAGATCCTACAATTTCAACAAAATTCGAATTAGTATCAACCTATATTTTAGCCGATAATTACAATGGACCTATAGATTGGTTCTACGAGAAGTTACTTTCACTACTACAGGACTCTACCGACAACACCAATCAAAAGCAACCAACATCTCAAACAGCAGATTTAATTGAAAACTTAAACTATGATGTTATCTCTTTACTAATGATTAATTACTCATGTTTCAAGACTGGATCCAATTTAAAGCATTGGAAACCACTACTAAATCCCTCTATAGAGACCAATGAGAATGCTACTGTAATTTACAATAGGAAAGGTGTCTCTTCATTAGAATTTGAAAATAGTATCAATGATTCACAAGATTCTTCAACCAACGATACTAGTAACGAAGAAGTTGCCACAGAAGAGAACAAATTTGGTGGTGATTTAGCATTTGATTCCAACTTCTTTGGATTTATCGAAGAACCTAAAGAGAAGGATGAATTTGAAGGGATGTCAGTTAAACAAGAATCTGATAACATGGAAGTTGACAGTGAAATCCCAGATAAGAAAGATGAAGATCAACAAACCCAGGATCTTTACATTTCCAATATATTGGTACTAATGAAATTTAATGACAATCAAAACATTATTAATAATTTAGTCTCCAAGATAGATAGTAACCTGTTTAGCTTCTAACGTACTACTACAACTTCTGTATAAATATATAAAATCTAATAATAATACGAAATATAAAACATAAAAAAAAACAGACATGAGCCGTTTATTCCTTCCGCATTTGGAAAGTGCACAACTAAAAAAAATAAAAAAATCCCAAGCGCAAAGCGCAAAAGGGAAAAGTTGGGGAATTTTTAAAATTTAAACGATTTGTTTTTATACATCACAAATGGTACATTTTTTTATAAACGGTCTTATAATATACGATAAGTACAAGTTGGTGTTAATTTTGCAATGTCTTTTTCAAGTATACCGGTGATTGCATTCCCAGAGGATCTTCCCGTTTCAACATATACAACTACAAACAAACAGCACAAGACACTTAAATATCTAATCAAACTTCTATACTCTTCAGGATATTTACTAGCAGGTGTATATTTAGTTGCCATATTTGGGTTGAAACCATTATTTAAACTTAATTATGAAAGAAGGATATCCTTTTTGGATCACGTGTATAAGAATCTCAATAGTATATACGATAAACTTTGTAAAAAGGTGAAGATTATACCATCTGTTGAGATCAATTATAAAGGAATGATATATAAAGATACAATGTGTTCTACCGATGAACGGTATGACGATGAGAATGAGAAAGAACAAAATACGTCTAAAGTTAGGCTAAGTGCAACATTGAGTAAAGATAGTGCTCTTGTTAAGGAGGTTAGATTTCAAGATGAAAATGATAGTGATTTAAAAGGAACGAATTATAATGATATGAATCTAACGTCTGCAGATATATTGAATGAAAACTTGGACAACTTGAGGGATACTTTAAGTAGATTAAATGTTTCAAGTTATAAGAGTAGATCAAATTATACATATTCCTTTGGTGGGAGATTAAATGCGGATGAATCAAGCGAGATGCAACCACTAATGTTTCAACTCAAACAGTTAAAGAACTATATAGAGATGGTTACCACTGATCATCCAAGAGATTATCTATTCAAAAGAAGAGTAGATTATTCAAGAGGTTCAGGATCAAAGTTGAACTTTTTAGACGATATAAATGATGAAATTAATGATTTAAAATCCATTGTTAAGGACAAGAGAAACTGAAAATAATAAAATTTGTTTTTAATTCAAATATATATACTTATGTACAGTTTTTAATATATATGTAAATTAAAAAGGCTCACATCATTATTCTTTAGGTAGTTTATTAATAATTGAGTTCACATCGTTTGAACCAAGTTTAGATTTAGCAATTCTAGCTTCATTTAATTTATCAAAATTAGTCTCTAAACCATTAAACCCATGTAATTTATAGTAATCTGTCACTTCTTGCTTAAAGAAATAAGGTAATTCCATCTTTAATTCTTCCTCTTTTTTTATGAAAAATTCTTTCAATTTCATATCAATCATTTGACGTTCAATTAATTCTCTACCCAATTTCTCCCATCTTTTCTCCTTCTTTGCTAACTCTTCAGGAGTTGGAACCCATTTAGACTTTAAAATTTTAGCAATGACAACTTGTGAAATTTTGAAAAATTCAGCTAATCTTTCACTGGTTAATTCATCTGGATATTTTCTATGTAATGTTCGTATACCATCAATAGCTGATCGACTTAATTTTTTAGTTTTCGATAAATCTAATTTTAATTGTTTCTCCTTTAATGCATATTTCTGTCTCATATAAATCGATAAAGTTTTATCCTTTCTCCAATTCTCTGGTGGTGGGGTTATCTTTTGAGTGTGTATTTTAGATCTCAAAGCTTCTTCTTTCTCAGCTATCTGTGAATTCTTTGCTAAGTGTTCTTTCCAGTCTCTCTTGTTATAAACTTTACCTCTGAAACCACCTGGCAATTTATCTAAATCTGGTAAACTCCACTTATTAGGTCTACTACTACCACGACTCTTATCATCTCCAAATGAAGTTGTAGATATTGAAAACCAACATCTGTACTGATGTATAAATTGAACACTTCCAGTTCTGGGCACTAATCTAGACAACATTATCCTCTTATCCTCTTATCCTCTTATCCTCTTCTATCTTCCCATTTCATTTACAAAAGAGAAAAAGGAATGAAAAATCACACAAAAAATCACACACAAAAAAAAAAACATAAAAAAAAAACGAAAAAAAAAAATTCCAGCACCGCCCATAAAGGTGTAAAGATGTAACGGGATTCTCAAAAAAAAAAAAAGAAAAAAAAATTGCCATCGCCATTTTTTGTTTTTGTTTTTGTTTTTGTTTTATTTCATTTTTGACATGATAAACAAATTCAATTTTTTACAATTTATGAAATGTTATAATTTATAATAATATCTGATCCTTTGGTTTAAACTATCGATACAATTAGTATAGAGATAAGAGGTTTAAGTTTATTTGAGCTTTTTTCAATTTTTTGTTTTTTCCAATTTCCCCATAATTGGAAACATATAGCAGAGAATTTAAAAAGGGGGAAAAAAGAGTACAAGTGGCGACTATGAATATTTTAAAGAAGTTACTTACGACTAATAATCCACAGTCTAAAGATGAATTAATACTGATACCATCTGGTCAACTTTATTTGGTTAGATCACCTTCATCTCCTAAATCTGAAAATGAATGTTTATATAGCGATGTTTTAGTTTCAATTAAAGAGACTACACAACCATATTATTATCAATTGGTTGTTAATAAATTAAGTTCAGACGATCAAAGTTTACTTGATGATGATGATTCTGAGAATGAGGATAACGATGAAGATTTATTTGAATCTGAAGCAAATACATTGAAAACTTTTGTTATAGTTGATGATTTAAAATTTTGTCTTTTCCAAAAATATGGTAAATATATAATTACATGGAAAGATATCGATGGTGATTTAGATGATTTATTTGAATTAAGAATTGATTCTTCAGTTTCAACAGAAACTGTTCATCAATTTATGTTGGCTGTTTATAAATGTGAATATGAAAGTAAGTACAGGAAATCAAGCGCTGATTTAACTTTACTTGATTTAAAAGAATTTATGTATGATAGAGATTCATTATTTGATGATAGATTATCGTCATTACCTTCATCATCTGATATCCAACAGTATGCTTCATCACAAGGTTTAAAATCAACAATTACAGGTTCAGGTTCAGAATCAGACGATGAAGAAGAAGATCATTTCGAAGATGCAGTTGATGGATCAATACCACAAGATAATGTTAAACAAGAAGATTGTTTATTTGAATCACAGGTAGATCTATACTTGTACGATCCATTAGAACAGAAATATATGTTACAATTACAATCTAGTAAAGCTAGAATTTTAGATTTAGGTAAGTGGGAATATTGGATAAGTATTTGTAAATCATCTACAAATACTGATATACTAGGTTCATATGTTGATCAAATTGATCCTAGCTTTGATTTTGGAAATTTAACTCTTGATTTCCAATATTTGGCCGATAATAATGTTTTCGTTTGGAGATTAAAATTTTTAACTAAGAAAGATTACAATGAATTTCAAAATGCAACGATGAAAGCAATTTGGGAACACAATAATAAAATGAAATGGGTTAAATTATCTGAATTGGATAGAGATTTTATGATTGAAGCTTTTGATAAAATGGATATGGATGAAGATGAAGAAGATTTTGCAGATGAATCTATTGATGCTAATCTGTCTGATGATAATGATGATGATGACGATGAACTTGAACACAATGCCTTACGTGGCAAAAAATCTACTAGTAATAAATACAAAGAAGATGATGACGATGACGACGAAGATGAAAGTGAAACCAAATCAAGATTTAGATCATCCGATATTAATAATGGTTTAAAGATTGGTTATAAGGATGAACGTACATATATTTCAAGAGGTAATAAACTTGGTATATTTAAAACAAATGATGATAATATATTTGAATTTAACACTGCAATTGAAAATATTACAAGTTCAAAAGATAAAAAACAAAAAATTAATCCTACTAATATGATGCTTCAAAAGGGGGATACAAGAATGATTTTCCAAGATAAAGATAATTTAGATAAGTTATATGCAATGGATCTTGAATATGGTAAAGTTATTGAAGATTGGTCATTTGAAAAAAATTCAAAAGATTTACCAGTTGTTAGTTTTACTCCAAATAGTAAATTTGCAGAAAGAACTGATGATCAAACTTTTATTGGTTCTTCTTATCAATCCTTATTTAAAGTTGATCCAAGATTAAAAGATAAACTTGTTGATAATGAATTTAAAGAATATAAATCAAAGACTAATTTTAATCAAGTTACCACAACTGAAGATGGATATATTGCAGCTTCAACATCAACTGGTGAAATTAAATTATACGATACATTAGGTAAAAATGCTAAAACTTTAATACCTGCATTAGGTGATCAATTTATAGGTTTAACAACTTCAAATGATGGTAGATATATTCTTGCCACTTGTAAGAAATATTTATTACTAATAGATGTTAAAATTAAGAAAGGTAAAAATAGATACAAGTTAGGTTATGAAAAATCTTTTGATAAAGATTCTAAACCTTTACCTAAAAAATTATCACTAAGACCTGAACATGTTGCCTATATTAGAAATACATGTGGTAATGATTTTAGTTTTACAAAGGCAAATTTCAATGTTAATATTAACAACAAACAAAATAGACCAACTTCAATTATAACATCTATTGGTCCATTTGCAATTACATGGAATTTCGCCAAAGCTTTGAAAAATGAAGCTGATAATTATACTATAAGTAAATATCACGAAGATATATTAGTTGGTGATTTCATGTTGAATACATCTAGAAAAATGATTCTAGCATCTCCTGATGATGTTAGTATGGTTTCTCGTAGAGCTTTCAAGAAGCCAGAAGATGAATTTAGTATTGTGAAAACTGCCTACTAATAAAAGGGAAATTTTAGGGGTATATGATGTTTTTGTGTATATAGAGTTTTTATTTATTTATTTATTTATTTATTTTTAGTGTTTTTTTTTTCTTTATTTCTTTTTTTCTTTTTGACATTTACGCTTTATTCAATAGTTAATAATGTTTTTAGTCGTTATTTTATTAAGAAACTCTTTTCGTTTGTTTCTATTTTGCTGCATAATTTTTTACTATATAATATATATTCCACAATATAATTGTTTAATTTCCATACTCCAACCTGACCCCGCATCAATTGAAAAGGGCAACTCTTACAAATTCAGCTAGAACTGGGTTCTACTGTGATGTTTGTCGTCGTAGTTTTAAAGATAATTTGAAATTTATAGAGCATTTGAATTCACCTGAACATTTAAGTACCATCTCACTAGAACTGTCTCACTTTCTAAAACTAAAACTTTTCTTTAATTCTTCACCTAAAAGTTGTCTAAACGCATTAGCTTTATGTCCCACAGTTGGTTTAAATTCAAACATTTCCCTTTGTATTGGTTTCTGTAAACTTGGAGGTGGTAAATTATTAACATATGCATGAACAGATCTCACAAAGTGATTGAAAAGTTTAGATTTTATAAGCTATAAAAGAAAGTTAGTATGAAATTTTTATTCATTTTAAACATTGAAATGCGTATACTTACTCTTTGATACAACCAATTTTCAATCATTGCGTATTTAACATCAATCTATACTGCTTGATACAAGACGGTTATTTTCAGTTAAACAACATATATATATAAAATTGCCTAAATGATTTAGTTTGATTTTATATAATTAAACAAAAATGTTTTTCTTCATTTTAGATTACATGATATATTATATAATATTAAAATTTCATTTTCAAAGAGATAATAAACACACAGAAAGTAACCGTTAAAAATCACTTTGTTTGTTGTTTGATTTGAACAGATTTGTATTATTATAGTTGGTTTATCATTTGTATAAAAGTACAGTTATATAAATACGTATATATATATATATATTTATATCACTTAGAAACACAATCTTTTTATGTATATATTCTTATAGTAAAACATATACAAATATGAGCCGCTGGGGAATGTTTCCTGTACGCCGCTATCGTCATTTACGTACGTAAACTGTAAACGGTAGACAGAGGAAGAGATAAGCAGATTTAAGTGAGATGTGGTATAACTATGGGATTTATCATTCAATTGATGTTTCATTGATTGGATATATATATATATATATATACAGATTACTATTTTTAAAATGGCAACAAATACAGGTTCATTTCAATACTCTTTAACGTATCCAAAGTTTCTTCTTCTGGGCGATTCAATTACAGAGAGAAGTTTCTCGCCTTATCCAATTGCAACTTTTGTTAGAGATGGGTACGATAAAGATTTAAAGTATTCAGGTGAAAGTGGACAAGAAATTCCAGTTGAATTCTCACTTGGTGGTCAATTACAGCATGACTATGTTAGACGTTTAGATATAGTTAATAGAGGATTCTCAGGTTATAACTCATTCTATATGAAAGAGATGATTGACAAGATATTAATGATTGAACATGACTATTCGTATTCAAAAGTGAAATTGGCATTTTTATTCCTAGGTACTAATGATGCAGCATCTGGTAAACCAGATGGTGTGCCATACGATGAGTATATTATAAATATGAAGTTTATTATCGAGAAAATCTTACAAAGAGATATCAAGTTGATTATTATAGGTCCAGCTCATCACTATAGTGATATGTGGGAACCGTTGAATCCAGGTGATATTAGTAATGGGATACTAAGAACCAATGAAGTCAATTTAAAATTTTCTAAAGGCCTGCAAAAAATTGCACAGTCTTTCAAACTACCATTTGTTGATTTATATCAAGAGTTTGATAAATATAATGAAGTGAATGGATCAGATGAGGCAAGTAGAGATTTGTTTTTGGATGGAATTCATTTTACAGGTGAAGGTTATAAGATAATGTATAACTGTATCAAGAAATCAATCAAGGACAATTATCCTGAATTTACAGTTGAACAGTTGCAGATGAATTTGCCACCTTGGGATCAGTTTGATCCGGTAAAAGTTGACCAAATTAAGGTGTAATTGTTTATGTTTGTTTGTTTTAAAATTTTTTCTTCTTTTTTCCTTATATACCAAAGTTAAAATATTTAGTTGTGTGAAGAGAATTATATAGTATGCAAATATATTGGTATAATTGAAGCAAAAACAAAAAAATTGTATTGTGTAGCAAAATGAGGGAAAAAGGGTGAAAATTGAGCAATGTTACCTTTTAAGTCTTCGAGGTTGGAACTTATAATTTGGATTACATTTCAAATGAATTAATTTCTCCATTGATGATAGTTTTGCAAAATGGTCTTTAACTTTTAAAGATTCATTTGACCATAGTATTGCGATTAATTGAATTAAAAAATGATGATTAAATTTATAAATTTTGAAAAAGGGTTGTATTTCCCTCTTCAATTTTGGTGTTAGATTTTTTTCTAAATTTTGCAAAAAGGATAGTTCAAGTATACTATTATAATTTTGATAATTAAAGTTCAAATTTTGAAAGATATAATTTGAAAAACTATCAATTAAAGATAATAGTAGTATAGCTTTGATCATTGATGATCTGTATAGCATAAAACAGTTTAGTGGTCTCTTTACATGAGTTGAGTTTTTTTGGTTATTTGTTGAACCAATCGATTTAATATTTGGAGTATAAATTGGGAAATCTTTTAAATTTTTAAAATACATCATTATTGATTTATCAATTGATCTTTTAGAACCTGCATAAGTTTCTGTATTTAAATTGATCTCTCCATCTTCAGACTCTGTCAAGATTAAACCTTCGTCACTGTAGTGATCTGCAAAAGTTGATTCATTTAATCTGGCAGTACCTAATAATTTAGCAAGTAATCTTAATTTGATATCCAAGTTTCTAAGTTTAAACATGTCCAAGATTTTGGTAACCTCTGCAGAGTTTAGATTTTTATCATTAACCAACTCTAGTATTTTTTTCCTCTTTTTATCAGAAAATGGTGAGAGTACCATCTTTATTGTAGTCTTTTGAGTTTCCAAACCTTGACCTACTTTTCTTCTTTTAACTGATTGATTTTTTTCATTATCTGAATTTTCATGATCATGTACTTTAAGAATTGAATCTTGACAAATCGAAGATTCAAATACATCAGTCAATTTTTGTGAATCAATAAATATATCAAAATTATCCTCACCACAAGGAGATTGGTCTTCTTCTTGTTCTTCTTCCTCTTCTTCAAACATAGAGCTTGGTAAACTATCATTAGTAGTATTAAACTGATCAACGGCGCATGCCTTATAATCATATAGCGAAGAATATTCAGTAATTGGGTCCGAACTAGGTATAGAAGGGAAAATAATAGAATTTGTAGTCAACGCTGTATCAATAGGAGGAGGAGGAGGTGTAACATGTTTATCAAGATGTAAATTTGAACCATCTTCTTTGTAATCATCTTCCACTATTAAACTTGAATGAGAATAGTTTGGAATTGAATACAGTGAAGAATTACCATTAAGTCTATAAAATTGATCTGTTCTATGTAATACCTCTATAGTTTCAGACTCAAAAATAGGGAAAACTGAATACTCTGTATGACTATACAAATCACTATTATTATCGTGATCAACCAATCTAACCTCTCTCTGAACAGGAGTTAAAACTCTAGGAGAATCAAATAGTTGGTATAGATATGTAGGTAAAGGATACTCCAATTGAGGAGTCTGTTGATCACGATTAGAAATATTCACAACTGAAGAATGAAACATCATATCAACAACCAACGTATAAACCCCCTTGGTTCCCACTTTTATACAAAAACAATCAGAAAGAGGGATGAAGGAGGGCAAAAACGCTAATTTGACTTTTACAACCTTTTTTATATACCAAAAGATCAACCACCAAATAAGATAAATAAGATAATTTATACAATTTTGATAATCACTCAAATACATACATACATATTGCATTTAACGTGTACAGGTAAATTCATAACGTATTACATGTACATTATACGGTAGGGGGTAGTAAATGACTACCTCGTAAATTGTACTTCTTACCCCCTCCCCTCTAACAGGAAAAGAGGATAAGTTTACCTTAAATGTAACTACAATCACCATATAACAGTGAATATTATAGTAGTCACACTGTATAAAATTTATTTCTCTTTATAAATACTAAATTTTGCAGTGCTATAAAGTAATTTTGACATATTTTAACTAATACAATGACTATATAAGATTAATCAATATTATTTAAACCTGTTATACATAGTACTAGCAGTCATACAAAAAATTCCCTTACACACTTTAATGAAATCAAACTTAATTAATTAATTAATTAATTAATTTAAAATATTATTAATTATTAATTAATTAATGCATTGTCTTATCAGTTGTTTAATTTGTTAATAAATGAATAAACTACACAATTTTATATGTGTGAGTAATGATTCATGAATTAAACATTACAATGTACATAGCCACATATTATATACACAGCCACACTAACTAACACGGCTAGTGCAGCATAAAGCATGTGTACACTAAACACCACCTTTATGTTTTAATTTAATGATTACATAATACATGCTTTTGATGGTGAACATCCAATGAAAAAATTCCTACGATTAAATTTCTCAACTTTTTTTTTTTTTTTATTAAAGTGAGAGAGAGTGAGAGAGGGAAAGTTTGAGAATAAACAAAGCTTTGTTAACTAACAGTTATTTGAATAGATCATATATATATATATATCATAGTATATATAGAGTTATTAACTTCTAGTCATATAGATAATTCATATAACATCAATCAAAATGTCATTTGTTTTAAGAAGAAACTTATCAACTTTAATCCCACCAAAGGTTGCTTCCGCTCAAGTATGTTTGTTTAATTTATTTAATATATATATATATATATATATATTGGTATAATCATTGTTGTTTTATAATCAATTGAGTGTCCTAATTACGTCCAATTTGCAGTATTGTACCATTGAACTGTTTTACCATGATAACACGCGTTTTTTTACCAACAGAATATCTACAACAAGTTATACCGATATGTTACAGAAAGATCATTCATTGTACTAACATTAAATTCTTTTTTTGAATTATTATAGAACTTAGGCTCTAACCCAGCTGCTAAGAGAATGCAACACATTGTTTCATTCTACTCAAAGTTACCAAGAGGTAATGCTACTTTCGAAAAGGCTAAAGGTCCATACGGTAAGTATAGAGAAAAGTATTTTGATACCGGTTCCGCTGTCCCATTAGTTCATGCTTCATTATTCTTCTTAGGTTTAGGTTACGGTTTAGAATACTACTTCCATTTATCTCACCATAAGGAACATTAAATGCTTTATTCATTTACAATACATTTATTTACACACACAAAAAATAAAATAAAATGAAATCAATTGAAGTTTAGTTAGATATGAGCAATTATTTATTATTGTTACTTATTATTTACGTTTGCTATTTATTCATTTCACTTTCATTGGTATGCTATATTTTAACCGCATATATAGATTAAATCGAGTTTATTCTGTTGTTACGTTTTTTAACAATCTTTAAAAAAAAAAAATATACTTTTAATATGTAGTTTGTAAAAAGTGATATTCTTACAATTTCCTACTTATATCTATCATTTCGTTGAAATTGGTTATCTTTTCAGCAAGTTTCCCCAATTTTTCACCCCTTGATTTCTCCTCTCTTTCAATCAATTCCCAATCTGACCAATTGATAACTTTCACGTTCCTCTCATTTAGTAATTGTTCAATCTTGTCTCTACCTTGTTTTGCACCATTGTTTTTCAAAAACTCTCCATCTTTCAAATCTTGAGTAATTGAATCTGCAACCAATGCACTAGACATAACCGATGAATTGATTGAACCTCTGGATCCATTGGCAATCCAACCAACACAATATGACCCTTTAAATTGTTTATTATCGTCTTGAATAATTCTACCATCTATATTAGGTATCATACCACGCTTAGTATCAAATGGAACATTCAATTCTTTAAATTCTTCAAGCGGTTCTCCTTTATAACCAATTGAAAGAATGGCAAGTTGTGCCTTTGTTTCAGTGGTTTCAATTTGAGGTTGAATCTTCATCTTTGATGTAGATTCATCATATTCAATGGTATTATTTTTGAAAACAATAGAATCTAATAAACTATCGTCGTTAGCATTCGGTTTGAACTCAATTGGTGTCTTTAAGTAATCTAACTCCCATGTCTTATCTTGAGAACTAACTGGATCAGATTCTAAGTGTTTCTCAACTAATTGTAGCCTTCTCTTCTCCACTCTACCAAGTTTTAATTTACTTGATGATTTTGTAAAATGATCAGCAAACCAGCCAGTAAATTTAACACCACTATTCCCCAATTCTAACACTTCTTTCAGTTCTTTATTTGTAAATTTACTATCTAAAAATCCTCTTCTGGCACTCACTGTAACGTGACGAACTTTAGAATTTTGTAAAATATCAATTGCATGGGAAGATATATCTGTTGGATTCCAGTGGGGGTTGACGGGGGCTAGTAATATTCTCACTATGTCAATTGCAACATTACCATTTCCAATGATAACCACATCTTCCACTTTGTCAAGTGGTGGATTGAGGCCTTTATATGCTGGATCCCCATTATACCATCCAACAAATGCTTTTGAATTTATCACACCTGGATGATTTTCACCAGGTATATCCAACTTGTTTTCTTTGTTAGATCCATAACCAAATATCAAAATGTTGTAATTTTCGTACAGTTCTTTCAACTTCAAATCTTTACCAATTTTAACATTACCAAAATACTTAAATCTTGAATCTTTAGACGCATCTTTGAATCTCTCCTGGCATGTTTTAACTTCAGGATGATCTGGTGCTACACCATATCTTACCAATCCAAATGGACAGGGATTTTGTTCAAACATATCTATTTGGAGATTTGGATCATTATCTTTGAGTAAGTTCAAAGAGGTATAGAATGATGATGGACCAGAACCAATGACTGCAATCTTTGGAGAAATCGTTAGTGCAGTTGTTGATGAAAAAAAACGACTAGCGAAACATTCTTGAGACAATAAGCCTCGTGATAGATATAATGATCGACTAAACAACATTATTACTGATAGATACCCATAAGCTCTCTGATTTACCATACAAGAGATGTAAAGTTATTAATCATTTGAAGAATTTTATGACTGATCGAAGATTTAAATAATTTCCATCAGATTTATATAATGAGCCGCATCGGTTTCCATTTCATTTCTCATTTTCATTTTTCACTTTTCATTTCTGAATTTTCACTTCTTTTACATGTACTGATATACCTGAAATCCAATATAGATGGCGAGAGTGTTTTATTTGAATTATATACATAGATATATAGATTGCGAACGTAGTAAAATTATTATAAATTCATGTACTCTCTTTGCACGTGAATAACAGGTAATTTTGTGGAACACCAGTTGATATCTCTCATGAAACTACGAGGATCATTACCGGTACAAAGTTTAACCAAATTTTCATAGTCAAGCTCTTGCTTTTTAAATTCTCTTACCACCACTTTTTCTTCAAAGTCAATGTATAATCTAGTATCATAAATTCTTATCAAAACGTTATCGACTCTTATAAATAATCTTTGAAGCAATAGCAAACAAGAATGCATTGCTCTTATTTTGATATTCATAATTGAAATACCATTATCTCCCAATTCATCTTCATATAGTATCATATCATCGAAAAATAAAATAGGATCCTGTCTTTTCAATTTTTGTAGCGGTATTTCAACAGAATCATCACGTATGAAGTTTCCCTTCAATAGAGTACCAATGTAGTTAGTAGAATAAGTCCAGTCATATGGCTTATACATTTCCAGCACAACTTCGTCGTTGTTAACATGTTTCTCTTGTCTACTCTTAAACCATTCATTGGCATAAGAGACTTGAATTAAATCAGATGGATTCAAATCAACAAGCTTTAAAGCATCTAAAGAATTGAAAATAATGTGAAATTTATCCATGTACTTAACCTCAACCTTATTATTACCAAAAATCATTTCAGGAACTGGTATATTCAATATAGATTCAAAGTGTTCAATCTCACTAGCATTCAATATTGGATTCCTACTTGTATATATTTCCCAATCATTGATTGATATACTTGGTGTGTCTTTCAATGGGAATGATGCAGCTGGTGAAGGAATTATCACAGTACCACAATCTTGACACTGAGGATTCTTACATTCACCAACATGACCAGTAGCTGGCACTTGTACCCTTGGAATTGACTTTGGCTTAGCAAATACAGTTGAGTTAGATTGTGCTTGTTGAGAATGTGGCGATTTTATAGAGATGGGCAAATTAGTAGTTGGTTTGCTACCTGGGAATCTTGCACTCGTTGTCAATTGATGCATCTCTCTAGCTGCATTAACATGTATAGAATCAATTGAACTATAAATGGGTGGTGGGTTACGGTTACTAGTATTTGAAGTTGATGGTCGTTTATACTCTGAACCTGATGACTCATCTGAAGATGAAGATGACATTTTCTCTGACATTAACAAGCTTATATTGTATTTAGTTCAATATGGGAGATATGCAATCAAATCCTAGTGAATAACAGTACTGTGGATATATAGTTGCCAAAAGAAGAATAAAAAGAAAACAGAAAAACAGCTTTATAAATGTGTTATTTAAATTCTTAAATGTTTTCTTTTTTAAAAAAAAAATGTCAGTTTCATCAGCCTCGTACTTGTGGTGGATCAAAAAAAGAAAAAAATTGAATTTCTGCGTTTTCAGATTTTCAGATCAAATGCGTGCAAATTAGAAATTTATGTATAATTTTAGTGGTTCGACTCCAGGAAATGTAGACTCGATTATATTTTGATCTTAATTGATATATATATATATATATATATACCTTTTTTATACAAAGCCAATAGTAGTTTGAATATAGCTTTTATTTCTAGTTTTTTTATAGAATATGAAAGTACTTGCACACCATAATAACAGAATGATACCCAAAATACTTAAGAAATCACCAGGAGTCTCGCTAACAACGTGTTTATTGATAGTTATATTTATACTACTAGTCTCTAACAATTCATTTAGTTCAAATACATTATCAGACCCAGTACCACTGTCCGAATCTACTGCCGCTAAGATAATTCAAAAGGAAACTCATTTAGTATCCGAGACCACCGATACCTCATTAGTGAAAGATTTACCAAATACGTCATCTAAAGTGATTTCTAGTAATGAAGAAGATGACAATTCAGAACAACAGTTAGATGAAACACTCCCATTTATGCCTAAGATGGCCAATGAAACTTTGAAAGCTGAACTAGGTAATGCAGCATGGAAATTATTCCATACAATCCTAGCGAGATATCCTGATACACCAACACCTATTCAAAAGACACACCTTAAGAATTATATAGAATCATTTGCACAAGTTTATCCATGTGGAGATTGTGCCAGACATTTCATAAAGCTTTTAGCTAAATATCCACCTCAAGTGTCCACAAGACAAAATGCCGCCGTTTGGGGTTGCCACATCCATAACAAAGTTAACGAAAGATTGAATAAACCAGAGTATGACTGTGCAAATATTTTAGAAGACTATGATTGTGGTTGTGGTAGTGACGAAGAAGCAGAAGATTTTACATTAGGTGGTAAGTCAATGAACCAATTAACTGATAAAGAAGTTGCTGATGTTAAATTGAAAGGAACCGAAGATGATGAGACATCATCACATTTAAAGAGCATCAAGATGGATAGTGAAGAGTTTATGGTCCATGGTTAATTGCATATATACTTTTCTAAATTTTTATTTGTATTTTTGATATTTCGTTTTAATTAAGTTACGTTTATATAATAGGTACATCAATTTATATATTTACAGCAGAGAAATGACAAAAAAAAAAACACACACGCAAAAAATCTTCTTCTATATTTATTTCCCAAATGTTGCTCTGTCAACTTCAGGAAATTCAAAACCCACCTCTTTCAATTGATCAAAACTAGTTGCCAATTCTCCATTGTGCAAGTTTCTATATTCAATATATTTTTCTTTAAGATCAACAACTGAGGTTCTAATTACAATTTCTTCAAAAGTCCATTCTGGAGGCACCATTCCATTTTCCCAACCTGGCACTTTATAGATTTCTCTATTCAAATCTAATGAGTAATGAACATCATCAGGACATAACAGATTATGGAATTTCGGACTATCACCAGTTTCTTTCAATTTTGCCTCTTCTAATTGTTGCATTTCTTCCACAGTTGGTAATGGGATTTTATTTTGTAAAGCTTTAGCTAACCATGAACCTTGAGTTTCACTCAATCTAGTTGGTAAGACGTACCTAGGTATGGCGATAAATGCTAAACCTGGATAGTTATAACTTAAAAATTGTTTGTATAATCCAATAACTCTTTCACCGTTTGTTATGATTGGTTTATCAGATTCATTAATCTTTTGTAAAAATGGATAGTGTCTTAAATAACCAGTTGCAAATATAATTTTATCGACATTTTCAATGGATGTACCATCGACTAATTTGACAGTCTTGTTATCAGTATCAAAAGATTCGATATCTGCAACTGTTTTTATAAAATCGCTCTTACCAACAGGCATAGCAGTTGTTGATCTTGCACTTTTATAAATTGGTTTTTGTAAAATGGTAGCCAATTGATAAGAAATATCTAAACCAGATGCAGAATTACCAACAACAATTATATTCCCATCAACTTGAGAAAATTGTCTTGGATGTCTAAAACTTTTCGCATGCATGACACAATCAGGATATTTAATTGACCATTCTTTTAAACCTGGTCTATCAGGAATGAGAGGTAAATCATAGTGACCTGCAGCTATTAAGACAGCATCGAAATATTCAACTTGATCTGGTGATTCTTCACTACTTTGCATACCACCATCTGTTATATTTGAAACTATTCTATATATAATTTCCCATTTACCATTTAAATTTTCTGGTAAATAATTGACACTTATCACATTCGTTCCAAATTTATAATATTTTTCAACCTGTTTAGAGTAATTTTGAAAATATTCTAAGACTTGTAATTTAGTTGGGAATAAAGGTGTACCACTAGGGAATTTAAAATCATTATACTCCATAACATGACGAGGAACATTGGTATCTAATGAATCATAAACTGCACTTGGCCATATATAACTATTTTCTTTATCCATTTTAAAAGGTTTGATGATTGAATTATCATGAGGATCAAGAGATGGAACAGGAGTCTTTTGATTATTGTAATTTTCATCATAATAATTCCATAAACCACCCGTTTCTGTTCTTCTCTCAAAACCAACTATTTTATCAAATGCATTTTCTTTAACAATGGCATTAAGAGCTGCTGAACCACATGGTCCGCCACCAATAACTGCAACAGATTTAATATTTTCAAACTTTAACTCGGTCATGTTGAATAATCAATCAAGGAATCAAATCATATAGTAAATCCAAAAAAAGAAAACAATAAGACAATATATATATTATATATATTATATATATTATATCTTAACTCCAGAGATGGATCAATCTGGATATAAATATATCAACTCAATAATGCCTGCAATTACCATACTCGGCATGAATTGTACAGAGAGATCTCATGTATATAAGTAGTATCTACCGCGCCAATTTGGAAACCGTTACCGCTCAGGCCATCACCGCTTAGCGGGCACTCATAAAAGAAAAAAAACACCATAAATTCTCAAAAAGCACGTGATTCGCCAACAATCACGTGAATATAAATCACATGAACATAAACAGATGATTAAAATTCAAAAACTTCTGCACTGTATACAGTGTAAAGTATACTAAAGAGATAAGCAATAAAGATATAAATAGATCAAGTGTAAAGCAATTTATAGATTGTAAACGGTGTTAAAATCAAAGAAAAAAAAAACAAAAACGGATAATCAAGTTAAACATTTAGGATATATGCAAGTATAAAGTCGGAGTTTATATATAAACAGTAATAATTCCAGATAATAAAATATGTTAAAGTAATTGTAGTGGAGTTCAATATTAAAACTGTTTAATGGTACAATTTTTGCTTTGTTTATAGTTAAATAGCGAGTGTACTAATCAAGCATTGCGGAATTCCATTTATTTACATTACATTATAGAACGTCACCCTCACGTATAAAATCGCTCGCGGTATAAAATTTTATATGTCATACGTCTCAGTCACTCGAGGCCCATGGCATTTACGTACGTACGCACTTGGCACGGTACACCATGCGATTGAGTTAAATGTGCGCCATGTTTTATATATGACACCCCCAGTCTTTATATAGTTATACGGGGCTTGATAGTTTAATTTTGTACAGATAAATTAGTGCGGAGAAATATATGTACTCTAGAACAGGTGTCACAGTCTAATATAAGCCCTGCCATGGGTACTGTACATATATATACATAAGTTCATACATAATTTATATGATGATGCTACATGACAATTAAAGGTCAGGTATTTTCAATATTATATGTATATTATTCATTAACTGTAGAATAATTATTTGTTGTTTAATACACCGTATATATATAGTATATATACGTCATATATACGATTAGACAAAAAAAATTATAATTGATAAGCGACTATATCACTGAGTGGCTCTTTTCTTTTTATCTGTCGTTTCATTGTATATATATAACATAAATCGTTAATATTATGAAAACACTCCGGGAAGGCACGGGGTGGTCTTTAACCTCTTCCCCTATGAAATATTTGCCTGTTCTGTTTTGTTATGTGATCTCCCGTAGTTTGAATTAAAATATTTAATGGTACTCCGTCCAACACCCCTCATGACCCCCCGGTATTTCAGCTCTTTTCTTTTTCGTTGGTATTTTATGATATTTTGTACGGCATGCAGAGTATGCTGCATATGTTTTTCTGTTCTCCCCCGGTCGTTGTTTCTTTTTTTTATTATATTTTTAAGGAAAATTTACATTTCTTTTTATTTGACGATTTTATATAAATAGAGAGTAATTTGTCTATTTTATAGATTGTTAGATGTATTGTATATTACTACAGAGTATATAAGGTATAGATATATACAGATATAATATATATATATATACACACATACATACACACACATAAAATGGCCGATATTGTTCCTTCTTTCAGATTAGATAATCACTTAACAGTTGTCACAGGTGCCTGTGGTGGTTTAGCTGATCCAATCATTAAGAGTTTATTGGCATATGGTTCAGAAATTGCTCTTTTAGATATGAATTTAGAAAGAATCAAAGAGACTCAATCTGAATTGAAAAAATTCTGTATTGAAGCTTTAAATTTAAAAGAAGATTCAATTCCAAAGATGGGTTCATTTGTTTGTGATATTTCAGATTCTGAAGATGTTGAAAAAGTATTTGCTGATGTCTATACCGAATTTGGTAAATATCCATTACATTTAGTCAACACTGCCGGTTACTGTGAAAATTTCCCTGCTGAAGATTATCCAGCTAAGAGAGCTGAAAAATTAATGCAAGTTAACCTAATGGGCTCACTTTATGTTTCTCAATCTTTTGCTAGACCTTTAATTAAAAATGGTATTAAAGGTGGCTCTGCAGTTATGATTGGTTCAATGTCTGGTGAAATTGTTAATGATCCTCAACCTCAAATTGCTTATAATATGTCCAAAGCTGGTGTTATTCATATGGTTAGAACTTTGGCTGCTGAATGGGCAAAGTATGGTATTAGAGTTAATACTTTATCTCCAGGTTATATCTTGACCCCATTGACTAAGAATGTTATTAATGGTAATAATGAAATGTATTCTAGATGGGTTAGTATGACTCCAATGGCTAGATTATCCGAACCAAAAGAATTTGCAGGTTCAGTTTTATACTTGTTATCAAATTCTGCATCTTCTTACACAACTGGTACTAATCTTGTTGTTGATGGTGGTTACGCTTGTTGGTAAGAATACAAATAATTTCTTTTAATTTCACACCCCTCTTTATATATACTGTTGCTTTCTTTCCTTTCATTTCCTTATGTATACTAATTAATTTCAAAAAAAAAACATATTTTGCATTTTCATTTAATAAAATAAAATAAAATAAAATAAATAAATAAATATATAGGTAAATTCAAAAACAAACAAAACAAAACAAAAAGGTATAAATGTAAATAACTATAGTAAATGCGGTTCTCTTTTTTAATTATCAGTAGCTCCAAAACTGCTACCAACATACGTCCAGCCACCAAATTGTTTTTGAACAGATTCACTCAAATAATCATCAACGACGGAATCAAGTGGTCTTTCATCTGTAAATTCTGATGAAATGTTTGAAATATCGGTTGAATCTTTAACTTGAGGTTTATAAGGTGGGATGTATCCTTTATTGTTTAGTTTTTCCCAATCAATATCTCTAAAGAATGGATGACTCTTAATCTCTTCAACACCATTGTATCCCAATCTCTTCTTTGGATCTCTGTTTAGCAATTTAGTAATTATATCTTTTGTATGAATGTCAATATCTTGTGGGAAAACTAATGGATCATTTAAAATCTTACGATACATAGCATTAACATCTTCATCATAGTATGGAGGTAATGAAGTTAACATTTCGTATAATAAGACACCAAGTGTCCAGAAATCAACAACTCTTGTATAACCTTTACCCATTAATAATTCAGGTGCTAAATATTCGGGCGTACCACAGAATGTATTTGTCTTTTGATCAAGTTTCATGTTGATTTTACACAAACCAAAATCACAAAGAGCAATATGACCTTGATAATCTAATAAAATATTTTCAGGTTTTAAATCTCTATAAACAATATTCATGGAATGTAATGTTTCAATAGCTGATAATAATTCACAGATATAAAATTTAGCTCTAATTAATGGGAATCTTCTAGATTGTTGTAAATGGTAAAATAATTCACCACCATTGATAAATGATAACACTAAATATAATTTTTCGGCAGATTGGAATGCAAACTTTAATGGAACAACAAATGGTGAATTAACTCTACTCAGCACAAACTTTTCTGCTAGAGTATGGGTAACTTCCATCTTATTAACAATATGTGATTTTCTAATTGATTTCAAGGCATAGATCTTACCAGTATCTTTCTTACGAACTTGCATAACTTTACCAAATGAACCTTTACCAATAACTTTTAATAGATCAAAATCTTCAATCTTTAAATTTTTCTTATTCATTGTTGATAATGGTTTGAAATCTAAGGTAACGTTAAGTGATCCTGATAATTTTTCATCTGTATATGGATTAACCAAATTTTGCCAGTGATGATTTAAAATTCTAATCTGTTGTGTATTGTCAGTTATTTTAGCAGTATTAAGTTTGAAATTGGTAGAACCGATAAGAACATCTTCTTGCTTTTCACTTTCTAATAAATAACCTGGAATTCTAACGTAAATATGTATACGTAAGTTTGCTGTATTTGGTGATGTTATATCAAATGTTGTGACACTGTTGAATTTAGTATTTGAAATGGTATTACCAACTGAGTTAATACGTTCACTGGAATTTTCAACTTCAATGATAGCATAAACAAGATTATAACTCGTTATAATATTCTTATTTGCTTCATTTGTATTGTTGATTCTTAAGGTAGATGGAATATAGTATGATAAATTGGTACTGTCGATATCTTCTAAATTATCATTTAATCCATTTATGCGTTCAAAAAGTTCATCTTCGTGTATATTCATACCTAGATTTGCCAATTTATTCAAAATTTGTTTGTTGATTTTCAATGGAGCTGGAATATATAAATCTTTTGATGAATAAACTTTAACCGTAAGTAAACCAGGTTTTAATCTTGATGATGCATCAGACTGAGAAGTTGTCTCATCTAATTCAACTTCCATAACTGGATCAGTATTCTCTAAGCTAGTTGTAATCATTTGAGGCTCTTCTTGGTCTTTGGTTGAATTATTAACTTGATTATCAGATGACACGTTAAGGTTTTGTAATGTATTGGTCATATGTTCAACGTCTGCGGTGACAAGTGTCTTTCTGGAGTCTCTTGGTTCTTCTAATTCAGTTGAATGTCTTTGCCCACTCTTAGTTGATTTCACGGAAGTATTGTGTGGTTCGTTAAGACTAGCAGAAGATGATATACTTTCTGTTGGGGTGGATGATGTTTGTAATGGCGAATTCGAGTTTGATGAACTCTTATACCCTTTATTAAAGAGTTTTTTCCAATTTGACATTATATTGTTACACTGTTCAATTTATAGCAATGATGATATGGTTACAGTACAAGATACTTCAATTATCTTGCCTGATTATTGAAAATTTTAACAGAATAATTAACAGGACAACAGAAATGTAAATTTCATAATGCAATTAAAAAGTAAAACGAAGCCAAAAACAAAGAAAACACCAAAACGGAAATTAAAGGGATTTTTGTTGTTTTTTTTTAAAAGAAAATTTTTGATTATTCTGTTGATTACGTAACTTTATGGAGAATTATTAAGAAACGTAACTGGATTGTTTGCTCTTTATATATGTTGTAACAGTTCTATTCTATTTCTGTTCTTGATAAGTAACAGATAAAGTAGTTTGATATAATTAGAATTAGAAGTATTATAGATTACCAAAGATGATGAAACTTACTTATAAATCTGTTCCATTTGAACTTCAATTCAAGATTGAAGAGTTAACCAATATTCCGCAATTAGATAACAATAAATGTTTTATGTTAAGATCAGTTTCCAACCATAAGATACGTAATTATAAACAACAGCAGCATTATAAAGATACAGTGACAAGTCATAAATATCCGGTTATTAGCCATAATTGTAACTTTGATAAAGATGGTGAATTGATAACATCACTAAAGTTATACGCAGATCCGAAGAATAATTTTGCTCTATCCGATAAATGGTTACTTATTACATTTTTCATTGAAGATGCTAGTACCCAAAAGAAGGAAAAATTAGGTACTATTGAAATCAATTTAACTGAATATGTTAATGAAAAATCCACTAAACATTTGAGGTATCTTTTAAAAGAATCCAAGACTAATTCAATAGCAAGGATATCTATATTTATGAAACATATACAAACAGAACAATCATTCAGTTATAATATTCCTGTGCAAACAACAAATCAAATATATCTTGGATTGAAAGAATCTTTTGATGATCATAATGACCGTGTTTCATCACCAATTGGATCTACACCTCCTTCTCCTGAGCCAATGTCACAAAGAATTGTTAAATCTAGATCCACATTTACTATGAACCACAAATCTACATCGATCGAACCTTCAGTCTCAAGAACACATACCGGATCCTATTCTAACTCAACTATTAGTCCAAAATTGGGGACATCAGATGGGAAATATAGTTCTTCAGTGGAACCATTGGGTAATGAAACCATCCTTTCTGATATAATCAATAAAACATTTAGATTTACTTGGCAATTCAAAGAAACTTTCCTAGAAGAATATACTCCAATAGAATGCGTTAAAGATATAGTGGAGGCAAATGGTAACGGTTGGAAGAAAAACGATGAAGGTTTGAATTATATAGATGTTGTTCAAAATGACATTGCTGAATGTGATACTGTGCAAAAAGTTGCGAAATCAAAATACACAGAGTATAACTACGTTGATACTGATGATCCCAACGATGATATTGTTTGGTTGGATAATGAAAATAAAGGAAGATCAGTTGATGACTTGTATGATGCTAGTAAATCTTCAAAGAGATATATGCCAGTTAATGAAGCAAGTTTTAGATCAGATTTACGCAGTTGGCATTTACCAGTTGCTAAATAACATTTTATATAATGACAAGTGCGATAGAGATTATTTATTATTAAAAGAATTATAATTTAGTAAAGTTTTGGTTCGTAAAGATAAAAGAAATGTAAATGGGGAAAGGAGGAAAGGGGGAAAGAGAAGATGGAGGGGGTAGTGAGATTAAGGTGTATTATTAACGAGCATGTTCGATTCCATCATCACTATCATCATCACTAAATTCAAAATCTTCTAGTTCATCATTATCAATAACGTCATTTTCCCATTCATTTGAATAGTCGTCACTATTATCAGAAGCAATTGTATATAGACTTGCTGGTTCATTATTTGTAAGATCATTATCATTATTTATACCGTTATTTCCTATTACTGAGCATTTTTGAGAAGATCCAACAACTGTGTCATTGTCATCATTGGACTCTTGAGAAGTTGTTCTTTGATCATTAGGTTGTAAGTCATTCAGTTCTAATCTACTATTACCTTCAAGATCTAAAGATCTTAGCCTCTTGTAACGTTCTTTAGAGACAACTGGCCAATGAATCTTGGTAACTTTATCTCCTTTCACCAATCTTTTGAACAGCGTTTTGAAAAATGAAATAAATTCATTCAAGAATCTAAAGAGTCTTGACTTGTTGAATAATGCTAATATAATGGCAAATAGCATAATTAAAATGAAGAACCATGTATGTTTCTTAAAGAAAGATTTCTTGTCAACTTGTTGCACGGTGTAAACATCTTTACCACCTTCATCAAATGAATTATCATCCTCAGTTAAGAATCTTAAAAATCCAGGTTCATCATAATCATCAAATAATTCAAAGCTTGGTCTCAGACTTAAACCTTCAGATTCGGCACCTCTTATAAATAAACCAGGAGCAGAGTTGTGGTAATAACCAACTTTTGGGTAATCATTTTTGGTGGAATCATAGTTATTTAGATAATTATAATATTCGATTGAACTTTCATCACTTGCGTATAATATTGCACGACCTAAAGTCCATGTAAATTCAGAACCATTAATTTTATCATTAACTTGAAATTTATTAGTAGCACCAACTTTTTTATCGAGGCCTAATCCATTGTGTAAAATATTTATTAAATAAGTTGATTTGAAACAAAGAGAGGCCAATTCATCTTGATCTTCTTTATAATGTTCTAATTCATCCCAAGTTAAAGAACATATTTTGGTAGCTTCAGCTTCAATCTCTTGGTATGAGTAAATTTTACCATAGTCTTGGGAGTTTTCATCTTTTGATAATTCTAACAATTTTGAAATTGTATCCCAGTATCCAGAAACTCCATAAAAATTCTCAACGTCAAAACTGAAAGATGGTATTGCATCTGATAATAGACAAGTTGAAACGTCTTGTTTATTGTTAACATCACATTTACTTAAATCTTTCACAATCAGTGGATAGACAAATTTATTACATTCTTGGAAGTTACCATTACCAACAACAAGATATTTTTCATCTGATAATGTGACAATTTCAGAATAATGTTGTGGTAAACATGGATCATTCAATTGTGGTAAATCTTCAATTTTTAAATCTTCATCCTCAATTGATGCTCTTTCCTCGGTAGTTGGTATAGTATCTATATCATTACCATCATTTGCACGACTTGTTAATAAATTTGTTTGGGTCTTTAAATTATTTAAATATTTTAAATGAATCTGTGATATACCATATCCAAGCATTGAAGTTGAATAAATATTATAATTTAAATCAGGTTCAATTGATCCCAATGTACTTAATTGTAATTTAATTAATTGATTCTTATGCTCTTCAGTTTCTTCTTCATTTGGTTGAAATGATATTTGTGTTGATGCGCCACCCATTTCTAATAATCCAACATTTTCGAAATTTTTATCAATTGTTCCAGTTAAATAATTTAATGCAATCCATCCATATAGTCCTTCAATATCACCATCAATAATATTAACGTGCGATTGACAATCAGGTATATAAAATTTTGTCTCTCTTTGTAAATAATAACAGACATTATTTAAAATCTCATTTTGTTCATTTGGTTCTAATAATCTCATACCTGCGGTTGCATGTACAAAAATTGGAGTTCTGTAATGCTGTTCAATTGGGATAATATCATAAATTTTTTTAAGAAGGTGATTTAAATATCTTGGTCCAATTCTGGATGAATTTTCATTAAATGCAGACATTCCTGGCTTTATCTTTTTATACCACTTGTAACCGCTTTTAACACTTGGTAACTGATTAAGTGTATATGATGAATCATCTAAATCAATTCTTTCAACTAATTTCGGAGTATCATCACCACCCGGTTTAACTATACCATTTGCCAACATATATTGAGCACTTAACCAGTTATATATATATGCTCTAGAACCTTTTGAACCAGCATCAATTATAACCATATAGTTATAAGGTATACCTGAATCGTTTGTAACCTTACCTTGACCATTCTTCTTTGACTTTGATTCATCATGTTTTTTTCGACTCTCCAAAATAATACCCATTTCTCAGTCTTTGTATGTTTCTTTTTTTGTTTTTTTAGTAATAAAATTGATATCTCATATAAAGGTATATATATTACCGATAAATCTTATATAATAAGCAAAAAAGAAACAAAAAATATAAACTAAAGAAGGATAAATAATTGAATCAAAATCCCATATATATATGTATCTGTATAGATATATAGATATATATATAAATATATATATATATATATGGCTTTATAGATAGTTTATCTTATAGAATATAATATATATATATCTATAGATATACAGACAAATCAATATATTCTAAACAATACAATACAAATCAATTTTTAAATCATCTCTTCATTTTACTTTTTCGTCTTTGACCAAAACTTTTTTTTTGCATGTATTTTTTTCCTCAAATTCTTAATATTGGATTATGTAATATATATTATGTAATATAATTTTTAGCGCGTGTATCGGCAATTAAACTCAAAACACGCGAATTATATGATTATGTAAAAAAGAAAAAAAAAATTTTAGATCCCCTATCGACGCGTCTATTTTATTGTTTAAAAAACTTACGTAATGTATTATATAATCACAAATAAGATGAAAATTTAAAATATTTTAATGGCGGTGAAATTTGTAAATTTGTAAATTTAAAAGATCGAGCGACGGATATCAGACGGTGGACATCCGTTATATTTAAACAGTTATGAACATATACTCACCATATATATCTCTATGAATATATACAAGTGTATAACTTTATATAACTTTATAAAAGTTTATATAAGTATATATATAATGTATATACTATATATATATATACCCATGGAGTAAATGGAGTAAATGGTATATACTAGTATTAGTATATATTGAAGATTCCCCATATATTCAAACAATATATATAGAGGTGTAAGGTGTTCCGGCTCCCGAATCCGAAAAATTACAGCAATATATTACACTGCCTTTGATATTTGACTAATCAGAGGACGAGATTTACAAATCAATCAATTTTTTTGTATGGTAAAGCCCGCCCGCGTATATATATGTATGAATTATTAAAGCTTCTTTAAATTATAATACAATAAATTTGTTATTTAGTATATACATGGTAAAGTGTAAGAGGTAAATTTTATTATTTGTTTGTTGTATAGTAAATTTTTCTTTTTTTTTTTTAGTCTTAGTATATTGTTTAATTGTTTATATATATATATAATTTTTGTTATTTTGTTGTTAGATCTTAGTTCTTAGTACTATCGATTTATCATATTATACAATTGTTTTAAAAAAATATCAACAATGTTAACTTCAACTAGATTAGGTTTAGGTGCCTTTGCTGCAAGACCTACATTAAGATCACAAATTGTTAAACCATTATCATTAACAAGAACTTTTATTAAAACTATTCCTCAACCACCAGGACATATTATTGGTACCGTTAATGATGCTTATGTTCCACCATCACCTTCTAAATTACATGGTTCAGTTCATTGGACTTCAGAAAGATTTGTTGCCATTGCTATGGCTCCATTAATTGTTACTCCATTAATTGCTGGTTCAACTTATCCATTAGCTGATTCAATTATGGGTACTTTATTATTATACCATTGTTACGCAGGTTTCCAAGCTTGTATTACCGATTATATTCCATTAAGAGTTTATGGTGTTTGGCATAAAGCTGCCATGGGTTTATTAACTTTTGGTACTTTAGTTGCAGGTTATGGTATTTACATTATTGAAACAACTGAAGAAGAAGGTTTTGTTGGTATGGCCAAGAAGTTATGGAGAATTTAAATTTAGTCTTTGTCCTCCATTTTCCTTCTCACACATCATATACACCCAATTTTATTTATTTATTCACACTATAATATCATTCTTTATTCATTATGCTTTATATTTATAATACAGTAAAAACAAAAACAAAATACTATGTAATTTAATGTTCCAATCTTCTCTTTGTACCAAAATTATTGGTTATACCTATACTTGGTGATGATAAAATTTCATTATTTGAATAACTAGTACTTGCCAATTCGCTGGTAATTTCTTTACTGTCGATACTTCCTATTAATTTTATCTTTTCCATCACTCTATGTGTCTTTTTATCTTTAAATTCTTCAAGGTATTGTATCATTTGTTCTATATTCCAGTTGTTATCTCTACTGTTTAGTTTTATTTCACTTAGTATTGCTAGTGGTTTGTCTTGAGATTCAATGTAAATATCTCTCGACTTCACCTTTTCGATAACTATAACTTGTTTCACTTGGTTTATTTTGAATTTAATTAATTGTTGCGTTGTTGTTGTTAGTTTAAGTAGTGTTGATAGTAATTCAATGTTGTTTAGTTTCAACTCTGTAGTTAATGTATCAAATAATATCTCCTAGTTTTAAAATTCTATGTTAGTATGTTATATTACTGCTTGTCTTTTGGCTTTTGTTATACTTACAGATGATTCAGAAGCTAATGACATTAACGTTAGTTGTCTTAGTTTCAATAGTTGTTTATCGGTTAGTGGTCCTAGTATACTTTCATTCTCTAAATTATAAATTATGTTAGTATATATATCTCATGAAGTTTATACTGGGATTGAACTTACCATAGTAATCTGTTATACTACCAAAGGAGTAAATCTCTAATAAGTGGGAGAATTTAACCTTTTGTTCATCATTTTCTGTGTTGAGACTGTTTCGTAGGTAATTGTATGAATTATAATTCAATTCTTCAAGTATTGATGTATCCATTATTCTTTTATATTACTTGCACTATACGATCTTTATAGAATTAGATACTCCTTTAAAGATATGTCTTATAATTTGTAAATGTCTTCACTCGTATAAATTTTAATAAATCATTTTCTTATAAATTTTTGTGTGTTTGATTTTTATTTTATGTGTTACTTTTTTCGTGGGGCTTAACTTGTTACCCCAAATTTTCATAATTTCGATCAGTTTTGAAATTTTTCAAAATATTATACAACTATATAGATAGTAAGATATGTACATATATAATATAACATGGACGTAATTACTGAATATCTCCCAAACTTTCACTTTGAACAGCCCCGCCATTCTCAGTGTTATTGTTACCCAAGACGTCAATATCATCACCTTCATCTTGCTCATCTTGTTCATCCTGTTCATCCTCGTTTGAATTAACTGCATCATGTAGGTTTAAACCTTTGAAAGTTGATTCTTTAGGCATACGTCTCATTTCAACTTGAGATTTAAATAATGGACCAATTTTTTCAATCCATTTTTCTCTCTTTTCTAATAAATTCTTAAATGAAGAACTTGAAACCAAGTGCTGTTGTTCGTCTTTATCCTTTGCATTATGATGGTGAGCACCAGGACCTCTCTTTTTTGATTTCTTAGGAGTAACATTTATTCTTCTTCTGTAATGTTGTTCAACTTGTTTATCTAAATCTTCAAGAATTGACATGTATTCTTGCCATGCAATTTGTTCTTCCACAATTGGAATTAATTTTCTTTTTCTCTTAATATTACGAGCTTGTAAACTTTTTAACTCGCTCTGTAATGTACGTAATTCATTGGAAATTTCATCATCTTCTTTATCTTCGACCCAATCTTGTTCGAATTTCGGGACTTTAAGAGTTTGTTCAACATTCATATAAACACCAATATATTTCAATTCTCTCTTCAAACTCTCATCAAGAGATTTATAGTCTGTCTTAACAGGGGAAGATTTCCAACCTTGTTGATCAGCTAATGCAGATGAACTTGAAGTATCAGATGGTTCTGTTGTTGTGCCTATTAAATTACCACTATTTGGAGTGTTGGTTTCATCATCCGGCAAGCCACTATTATTGCCACTTTCAGATTCTTTAGTCTCGTCATTGGATGCGATAAGGACGTCACTAGTATCATCTTTAACCAAAGCTGCTAATAATCTAGAAGTTAAAGGACCACAGGAAATATCTTCAGTTTCTAATATTTCATTCGTTAGATCATCAGAAGAACCTTTGGCATTGACCATATTTTTCATAGAAATTTCTAGTTGCTTCTTGGCACTGAAATTTGGATTCGATGTATCTTTAACAACTTCATTTTTCAAATCATCTTCATACCAAACATCACTATATAGTGGACCTAATTTAGGTATCTCATATGGGGTGGTCTTTTCATTGTAATCTTTAGGTAAATTTGTACTTATGATAGATTTTGCTTTCAATATTTTCAAATCTTCATCTGTATAATTTCTGAAAAATGGATCCACATATGCTTGAAATGATGTGAATGCAATTTGATTTGAAGGTTTAGCAATTGAGAAATCTATAGTTGGTATATCACCTGGTAACATATCTTTTAAGTCTGATTCGGGATAAACTTCAACGGCATATTTTTTTTGTAAAAATTCGTGTTTAGTTTTAGCGGATTCTTTATTTGCTGCTTCATCGTAGAGATCTAATGCGTCAACTACAGGTTTTAACAGTTCTTCTATATTTAATGTGAGTCCTTCTTTATTTTCATAAACGGATGGGATGAAACGATCTGAGCTTTTACCATTGGATCTAATATGTTTGGTAACCAATATTTTCTCATCGTCATCGTCTTCATCGTCTTCATCAAGTTCGTTATTGTTACTATTAGTACCACTTTCAAATTGAGAACCATCTCGACTGTCTTCAATTTCAAGTTTTGCCTTCTTTCTTTCATTACTAGTTGAAGAAATATCTAATTTTTCCCCGTTTTCTTCATTTTCAATCATACCATTCGAAGTAGATGATGATGAATCATTCTGTTGTGCTAGATCTGCCTGATCTGGGGTAATTTCTTTACGTTCTCCGTTTGTTGTTATAATTATTTTTCTTCTTTTATTTTTCGATAACTTACCAACGTTATCATCATCTTCTTCTTCTTCTTCTTCGATATCGTCTTCCTTATTATTCTTTTTATTATCATCAGATTCATAATCACTATCTTCAAAAGCTGAATTACCTCTCTTTTTATTTAAATTATCCAATGATGGTCCTAATGAATCTTCTCTTTTCACTTTAATTTTAATTGCAGGGGCTGTTGAATCTCCATTCTTAGTTATAACTTTAAGTGATGAGTCAATATTTAATAGTAACTCTGAATCGGTCTTAATACCTGTATCTAATTCTGATATAAGTTTCTCTAAGAATTTCTTAACTGTGATTAGTTTACTATCATCAGGAGTAGAAAACATTGTACTACCTTGTAGTAATCCCAAACTAGAATCATAACTGAGTCCAATGTCAGAAATTATAGATTGTAAAGTATCAGATGGTGAATTATTTGAAGTATTTAATTGTTGTAATGCATGTTGTTGAAGATTATTACTCTTTTTCTTTGGTGGTATCTTACCCTTTCTATTTCTATTTGCAGTTCTTGGAGGCATTTCTACACTGTTCTAAACAACAATTGAAACTATAATCAGATAAATATAATTTACAAAGAGTACATTTTCAAGTTTATTAAATTTATTTGTTTTTATGTTTTTTTGTTTTTCAATCCTCAGGCTTTTTTTTTTTTTCTTTTTTTTTTGTTTTGAGTTAAAAGAAAAAAAATCTAATAAATTATATTTTGTGTAAAGATGTATTTATTATTGTATATATTTACAAGGAATTTTCATTTTTTTTCTTTTTATATATTAACTAGACATATATAGGGGCATTATTAATACTTTTTACCCAAGACATCAACATTAGCAACTAATAAATCATCATCAAAGTTAACATTTCTATCCTTTGGATCAATTGGATTAGCCCAACTTTGAGGGAATTTAAAAGTTTTCTTTATTTTATTTTGTTTTTTAGAATATTTAGCAACTGTATGTCTAGTATCTAATGGTAAATCACTAAATTCAGATGGATTAACTTTTGATTCTTTTAATAAATCATCTAAAACATCAGATAAGAAACTTGCATTTTGAGCAGGTTCTATGAATTTTTCAGATGAAAATTTCAGTATATCAGTTGTACTGTCATATCTAACACCTGCTAATAATTTAAATTTATGTGATTCTTCTTCATTTAAGTTTAAATCTTTAACTTTTAAACTTAAAACAACTTTACGATCTGCTGGATGTTGTTCACCAAGGTATTTTGTATATCTATATGTAACAGGTTGTTCATTTGAAGATTTTGGAATATATTCTTCTCTATATTTTGTTAAAAATGGTAATTCATATGCTGCAACTCTATTAAACTTTAATTGATCTCTAAAATCTCTAACTATATCCTGCGCTCTAGTAGGATATTCATCATATTCATTTGGTTCTTCAGCTTCATCCATAAAATCACCTTCTGCAATATAATCATCATAATTTTCATCTTGTTCTTCAAAATAATGATCTGCTTCAGTTGAATAATACCATTGTTGAACAGTTTCAGCTTCAACTGGATCTGATGTAGTTGATAATAATGCATCCAATTCAACATCTGATCTTCTATAATTTTTACCAAGTCTTGTAACTCTTTCTCTATATAATGAAATAATTTTATCATCTGGTAAACCTTTCCATAATTCAGGTTTTAAAATTAAAATTGAATCATCAATACTAGTTGGAATAGATTCAGAAATTTTATTTAATTTTAAATCAATCTCTGATAACTTGTCATTTAAATTAATTCTTGAACTTGTGAAAAATCTCTTGTTTGAAATCACCAGTGATTTTTGACTCAATGATGTGAGTTTAACTGAATTTTTAGCCAATCTTCCAAGCATTATATATATAGTTATCTGATACCAATGAAAGATATATATATATATATAAACTAGTAGTATAGTTTAATAAACAACTTTTTTACAAACTTTTCAAATTTACACTTTTTCTAATTTTTTTTTCTTCTCTCTGCACTTTCAACGAATTTATAATTTCAATATTATATAATTAGTTATGTAATACAATATAGTAATATACAATTGCATAAATACACTGTACATATACAAAGAGAGTTGTGCATATGTAAATAAAAAAAAGACGAAACACGTCGATCGTCTATATAAATATATTATATATAATTAATTATATAAGACACCAAAAAGAATAAAGCGATTAACGGCTATACGTACGTACACGTACGTACGTAGGTAAAGCTTTCGCTAAATATTATAAAATTTCCCTCTTTTACAGAGGAGTAAACTTACAAGATAAGGATTATCATTTACCGTCAATATACTATAGATAATATAGTAGATATATAAGTATATTACTATACTATAACCGTTAATCAAATATATAAGTATAAGTATATAAAATTGTGGATTAATAGTTACATGATAACTATAAATACATACAGTATATACTACTACATTATTATATTATTTATTGTTCTTTATATGTGTAATTATAATTATAATTTACGGTTATACAAATATGGGGAATAAATTAAAGTTTATCCCTCCCTTTTAAATATTCATTCCCCTGTGGATGATTTAATTTATGGGGGAGAGATGGAGAGAGGGAGAGGAATATTTCTGCCGCGTACGTTGTAATTTTCTCTTTTTTTGTGCCTTTGGCTTTTCTCGTTTGTCACTTTTTTTGTTCTCACAGAGAGATTTTTGTGTGTGGATTTTTCTGTTTTTTTTGAATTTTTTTTTTTTGATTTTTTCGTTTTTGAGTTTTTCTTCTTTTTTTTTTTTTTTTTTTTTTTTTTTTTTTTTTTTTTTTTTTTTTTTTTTTTTTTTTTTTTTTTTTTTTTTTTTTTTTTTTTTTTTTTTTTTTTTTTTTTTTTTTTTTTTTTTTTTTTTTTTTTTTTTTTTTTTTTTTTTTTTTTTTTTTTTTCTTTTTCCTTTTTCTCTTTTGTATAATTTGCCCAATTTTGCCCAATTCCCTAAATCAATTTAGTGTTTTATATATAGTTGTATATATATATTTCCCTATATCCTATTATTATATTATCCTTTTATCAATATTTGTCATATATATATATTTCATTTTCTGTTTGATTGAAGATTTTAAAAAAAAAAAAAATATTCCTTATTTTGTTCGCATATATTATAATAAGGAGAATATAAATTAAACCCCTTCCTTATACTTTTTTGTCTCAATTTGTATATATATATATTTTTTTAGTCCTTTTTGATTTGTCCCCTTTGTACACTGTTTTACTATACATATATACTATAATATATATATATATAATTTATATATATATATATATGGATAGCATACAGACATAGACATATACACTTACATATATATATATACACGATTGATATACATACATACACATACACACACCCCTTCACTATGTCTTCTTCGTCTTTTTTAAAGTCGTTAAAAGTTAACAATTTGGAGAATTTACATAGTACTGATTTCATATCAAGTTTGAATAAGGATGAAATTATATCTAAATTATTAGTGGCAATAGTTTCATTGGAGAGTGATGTTACGAATTTAAAACAAACTGTGTCAAAATATGAAAATTTAAATGATTTATTAAGTGATGATGATGATGATACCAGTATTTCTACAAGAGAAATTCCAACTAAAGTTACCAAAGTTACATCATCTGATTTAACATCAAATGAATCAACTCCAGTTGGTTTTACACCAATGTATAGTACACCTGCATTGTCAGAGTCTGAAATTATTGATAGACCAAGTAAAAGACAACAAGTTACAAAACCATGGCCTGAAATTACTCTAAATCAATTGGCTAATAGATTTAAAATTCCTAAAGATCAATTGACTCAAGTTTCAAAAAAATTAGATAATAAAAAACATAACCATCTGAAATCTTTAAAATCAAATATAAGTGATTCATCAAAAAAAAGGGCAAGATCTTCAACTCCAATGTCTAAAGCTTCAACAACTACTTTAACTCAGTCTGTTGAAAAACCAACTTATTCAAGACAGTCTAGAAATTCAACAAAGAGAAAATTAGAAGAAGATTCTACTAAGCAGCAGCAACAAGAACAAGAACAACAACAATTATCTCCAACAAAGTCTTTGTCACCTTCAAAACCAAAATTAGAACAACCTTCATCTCCATTATCTAATACAACAATGGTTTCTAAATATGGTCTACTTTACTCAATAACTCAATCTGGTTTTTACAAGTGTAACTCATGTACAAACCAAGATTCTTCATCGGCTTTATACAATAACTACGTTTCACTTTATAAACACAAGAGATCTGTTCATCCTTTAGAATTTGATAACACTAAACTTATAGATGGTGAAGAAGATGAAGATACAACAAATACAGAATCTGGTTCACTATCCCCATCTCCTTTTGAAATACAACAAAACAATAATAAATTGAACTCGGTTAGTAAACTAACTAATATGTACACTCGCGTTGATGAAAAAACTTATAGTTGTAAGATGTGTGATAAAATATTTGATTCATACCATGGTGTTTATTTCCATTTGAAAACAATTCATACAGATTCAGTTACAGATGATATCATACCTAGTAAAATTGAATCTGCTGAAGGGGATCAAGATGAAATCGTCAAAAATGGTACGTTATCGTCTTCATCTTCCACTTTTGCGGATAAAACTACAGAATCAAATATACTCGCAACATCAACTAACAATACTCTAGCCTCGCCATCTTCAAATAGTGATATAGTTGATAATACTAATATAGCGATCAAAATTGGAAGTGAAATTTCTCAAAAAAATACTGCTAGTGGACTGGTTACGCCTGCAGAAGAAGAAGATGCATTGATTGAAAGTCAAAAAGAAAATTAGTTACTTTAATGCCTTTACAAACTAATTTGTATCTTACTTCTGTGTTTTTTTTTTTTGCTCCTCCATTGTTATACTTTAATTCGTTATCCTAGTTTAATACTAGTTTCATTCTTTCGATATTACTTCTGATTGGTTTCTTTTCTTCTCTTCGTTTGTCTCTTTTTCCTCTTTTTCTATGTACATTAACAAGTTTACATTCATCTAAACATTGCATTATTCTGTGTCATTTTTTTTTTTTATTATTCTCTTCTTCATATCATTTAATACCTTAAATCTAATATTCTTGTATATCTGTGTAATTTCGAAATAATTTTACTTGCATTGTCCAAAAATTTTAGGCAAGCAAATTTGTATTTATGTTGTGTATCGCCCCTATAGATAAACAATAAGCAGCAGGCACACGAAACGTTTCTGTGGGTGCGTCTTGTGGGAGTGTACGTTTTTCGGTATCCCACTACAATTCTTACAGTTGTTTATTTTGATAATTATATGTGCTAAGATGTTATCTACTTACATATATGACAGATATATGATTACAGGTAAAAAGTGGAATCACGAGGGGAAAAAAATGTTAATTCTCTTATAAAAGGTAAATAAAAATATAAATGTAAGACAAAACTTTAGTTTTGTTTTATATACTTGAGAAAAGGAAGCATAACGCTAAAATACACTCGGTAGATAATACAAAATATAGCAACAGTATAAATATAACACCGTAAAATATTATAATAAAACACACAATAAAAAAGGGATGAGAAAAAAAAAGGACAAAGAAAGTATATCTCAAAAAAGAATTTACAAGAACTTTGAAACTTAAATACGAAAACACAAAGAAAAAATAAAGAGAACAAAAGAACTTGAAATTAGCAGTTTTGAAAAACTTTCTAATAAAATACAGATTTGAAACAAAACAAAAGGGAAAAGGGGCAAGTAGTAGAGGGATAGGTGTCTTTATTTCTTTCTAAGAAATAATATTAGACATGTTAATAATTTATTCAACTCTTTCCTTCTTCTTCTTCTTCTTATCCTTCTTCTTTGGTTCATGGTCACTCTTCTTAGCAGCAGCTGGAGTTGGAGCAACTTCAGGCTTTTTTGGTGGAGTGTATGGTTGACCAGTTTCTTTTGCTAACAAATATTTCTTGTTTTCTTCTTCGTACATAACTTTTTGTTCTTCATAAAGTTCCTTCCACTTTAATTTTTCAAAATCACTTAAATCTTTCCATCTTCTAGAAGTTTCTTGGGCAATTTCTGGTTGAGATAAAACACTTTCACCAGTTAAAGCTCTTTCTTTAACAATAACATCTCTCATAGCATTAGAGTATAAAAAGAATGAAGTTAATGGCTTCTTTGGAGCATTTGGATCCTTTATCTTCTTAACCTTCTTCTTATCTTCCTTCTTAACTTCAAGGAAGTTATCAGCTAAGATTGGAGCAATCATGTCAAAAGCATGTTTGTCATCTTGCTTGGATTCAATAGCATTGAAAAAATCAACAGCAGCTTTGGAAGCATCGTTGGCAGCTTTGGATAATTCAAATAATGAAGCAATTAATTGAGGAATCTTAATTAAAATCGCGTTATCTCTATGTTAGTATGCATGCATATTTATGGACTGGTGAAACATGAAACGTAAATTGGACCTGACATGACGTGATATTTAAATTTATAAAGTTAATAAATACTTAATAAACTCATATAAACTTGTATATATGTATATATTACCATATCGACACGAAAGGTATATTCATTCATTCGACTCGTGCTTGTTTACAATTTTTTTTCTAAAAAAAATCCTTTCCTCGTGCAACGTAAAAAAAAAATTGTAAACAAACCCCAGAGAGAGAGATGAATCTTTTGTTAAACCATTAGAAAATTTGTGTTTTTAATACTTACTGCTTCCTTGGTGGCTCTAACTTCTTCAGACATAGTTAGTTATATGATTAGTCTATATGATAATTATATATACAACTTAAACTTGAAAAAAATACAATAAATTATAGTTAAAATAAACATAAATAGAAAAGAAAAACAATTAATAAAAAGGGAGGAAAGAAGACAAGGGGAAGAAGGTCGGGGGCCATGGGGGTACTGGTTTTACCAGGCAATTTTATTAATTTTTAGAAGAACCAAATTTTTTTTTTCGTTTTTTGTTTTTTTGGTAATTTTTTGTGTTCGCCAATTCCGCCATAAAAATTTTGGGTGGTCCCCTCCGGCCGTGCGTTTTTTTAATTTTTTTTAAAGTTTGTTTTTTGAACGCTCTCGTGTGAATTTTCAAAAATTAATTGGCCTAAATTTATTCGGTGGGGGATGGTCGCGTACTGCTTACTATACACATCTCAACCCTCACGTGGGATTTATAATTTTATATAATAATAATATGTAGTGGTGTACGTACACGCGAATTATAATCTATTAGGGAAGTCTATAAGGTGCTGCACAGTTCCATAGAGATACCGGGTAATCTTTTACGAGGTGGCATGGTCAGTACATACATAGTGAGAAATAGACTTTGGTACGTATTACGTACTATACTATATTGTGTATATAGATAGATAAGGGTTAGGTAAAGAGCTGATCCTCTGGTAGATATATAAGCTGTACGTCAAGCGCGAAAGAGAGGTGGCCGCGCAATATATGCGCGTTTTTCAGTTATATATTAATTCATTGCTAGAGTTAAGTACGTATATCCCTGTCGGTCGAATTTCCTGTACGTACACACGTACGAAACTTCAAAATTGTCTGCTCGTTATGAGTTACCTCTGTACGGCGCTGCACTAGTACTGGACAGCAGGTGGTGTACTACGTCGGGCACATATATAACGTACATGGTATAATTCGCGAATTTCAAATTATAACAGCCAATTCATACAAGCTCCATGTACGTGCAGGGTCAGGGTTAACGTGAGCCACAAAGTTATCAGGGAAGCGCGAATGTCTTGTATTCAATTTTATTAATTTATAATTAATTATATTATTATGAAGCCGTGTAGGTAATGGGGGGTGTACAAAGCTTCACGTATAGCCGGGTATAGTTTCAATGTTCAATATAGGCTTAGGTACTATTCAAGCGCCAGGCCGGGCAGCATAGTATATAATAAACCACATGCATTGTTTGTATGTTATATATTATTATATTTTCTGTTTTGCCCGCACCGCTAACTAACTTAACATATGATATTTTCTGCCTGCTCTTTTGTGTATTAAAATTTAATCCTTATCCTTACACGGGTTAATCTAGCGAATACCTCCCACTTGTATATATATATATAGTGGGTAGGATCATCGTGCCTTTCACTATATTATATTATCGTAGGGGGAAACTATGAGCGGGGAATATATTAACTGTAAGAAATTCAGTGCTGCTCGCTGAACTGTCAAAGTTCCCTATAATACTGCAGTACGTACGCTTTCTCTGTATATACAAATCCCATTTGTTATTCCTCTTTGCTTTTTAAAGGCGGCCAGTTCGAACAATTTTATATATATATCGAGCTCTGTTGCAAACGAGCGGGGAATATAATTAAATGTAAGAAATCCATTTCAGCTTACCGGACAAGAAGAGCCTTTAAATATTTTACATGCTTTCGCGTATTGTTAATTTACTTTATATATTCCTTACCGGTGAATTTATACGTGCCATGAAATGTCTTTCCATACGAATTACTTATTTGAATAAATTTTTTAAATAAACAGACTGACCTGGTAGTAAATGTATACCACCATGTACTACGTACCATTTATTACGTACCCTTTTAATCATAATGGCTCCTTAGTTGGTTATACACATATGTACATTGTAACTTGTATAAATTTACTTAGCAGCTTAAAAGAGCAAATTATAGTACGCCTGATAGTATGAAATTATCATTTATTTACTTACCTGTTTGATTTTAATGATATATCATATCTCTCTGTTAACGTAGATAAGTGGTTGGTGTATATAAGTTGTACTTTCTATATGTGTATAACTTAACTGGTATACCACTTAAAATCACATATTACAAATTAAACTCATGTTATAATTTAATCATCGATTCCACTATTCGATCGATACATAATATATACTTGTATATGGACTATACAAGTCATACCGGTAAATGTTTATCTATAATTTTTAATGATTGTGTGTGAATGAATATATATTAATGTTATTTATAAATTATTTTCTATCTAATTAAACATGGCAGTGTATAATAAAAAAAACATTGTTAAGGCGGTGAAGATACTGTTTTTTTTTGCTTTTTGTTGTTGTAAGAAGAAATATTTAAATTATTTTTTTGTTTTTGTATTTTTTCAATACTTTTTTCTTTGTCCTGTCGGTAGATGCAATTTACTTCAATCTAATGGCTAGTTTTAATATGTGTGTGATATGCAGTCAATAAATAATGATTATAATGAAACTTTTTTAAATAGATTAAAGCTCTGGTTAATAAGTAATCCTGGTGGGAAACAAAATGTTAAAAATATACCTAGATATAACTATCAGGCTTTTAATCAATCAAAATATTTATACTTACTAGGTGGTAGACTTCGAATTTTGAAAATAACTGGTAGAGATGGAGATTCTAAATTTCCTAGATTTTTAGTAACTTTACTATTACAACTAATACCATTTGTACTATACCTTATATTTGAATCTGTTTGGATATGGTTTAATATATCACCTGCTATTGTTATAGTATTCATATATATATGGTTACAATCAATGAATCATTTCTTAAGGGCTTCATTTTTAGATCCTGGTATCTTACCTAGAAATATTCATTTAATCGATAATATTGAAACTGGTGGTTTACCAGAAGAGTATTATAATGCGATACAGTTACCAGGTCCAATATCAAATTATAAATTTGATCCTAACGGTGAAGTGAAAACTGTTCAATTGAAGTATTGCACGTCATGTTTTATTTGGAGACCAATTAGATCATCACATTGTTCAAGATGTAATGCATGTATATTGAATTTAGATCATCATTGCCAATGGTTATCCAACTGTGTTGGACAAAGAAACTACTGGAATTTTTTAAATTTTTTAATTTTTACGTTAATTGAATGTATTTTATTAATAACAATGTCTTTTTATAGAATTAGTTATCACAGTACTAAATTAAGTGATTCACCAATATCATTATTCTTAGGAATCTATGGATCAATTGCAATCTTATATCCATCACTATTATTAATTTACCACATATGCTTAGGATTGACTGGTATAACAACTAGAGAATATTTAAATGCTGATAGACATGAAGGTAATAAACTATTACAAGATGTTTGTTTAAATCCATTCAATTCAGGTGATTATATGTCTAATTTTAAGCAACAATGGTTCAGACCAAGAGGTTTATCAAATTTACCTGTATTAGAAAGATATAAGAATGGAGATACAAGATTTAGACGTATAAATATTGGTGAATTGTGAAGAAATGTCTTCCTGTTATTATTATTATTATTATTATTATTATTATTATTATTATTATTATACACGTGACATGGTCGCGTGATATTTCACTCCCCATAAATCTCTCATTTTTTACGTGCCGGCATTGCCCACTGCGCCCACTGCGCTCATTTCGCCCATTGCCCAGGGTTACCGGGGGCTTGAATCGTATGGATCGTATGGATCGATCGCCTGCGTGCGCGTGCAGCGCGTTGTGGCATGTGTCCTGTCATGCGCGGGGGCCTGTTGGTACCCTCACGGTGGAGAGTATAATATTTATCCGCGGACCATTCCCGTAACTTACCGGCAATTTATTATTTTTTAGTGCTAATTTTTTTTTTTTTTTTTCCTTTTTTTTCCTTTCTCTTTTTTCTTTTTTTTTCTTTTGTTTCTAAAAATTTTAAAGAAATGATAGATATGTTTTTTTGATTTTTTATTTTTTACTTAAAAATCTATTTATCTATTTAATCAATATCTTTTTATCTTGAGTTTTTATCATTTGTTTATCAAATATATTTGAGTGATTATAGAGTATACAAAATATGAAGATATTTAATTCAACACAGTTTTATGATTATAGTTGGGATCATGTTAGCGCAGCTAACTGGCAAAAATATCCAAATGAAGTTAGTACACATGTTGTTGCCGTTGATGTTTTAAGAAGAGAACTAGATTCAAATACAGGAATATTAACAACTGAAAGATTAATTACTTGTAAACAACCTATTCCAAAATGGCTGTCATGTATTGTTGGAGGACAATCTAAATCATATATTCGTGAAATTTCTACAGTTGATAGAAAGACAAAGACATTAACTATGAGATCATGTAATCTGACAATGTCAAATCTTTTAAAAGTTTATGAAACTGTTACATATACACCAGATCCATCTGATGTTTTAAATAAGACTCGTTTTGAACAAGTTGCAGAGATAACTGCATATGCATCATTTGCCAGAATTTGTGATAAGATTGAAAATTGGTCAGTTGAAAGATTTGGTCAAAATGCAATCAAAGGTAAATTAGGTTTCGATACAGTTTTAAAACATCTGGATATTCAGTGGAATGGTATATCTGATAAAACTTCTGAAGTTTTAAAAGAAGTTGAAGTTCTTACAAGTGATGTTTTAAAAGAAGTTAATGTCATTACAACTGGAGTTCTTAATGAAGTTAATGAAAAGACAAGTGATGTTTTAAAAGAAGTTAATGTAATTACAATTGAAGTTCTTAATGAAGTTAATGAAAAGACAAGTGAAGTTATCACTGAAGTTAATGAAACTACACAAGGTGTTTTACAACAAGTTATGAAAAAGATTAAAGAAGGAATTTTTTATAGAAACAATTGATTTTATTGTCCCCTTCCTTATCTACACGTCCCCCCATTTCCATTCTAGTTCGCCTTTATCCTTACGCTTTACTTTACTATATTACACTAGAATTTGATTTATGTTTTTTTTTTCTTGTTCTCTCTCTCTCTCTCTCTCTCTCAACTCATTAGTTGTTATCGCCGATCTGTTATTGTTCTGTTTTTATTATTTTATTTTATTTTCTTTGTTTGTTTGTCATCGCTTTCCCTGTCAATATTTTTTTTCTCCTTTTCCAATTTTTGTATATAAATGTATATATCATCGAATACGACTTATAAAACTTTAGGCATATCATATAACTTTTGTTTGTACAATTAAATATTTTTTTTAAATACACCGCCTCTAAATATGTGATATTTTTTGGTGTTAAACGAGAAAAAAAAAGTCGTATGAGTTGAAAATCGAATATAAATTTAGTTATCTTTATATGAACTATCTACTTGCTGTCTTGTTATATCTTGTAGTTTATATATATATTATTCAGTAGTCATTGAGACATAATGATTTCATCGTCAGTTAAACCATCATGCTGTTTAAAACAGCAAAAGAGAACATTTGTTTTATCGGTTTTATCAACTGCTGTTACTATTAGTTCACATTTCCTGGGAGATAAAATATCTTTGGCAAATCAGATCGAAAACGGAGAAATTCATACCAATAAGAGTAAGAATGAATTAGAATTAGAACAATTGAAACTTAATAAACCGTTGTTTACTAGACCTGAACCAAATTATCCTAATCATGTGCCATTACATCCAGTTGAAAAAACCGTCTTATTTGCAGGTTCTGCAATTGGCGCATATTTACACCCTGAAAGAAATGAATTTATTGTTGCGTTAGGTGAATCCACCGCTTTCACTCCATTTTTAAATCAATTAAGAACTCAAATGTTGAATGATCCAGTTGGTAGACAAATTTTAAAAGACAGACCTAATATTACTTCAAAATCTTTAGATTTAGAACATTTAAAAGAATTACCTGAAAATTCATTGGGTAGATCATACGTTGAATGGTTAGAGAAAGAAGGTGTTTCACCAGATACTAGAGAACCTGTTAAATTTATTGATGATGAAGAATTGGCCTTTATTTTCCAAAGATATAGACAATGCCATGATTTTTATCATACTATTACAGGTTTACCGATTGTTAGAGAAGGGGAAATTGCATTGAAATTATTTGAATTTTTGAATTTAAAAATTCCATTTGCTGGTATGGGAGCTTTATTTGCTCCAATTCCAATTAAATCAGATCAAAGAGCAAGATTATTTGATATTTATTATCCATGGGCAATTAAAAATAGTTTTACTTGTAAACCATTGATTAACCTTTACTGGGAAAACATAATGGAAAAGGATATCAATGATTTGCGAATTGAATTGGGTATTGAACAACCACCTGATATGAGAGCTTTAAGAAAGCAAGCAAGACAGAAAAGACTTCAAGAACTTGCTCGTTGAACTTGTCTATATATATATAACGAAATAATGCATGTACAAATACTATTTTTTGTAATTTTTTGTAATTTTTTCTCTGTTCAAAGTAACCATATATATTAAAAGGGGGTATATGAGAAGTTATATATGTTTCTTTTACAATTAAATATCTAAATCACTTTCATAATCGTCGTCTCTATTGGAATTTTTCTTACTTTTAATGGTTTTCAAATCAAATGCTTTCTTTTCTACTAGACCATTAAGTAAGATTAAATTTTCCAAATGTTCATCTTTATAACTATTTAAATCTTGACCATTGATTAAACCTTGTAACCCTACAATTCTACCAACTTCTAAACCATTTTTATACATAAGTGTACACGGTAAAATCTTAATTCCTAATCTAACAGCTAAGAATGGGGCATTTGTTGCTTCAATCTTATAGAAAGAGGTGGTTATATGTTTGTAACTGAGTTTCTCTAATGTATTGTCTAACATTTGACAAGTTTTAAAATTAGGATTGTATAACAAAATTACCACATTGGAAGTCTGTGTTGTAAGTTTAAGTAATTCACCTTCATCTTTGATTTCTCTATATGGTTTTTCATCTTTACTAAAATTTTCAATCACTTTCTTAGATCTATTCATCTCTTTTGCCAACTCCGTTAGTCTTGATTCTCTATATCTCTCTAAAAAATTATCATCGTTCTCTAATTCATCCTCTAATTCTTGAAGTAAAGAATCTGAATCATAGCCTTCATCTTCATTATCAAGGCGATTCTGAGAGTCAGTCAGTTGTGATTCCAATCTATCATCCTGATATCTCTCTAAGTACCTGTTTGTTAAATTATCCATCGCTCTATATAAATATACTTAATGACTGGTAAATATATTTTCATCTAAAACACGGTATGTATGTATATATACATATTATACATATAAATACCATGGAGATGCTCTGGTGAGATACACGTTAAGCCCAAATTGGTAATTGATCGTGTTTGTTAGCAAAAAATTTAAAAATAAAACAAAAACACAAAACAATAGTCGTGTCTAAGTCATAAAAACTGATTGTGTATGAAACAAAAGATAAACATTAAAAATGATTGATTTTATTTATTTAAATTTTATAATGTTGAAGATGAACAAGTGACAATTAGGTGTTTACTATATTGGTATACACAGAGTTCAATTGTTTAAATTCAATTATGTCGACGGGGATACCCACTCGTAGATTACAAAGGGGATTCCGTACCCAGCTTCGGACAGTTCCAAGTTCAAAGAGACAATCACATTTCCAACTTAAGAGTCTTACAAAGACAAGTTCAACTTCAGAGATTGATACAACAATCGGTGTAAATAGTTCACATGATGTTAAAACTTTGGATAAGGACAGTGAAGAGTCATTGAAAACTCTTGTGAGGAGTATTTTTGTATCACAAGATTTAGAAGAGAAGAATTTTTTAGACCTTCAAGGATTTTTACCAGCACTAACGTCATCTACTGAAGTTGATTTAGAGTTATATTCTTTAATTGGATTGTTTTTGAGACAGTTTGTTTTAAGTTGGTATAGAAGATTATCAGTTGATGAGAGTGATGAATTAATGAGTGAAATTGTCGGAGTTACTGCTCATATGACAAGAGGTTTACAAGAGAGAAGTAAAAAATTGAATTGGGGTGAGATTTTGTTTGATGATTTATTTATCATTGCTGGTAAGCATTTGGACACAATACACTCTGTAAGAAATCAACTGGGGTCAAGTTTCAATGAGAGCACAACTGGAGATAGTGAAGACTTGGAATTTATCAAGAACTATTTGATAATTAATAAACATTTTGCTATTGATTTCAATGATCCTTTAATTGAAAAACAATACTCCAAAATGATGACTAAATCTGTTGTTTGTTTACTTATGCCTTTTGAAGAATTGGACTCTAAACTTAGTCGTCATTTTGTAATTGCTATATTCAATGATATGATCATGAAAAATATTCTGGAAAACCTTAGTAATAATTTCATGTTGTGGGATTTAATTGGATCCATATGTGATGTTATACTACGAAAGGATGAAGAAAAAAAGAGCGCAGATTTGAAATCTAATTCTAAAAGAGGTTTAGGAGTATATGAAAAAGTTACCGGTTTGGGAAGAAATTTAGGCCATGTAATTGCATATACAACATCTATATTCAGTTCAAATAAACCAGAAGTTGATAGTGATGTGTTGTACTATGAATTTTTCCCATTTATAGTTAACCTATTTGAACTTGATAAAAGATACCCATTTACACATTCACAATTTACAATAATTTCAAAAATTCTTGGTAAATCACAAAAAGTGAGACATTTAGCAAGTAATATTCTTAACAATTTAGTATACAATTTAATCCTAACTGATAACACTATTGCACTGATTGTGAAAATTTTGAGAAATATAATGTTCCCAGATAATACCACATTCAATACTGATCCTAGGTTTGTTCCTACTAGTGTTGAAGAATTGAAACAAGTTAAAAATAAAAACAAAGATAAATTGGTTAAAGTTATGAAGTTAAATCCTTTAATGTGCCTTCTCTTTAAAGATGAAACTACTATGATTGAAAAAATTGATTCATTTTTGATGAGTTTTAACTACAAACTAATCAATAAAAATTTGCTCTGGAGGGTACTAGATTTACTATTTACTAAAATATTCCCAGAGATAACAGATTTCTCTCCATCTAGCATTATAAATCATGATACCTAAATAAATGTATATACTAAATAAGTGCGATAAATATTAGAATATATTAATGAATTATAAACGAACATATGAAAGATAAAAAAACAGAAACAACAATAGAAAGCAGAAAGGTCAATTTAGAGAAAATGTAGTCCTTCTTTTTGTAATTTTTTTCTTGAGGCCTAATCCCCATTTACAGAATTTAGCAACCACCATTACAGGTGCTTTCCAAAAGGTAGATAAATGGTCGGTATAAGTTGTAGAAGACATTCTAGGTTTAGTCGATATTGTCGATTTAGATCTATATATATTGAGTCTAAACCGTTGTCTAGGTTTTGAATAGTAACTATATTTTCTCTTTGACTTTATCCTTTTTTCCTCTCTTGTAAAACTTATTTGAGAAATTGATTCACTAAACTTAAGATAGTGATAATTAGCACTTAATCGTTGTCTGTATCGTTTCCAAATTGAACTAAATTTTCTACTATTACTCAACGAAAGATTAGGATAATCATTTGTTACAATATTTTCCTCGACTGCTCTATGTAGCTTAATCCTATGGTATTGAACTTCACGAGGAATCTGTTTGTTATCTCTTTTCATATCTTTTCTGGTACAATAAGTTGGAGCATGAACAATTAGTGAGTTATTATGAATCAACGATATATCATTGATAGGTGTAGTTGATTCAGATTTATAATCAAAATTTGAAGGTACAATACTTGATAAAGTGGAATGAGAATCAGTCATCGTGTCAGAATAGATGGAATGAGAGATAGATTTCCCCTCATATGCGCATGTACAAGAAGGGCACCTTTTATGTAACGAACAAGAACCTAATATTAAATCCAAATGGGTTTTCAAATTCAATAAATCGTGTACCCTTTGGAAAGTATCTTCTTCATTTGAATAGCAGTTTGGAATACTTGTATATGCAGTGACAAAACTTTGAGCGTCTAAATATGTATCACTTGAAGTGAGAATTGAATAACAAGATTCTGGACGAGAATCAAATGAATTTACCATATTGAATAGTGTCTTGTATACTATTATAAATTTAAATAATTTATTATAAAAAAAGATTACTTTAATAAATAGAATAAAAAAACATAGTTAAAATAAAAAAAAGGGTAAACTTATACCTTTATGATAAATTAATTCAAAATTTCAGTCTAATCTGTTAAAATAACAGAATATTGACTTTTTGGATTATTAAATAACTATATATATATCATTTAACAATATAGAATAATACTAGCATTTTGATTCAATGGTTATTAATCAATTGATTCATTAATGATGTATAATAAAACAATAATCTGGTAGCAACAGAAAATATATATATTTCTTTAGGGCAGTGCATCCATTTTTTAATTTTAAAAATTAGCCTCCTAATTTGACCTGTGCCACCAAGATAACATGTGGCACATTACAACACTTCACACCTCTATCAAGTGTATCACGTGATACATCACAGGGTTAGGGTTTATAAATTCGCACTCAAAAACAAAAAAAAAAATTTTGTCAAAGAAAAATATCCTCCCTCTACCATTGCAAATTCCTCCTGTAAAGCCCTTTGCCTACCGTTTAGTCTGAAACTTTTTGTCTCTTTTTTTCCTTTTTGCTTTTTCTTTCTTTAATTAGTGAAAGAATTATTCAATTTATAAAAATATTTTAATTTTTTTTCCTTTTCTTTTTAAGTTAACTAGGCAAGAAAGAAGCAAGTTTTGCAGACGAACCTAATCAAACAAAAATGCAAATTTTCGTTAAAACCTTAACAGGTAAGACCATCACTTTAGAGGTCGAATCCTCAGACACTATTGACAATGTCAAGTCCAAGATCCAAGATAAAGAAGGTATCCCACCTGACCAACAAAGATTAATCTTTGCTGGTAAGCAATTAGAAGATGGTAGAACTTTATCTGACTACAACATCCAAAAGGAATCAACCTTACATTTAGTCTTAAGATTAAGAGGTGGTGGTAAGAAGAGAAAGAAGAAGGTTTACACCACCCCAAAGAAGATTAAGCACAAGCACAGAAAGAACAAGTTAGCTGTCTTAACTTACTACAAGGTTGACGGTGACGGAAAGGTTGAAAGATTAAAGAGAGAATGTCCATCTGCTACCTGTGGTGCTGGTGTCTTCATGGCTTCCCACGAAGATAGACAATACTGTGGTAAGTGTCACACCACCTTCAAGTTAAACTAAATTTAGAGTGTAACTATAATAAAAATTTATTTATTTAGTCAACATTTTCAAGTTTAAATGGGTCTAATTTTAATCTAGATTTGAAAAGATTTTAGATTATTTGTAGATTTATTTTGGTTTGTATAGTTTTTAATTAATATTATATTTGTCAAGTTTAATTTATATTTATTTTTTTTCAAAATAGAGAGATTGTAGAGTATTTGTAACATCTCATTGGCAATTACCAATTGTTGTAAGGTTAAGTTACCTATGAAGTATATCCAACTGTGATTGGAGGACCATAAAGCTATCCTCAACGATTAGTAACTATCCCATCCCTTTACGACTTTATCAATCAACTCTGTCATCAATTGTATATATTCATATATATTCGTTATAAAAGGGATTTGCAAATAGTAAATCCGTTTTTTTCTTATAAAAGAAATTTTTACGTGTACAGACACCAAATTTTCTATTGTTAAAAAAATTTTATTTTATTTTTTTTTTTGTTTTTAAGTTTTTTGCTTCTCTGTTCTTTTTGTACTTTTTTTTACTCCTTTCTATAGAAAAGGGTACTTGATATACAGTTAATTTACTATTATTATTTATCAATAGTCTAAATTTTCCACATATTGACGTATATTACTGGTAATGACAATGGAATCAGTTGATGGGAATCAAACTAAGATTGTACCATTAGCTCAAAACAATATCACATCAATCTCATCTAACTATGATGGATCTTCACCAGAATCAAATTTCCCATATACCCCTATAGAATCACTAGGATCACTAACTAGTTACGAAGAAAATAATGACTATCAACCAGAAATTAAGAATGAATCCATTGATGAAGCTGAATTACATAGACAAATTGAAAATTTAATTAGTGGGCCATCTTCAATGTCCGATGAAGATCATGGGTCATTAGATCAAGTTGATCTTAGTGATGAAATGGATGAATTAGAGAATGTTATCTTACAAGCACACCAAGATCATCATTTGACAACGTTGGAAAATCCACAGATTCATATTCAATCAAATACTCAAATACACTATAATTCACAACCTCCTCCTCAAGTTAACAATAACCCGCAATCACAGCATCATCCCATTAATGAAATTTCACAATCGCAAAATACTACAGTCATGAAAAATAAACCAGAATCTGTTGATAATTTAGAAAATTTCTCGCATATGGAACAAACACATACAGACCAACAACAGAGACAAGAGAAAAATGATATTATTAATCACTCTTTGAAACCCACCGAAGGAAAAATTAAAAATTCTTCAAATACAGATATGTATCAAACTAATGACCCAAAACCACAATCACAGATATCTACGACAGCACCAAATCAAGAAAATAAATTTTTAAAATGTTTTTCAATATTAAAGACAAATTACTTAAATCTTTGTTCTGCATATAACTCATTAATTGTTAGATTTAATGATTCTGAAGTTGAAAGAACAAGATTAAAATTTGAAAATGCAGAACTAAAGAGTCTTCTAGATGGTACTTTGCATGAACTAAACTATCTCAGAAATAAGCAAAGACAACAAATGAGAATGACTTCAAAAACACCTTACCAAAGACCATCATCTACATTGCGTCTGTGAAAAATAAACACAGAAATATATCAACCCCGTACCATATTTATTTTCTATAATAGAAAATAGAAAACGCCAATCATTACATTTTGTTTTGACAATTAGTTAATTTCATAACATTATTTGCATAGATCCATTAGTAACTTAATGGTTCCCCCTTATATATATACATAGATAGATTAATTTACTTTAATTAATATTAAACATTTTTAAAACAAATTTTTATAAACTGTAAGATGATATGTATTATTTAGAAGGGTCAATACCCAAGTCACCTGGACCAAAACTTAATGGTAACAATTCATCAATTGTCAATTTAACAAACTTTGAACCATCACTATTAAACATAAAGATTGGTAATTTTAATTCTTTATCTGAAAATTCTCTAATAACTTGTCTACAAATACCACAAGGTGAAGCACATGTATCTAAATCAGTTGCAACTGCAATAGCTTTAAATTTATTATGACCAGTAGTAACAGCTTTCACAATTGCAGTTCTCTCTGCACAAATTGCAGCACCGTAACTTGCATTTTCAATATTTGCACCCAACACAAATTCATTAGATTCTGTTAAAATTGCACAACCAACTCTAAACTTGGAATAAGGTGAATATGATAAAGCTCTAGACTCTAAAGCTTTGGCTCTCAAAACTGAAAATAGTTCATCTGATATACTAGGATCTGTTGAATCAACACTTCTCATGATAAATAATATTTATAAATTGTAATTTAATATATAATATTACCAATAACTAATCTCTTCAAAGATAAGAGTTTTGAATTGAATTTTAAACGTCTCGTTGTGTTTTGTTTTCGTTCTCGCATTTTTTTTGTAAAAGAAGCCTCTGCTTATGTAATATATACACACCCAATTTTTTCTTCTCCGCGTTATTTAGGCGGTGCATAAATATATATTACGTGATTGTTTACGTAATGTGATGGGGGTGGGGGGAAAAGAAGTTGACGTTTTTTTTTTGTTATTCGTTAAAGAAGGTCAAAGGGAATGGGAGTACGTAGAGTTATATATATATGCTTGAAGAGAGTGTTTATTTGGGATTGGTGAGTTTATTTCTAATAAGATAAAATAGACCAGATAATAATCCAATTGGTGGGATAATAATATCAATATATGTCCAGAACTTTGATGGAGTAACTTTATTGATCATTTTATCTAATTTTAAGTATAATTCTTCAACATTGGAGTTATTATCAATTATTATATCTGATTTGGAAATTTTATCCTTGTTACTCATTTGATTGCCAATTCTATTCTCACAGTCTTCTATACTCAATTCAGGATTACGTTTGATTAGTCTTTCGATTTGAATTTCTTTATCGCATACAACACATGCGGTTGTTCCACAGAATAAATCCATATTTGCTTCAAACAGTAGTGGAACGTCTAGTATAACTAACGGTTGGAACCTTATCCAATTCATAAACACTGACCAAAAAATTTCTTTTCTAACTTGAGGGTGGGTTATTGAGTTGAGCACCTTTAACTCATCTTTATTTGCAAATACATACTTACCTAATGCAGGTCTATTTAATGATCCATCTTCTTCGTTGATTAAATCAGGTATGTTGGCATTAAAGTGTGATTTGATCTTATTATATGCAGGTTTACCAGGTTCAACGATTTCTCTGGCTATTTTATCGGCATCGATTATTGGGATATTGTAGTGTTCTTCTAATCTTTTAGAAGCAGTTGATTTCCCTGATGCTATTCCTCCTGTAAGTCCAACGATTAACATGGTGTGAAAAGTGTTGATTTACAATAATCAATTCATTACAAAGAGAGCATCAAATGTTAAATCAAAAATAAATTAAATTAAAATAAAATAAAAAGTCATCAACTGTGCGGTTCATTGAAAAAAAAATTTAAAAAAAAAATACAAATCAAAAATTTAAAAAAAAAAATTTAAAAAGGGAAAATTAACGAATATTTACAACAATTTAAAACTAATTTATACATCACTGAACGTTAGCTAGTTTGAGATATTCAGTTATAAGTAACGACTGATAGCTGTTATATATATGAGTAAGTTTGAAAATCTAGTGAAATGGCTTCAGGGAGATTCATCAGAAGGTTTACCAACCTCCTTCATTTCAAATAAACTAAAAGTTATTGATGATCCAGTGATGGGTAGATCGATCCATGCAAATGCCAATATTAATCTACATGAATCATTAATTACAATACCTCATAGTTATATGATTAACTATATATCTGTCTTTTGTCATCTATCAAAGGTTAATCATGGTTTAAAACTTGAGAATTTAGGTCTTAGATTTGGGAATATACAGATACCTAAAAAATACTTCTCTAAGATTAGTGATGATGATAAAATTGTTCCCATTTATAGAAAGTTTGAACTTGGTAAGTTGATACAGTTGAGTTCATTTCAATTGATTAGTATGTATCTTGTACTTGAGAGAAATAGAAAAGAGAATTCATTTTGGAAGCCATTTTTAGATGTATTACCAATAGTGGAAGAATTACAAGGAATTCCATTCACATGGAAAGTTAAAGATAAAGGGAAGGAGAATGGTTTTTATAAGTTACTACCAACAGATATCTTGAAGAAATCAAATGAACAATATGATAAATTTCAGAGCGACTATAATATCGTCATTGGATTGTTAAGTGAATATGTTGAAAGTGAAAATAAAGCTAAAAGTCTAATTAGTGAGCAAGATTTTTTATGGGCATGGTTATGTTGTAATTCAAGATGTCTCTACATGGAATTACCGAAGAAATTGAATAAAACAAACGATGATAACTTCACCCTGGTCCCATTTGTTGATTTCTTAAATCATGAATTGGATGACCATTGTGGGATTCAAATCACTCAAGTTCAAGGTTTCCAAGTCAACTCGTTGAATTCCATGTACAAGGAAGGAGAACAAGTTTATTTCAGTTATGGTCCTCATGCAGATGATTTTTTGATATGTGAGTATGGATTTATGTTTTCAGAAAACATAAATATATGGAATCAAGTTGACCTTACACCTTATATACTCAAGTTATTAAAACCACCGCATACTCAATTCTTACAAGATGAAGGGTATTATGGGGAATATACGGCAAGTAAGGATGAATTATCATTTAGAACAGAGATTGCATTGGCTGTACTACAAGAAGATGCTAATAATTTTAAAAATGGAGAATGTCCAAGTAATTTAAGGGCTTATATGAATGGTATGACAGATGGTAAGATATATCAAAAAAACATTAAACTGCTAAGTTGTAAAATCATGCAAAAAATGGAAAAAACGTGTCAATTAAAACTTGGAGAGTTACAAAAAATACCTGTTAATAAAACAAAATTGAGTAAATTACAAAGAACTACAGTTGAACAAAGTTATAGAAACGTATCAAATATTCTTAGAAACTATATATAGGAATGGTATATCAGCATCCGTTAGAGCTGGTATGTTCGATCAGAGAATGAAAATGAAATGTACATATATATACAAGTAAATTTGTAATTTTTTTTCTTTTTTTTAGTAAAGCGAGCAATTTGTAAATTTATAAATTAAGAGAAAATAAGGAAACAACTTAGTCAGTCCCTCTTTTTCCTGTGAAATTGCCTTTGTAGCGATCATTTGAGTAAATATATGGAAGAACAGAAGAATTTTCAAACTTGTATTATTAAATTTATTAATTAGTGTTCATTCGCTTTTACTTTAAAAACTGTTGTATCTATCACTTCTTTCAAAACCACCTTTGGAATGGGATGAGTTACCTCCTCTGGAGTTACCACCTCTGGAGTTACCACCATTGTAGCCACCTCTGGAGTTACCACCATTGTAACCACCTTTTGAGTTACCACCGTTGTAACCACCTCTTGAGTTACCGTCACTGTAGCCACCTCTGGAGTTGCCACCTCTGGAGTTACCACCGTTGTAACCACCTCTGGAGTTACCACCGTTGTAACCACCTCTTGAGTTACCACCTCTTGAGTTACCTCCTCTTGAGTTACCACCTCTAGAGTTACCTCTTTCTGGAGGACCTGGGATTTGTAGGAATTCTCTTGCTTCTTCGGTATTGATTCCTAGTCTTGATGCAGTATTACGACCCATAAACATTAATTGATCAGTACCAGTTAAATCTTGTAAGAATTTAGAACAATCCTTAGCAACGACGAATTTGTTTAAAGCAGCGACAGAAGAAGGTAATGAGCAGTATGAATTTAAAGCACCAGAAGCAATTTCTTCGATATCAGTCATTCTTGAAGTTTCTTCTTTAACTAAAGCTTCATATTCAGCATCTGCTTCATATTTTAAAACTTCATTGAATTTATTACCTTCTTTTTGTAAACTGGCAACAAATGGAGTTTCACCTATAGTAGAATATAATAAAGCATGACCTTCTTTACCAGCTCTACCAGTTCTACCAACTCTATGTGTATAATTTGAAATTTCATGGTTAACACCAATTTGAATAACATGAGAAACATCTGGGAAATCCATACCTCTTGAGATAACATTTGAAGCAACTAAAACTGAATCTTTATTTTTTCTAAATTCACGTTGACCTCTATCACGAGCTCTTTGTGCTAATTTACCATGAATAACATTAATCTTACATTTCTTTTCAGTAACTCTGACCATTTGAGTTAATAATGAATAGAAGAAATCAACACTAACTGTAGTTGATAAGAAAACAATTGGTTTGAAACCTGGAGTTCCAATATTATCTGTAATGAATTTTAAAGCACCTGCATAACTTTGGAAGATTGTTTCTGATTGAACTAAAGTTTGTTTAATATTTTCATTAACTTCAGTAGATGAAGTATCATTTGTATCAACAAATTCAAAATTTGGACCCATAATGTTCTCAGCTAAACTGAAAACACCACTACTCATAGTGGCAGAGAATAACATAATTTTAGGTTTTTCACTATTTTTATTAACAGAATTCAACACTGAAATGATATTTTCAATATCTTCTTTGAAATTTTGATTCAATAATTCATCAGCTTCATCAATAATAATATTTTTCAAATTTGGGAAAGCTGATAAGAAATTTCTGTTATTTGACATATCAATAAATCTACCAGGAGTTGCAACAACAACTGGAGGCTTATTACGATTTGAAAATGCTCTTAAAGATTGTTTTATATCGGTTTGTCCCATAACTAATTCTATATCACGTTCAGCATATTTATTATTCTTATTAGCTGAACTCCATAATTTGGCAAGAGAATTTTTATTTTGTAAAGCCAAATCTCTAGTTGGACAAAAGATAACACTATGAACAGATGCAGTATTTGGATCTTCTGAAAGTAAACCATGGAAAACTGGTAAACCAAATGCAAAAGTTTTACCAGTACCGGTCTTTGCTCTAACAACAATACCTGTTTCTGATTCAATAAATTTATCAATAGAATGTTGTTGAACTGGTGTAAGAGTTGGACCAATAGTCTTAATGAATGCATCCTTCAACTTTGGATGTAACTCAGAATCTGCAACATTTGGAGTTGGGGCAAAAGTTGATGGGGTATCAGTATGTGTAGTATGTGATGTAGTTGTAGAGGCTGTTGAATTAAATCTAACAACTCTACCAACAGACTGTATAACAGATCTTTGCAATGTAAATTGCGCAATAGGTAAGATAGTTTTAATCATCATGAATTTATAATTAAATAGATGATATAATTCCTAAAATTAACTTATACAAGAAAGAAAGATATAGTAAATAACGTAAATATCTCTATTTTAATCTATCATTTTATGTGTTTTTCAAATTATATTTTTTTAGGAGATGTCTCGTTTTACCCTTCAAATTTTTTTTTCTTTTTTTTTTTTATTTTTTTTCTTTTGGAAAATTTTTCAAAGGTTATGTAATTTATTACATAAGTGATGGGGTGAGTCGATTCTTGGGACTATCGACGTGAGATTTAATTATATATATTTTCATGGTTTTCTTTTTCTTCTTCGAATAAATTGACATTTCTTTGTATATTTTTTTTCTTTATTTTAATCTTTTCTTTCTTAACTACTACTACTGTTTGATAAAATATACTGTCTGTGTGTGTGTGTTTTTTGCACTATTAAAGATGAGTAGTAAGAGTATCTATGTTTTTGGTAAAGATGCCAGTAGTAGATTTATAACATCACAACTATCTAAATCTGTTGATTCAGATACAAGTATAAGGTTACTATTTAAAGATAATAATTCATTAAAGCAATTTAAAACTGTATCAGGATCTACTATAACATATGAAAATAGATTGAGTAGAGGCAACCCAAAGATTACAAGTCAAGTTTATTCATCTTCGTTATTCCCAGTTAAAGAAGAAAATAGTCGTTTTAATAATAATACTATTGAAGGTGAAGATCCAATTATGGATACATTAATAATTAGTAATAGAGGTAAAGATACAGAAACATATTTAAACCTTTACAAGAAGAATATTTCAAAAGATTCAAATTTAATTTTTGTCAATCCAATATTTGGATCTATTGAAAAATTGGTTAAATCTATATGGGGTTCAGATTCAATTAACTATCCAACTATTTTCCAATGTGAATCGAGTCATATTTTAGAATCAGATTTAGTCAAATCAAGTGTTAAACATTGGAAAATTGGTGATTTAAAACTATCTTCTTTCCCTAAAGACAATGATTTTGCTAGTTTCTTAGAATTACAAGAAAATTATTTCCCAAATGATATTCAAACTCCAATGGTTATTGAAAAATTTTTAGGTGCACCAATGTTAAATTCAACTTATCTTCCATATAAATATCTATACATTTCACAGATTGAAAAACTATTAGTTGACTCTTGTTTAACACCTTTAGTTGGATTAATTGGTAAGAATTTAAACTCATACTCTGAATTTGAATCTGTTGAAAATATAATTTCAAATTTACTTGTTGAAAATTTAAAAATTTTAGAGAGTCAACCAAATATTAAAATTTTAAAACAGTTTGAACCTTCAATTAATATGGTTCTAAATAAGAAAAGATTATTAGATATTATTTATCAAATTGCAAAATCAACAAGAACAAGTAGAGAGTTGCAAAATAAACAGTTGAGTTTTTATTATAATACCGATATTTTACATTCAAATTATTCATTGATTTCAATGGCTAAAGATCAAAATAAAAGATCAGATCTTAATCAAATGTTGGTTGATCTAATACGAGCAAAAGAATATTCAAATAGAGTCGAAGATGACATTATCCCACATGTGGATTAATTTATCCTTATTCTTCTTCCCTCCTCTCCCCTTTTTCCAATAAAAAAAAAGTGTTAATCGCAATATCTGTAAATAGTATATATATATATATAAAATCTATATATGACACTTTTTTTCAAACCTAATTTTTTCGACATCAAATTAATTTATAAAACTATATTCCCCTAATAGAACAGATATCTTGTAAACTACTTGTAACATATCCAATTGTTGTGTAAATATATACTTTAGCTGATACAATAAACGCCTATATATATATATATATATATATAATTATGGGTTGCGTCTTTAAACGTCGATCGACGCAATAGATATTATTATGTAATATTTTATGGATTTAGCGCCAAATTCTCTGTTATTTTCAATATTTAAAGAAAAATGTCTTGTTCAAGTGGGTTAAAATTGAAATTTCAACAACTGTTTTATAGTTAGTAAATGATATGGTACTATTACGTTGAGTAAGGTGAGAGAATGATTCACTAAGTATTAACTATAATTCATTTATTTGTAAAGTTTTCAGTTAAGTACTTGGTATATTTTAATCAACACAAAAATTATTTTTAAAGAAAAAGGCTTTAATAATTGGGGTTATCTATCTATTTTCAAGGTATAACTCTCCTCTATCTGTATCGTGTGTGTTTTGTTTTTTACTATCTAGTATTTAGTGCTGTGTGGGTGTTGTTTTGGATAGGCTCCACCTTTTTTCAGTGCAAGTAATTTATCTTTACACAATGTCTACTGATTCAAGTACAATTTCAGATCCTGAATTTGATAAACCTCAATTTAATGTTACAATTGATCTTATAAATCAAGTTATTAAGACACAGTCAACGAGTTTGGATTTAAAGAAAAGATCAATTGAGACGATAGATTTTCAAGGTAATAAACAATTGTTTGAACACATTATTAGTGATGAAGATATAGATAAGGATAATAGAGAGTGTTGGATAAATAAGGAACATTCAAGTCTAAATAAAAAATTTCGTGATATTTATTCTTCGGGGTCTATTAGTCGAGCTATATGTCCAACAAGACTTATATTTAACAATGATAATAATCCAACAGAGTTACAATCAACGGTAACGGCAATTTCTGCTGGATCATTTAATGATTTTTTCTCGGCTTATCCAGCTAATTCTAGGCAACAGCAGTCTTTCAATTTACCTAAATCTGCACCAAAATCTGTTTTCAAAAAATTATTTGATGATTCATCAAATGGAGAAACTTGGTTCTATAAAGAATCTACTGCTTATTCTACAAAATTTAAATTAAGTAATAGTCGAAGTAGTAATGATTTAAGTATATCAACCGATAATATCTTATCATATTCACATGGTTTTACAAATGCAAATAATTCAAATTTTAATATAGCTTCTTCATTACCAGGATCTAGTGATACTACAAAATTATTAAGGGATCATAAAGATATTAATTTATTCCCAAATGATATGAAAATTAAACTAAAATTGAATGTTGATCAAGTTAGTCCATTAACTTCATCTGAATCTAAATCAATTGATTTTAAATTCCCAACTTTTGATATACCACAAGAACTTAAAATTGATACAAATGATTTTTTCACTAATGTGATATCAAATAAAGAATCTAATGAAAGTTATAACAAGAGTGATGGTGAATCTACAATCGATAAATGTATTAAACCAAAACCGGGTCGTAAATTAGGTTCTAAAGTTGGTTCCTATAAGAAGAATCTTTTGAATGAAATTCGAGATAAATATTCAGTCTCTAAAAGTAAAAATATATCAGTGAAAAATAATAATAATAATAAAAATAAAACAAAAGAGAGAGAAAGGGCGACTACTCAAATGCTAATAACAGATTCAAATGTTAAAGAAATGATAAAAAAATCACAGCCATCTTTACAACCGCCTTCAACAAATATAGAGACTACTTTAGAAAGCCATCAAGTAGAATCTGATACGCATAAAAATGTTAAAAGTGATAACGCCGATGATGAAAACTATGATGACGATAACGACGATGACGATAAACAAGGTTCAAAAAGAGTTAGAAGTAGAGTTCCAAGATCCAAGAATGGTTGTTGGACTTGTAGGTTAAGAAGAAAAAGATGCCCTGAGCAAAGGCCTGTCTGCTCTGAATGTGTTAGATTAGGATTGAAATGTGATGGATATTCAAGGGAAAGACCAAATTTCATGAAGAGTAATAACTTGGCAAAGGAAAAAATGGCAGTAATTAAAAGAATAACTTTAACTTGTAAGAAAAGAGGATTAAAGTTACGCTATGAAAAAGAGCGTCAAGCTGGTGATGAAAAAATTGATTATAATGCACTTGCTGATGAAGATGATATAACGGAAGAAGCAACTGACATTGAAAAATCAGAAAAGAAAAAAAAACCTACAAAAATTGCAGAGATCCGAAATCTCCAAGTGACTTAAAATTAACTAATATTTATTTATATTATTCTCTATACTGCTATTTTATATACCTTTTATATATAACCTTACCAATCGATAAATGGTTCTGTGCGATTTAATCATATTTAAAGTAGAATAAATAAAAAGTATATCCATTCATGATATATTTTATATATATATTGATTTATAAAGAGGGAGGGAGTAAAATGAAAATGAAAAATGGAAAATGGAAAATGGAAAATGGAAAATGGAAAATGGAAAATGAAAAATGGAAAATGGAAAATGAAAAATAGGAAATGGAAAATGGAAAATACAATTGGTGCTTTAATGCATATGTAAATGAAATAAAAGAATTAATAAAATAGAAAGTTTCACGAAAATAATTATATACGCTTCGATATACCCTCGTATATTTGGTGAATTACAAAAAGAACTCAGAAATGATGATTCAGAAAAAATTCAATAAGAGAATGAACTACCTGCATATTGAGAGTAGATATTGGTATTTGAATTTGGATTCCCACTATTGTTGGAATTAGAATTACCACCATTATTATTAGATGTATTTGAATCATTATTAGGCGTCACTGACGAGACAAGACTAGCAATTTGAGAGTACATGTCGTTATTACCATAAATGTTCTGTTGTTGTTGTTGATGCTGTAACATTTGAGATGGTTGGTGTAGTGTATTTGGATCATTTGGCAACATTTGGAATTGTTGATCATTTACAGAGATACCACTGTTAATGTTTAAATTTTGAGATTGTGTTTGATTCAAAGGTAACCCATTTAAAAATGGAGAGAACAGGTTATTTACATTAGGTTGTATAGAAGAATAAGATGGGGACAGTGACCCGCTACTGTCTGATAAGTGTTGAAATGATGATGGTTGTGATTGTGGAATAGATGTATTGAAAAGTTGAGATTGCATTTTATTTGTAAATTGGTCTTGATTGAAAGGTGTTCCGTATTGATTTTGTAATTGAGGAATAGAAGATTGATTCAGGTAGTTGAGTTGATTTTGATAAGCTTGCATATATGATTGTTGTTGTTGTTGTTGTTGCTGCTGTTGTTGAAATAACAAGTCTTGATATAACTTCTGTTGTTGATCTTGTTGTTCTGATGATTGTGGTGCAGGTGGTAATGTTTGTGATTGGTGTGACTGTTGAGACTGTGGATCTGGTATAGTTGAAATTTGAGATTGGGATGATTTATTGCTTGGAATATTATTATTACTTGACCATATACTCTTATTTGGAAAGTTATCATTAACGTGTTGAACAATGACAGGAGATTGTGAATTCAATGTCTGTGAAGTTGATGAATTTGGTGAATCATCTATAACAATTGAATTAACCATATTTGCAAACATATTGAAATCTCTGTCTTTGGAAATATTTGTATTTGAGATTGAATTTTGTTGATTTTTAGAGAAATTTGGCTGTTGCTGTTGTTGTTGTTTATCACGTTTTGAACGAACAGAGGAAGAGTTCTTATTACCACTATTACGTTGTTTAACTTCTAATTTCTTCTTGTTTGTTGATTCTATAATTTTCTTTGACTGGTATAGTTTCTGTTGTTGAGCTTGTAATGGTGGTGATGGAGGTGGTGATGGAGTTGATGGTATAATATATTGATAAATTTCACTATCGAAAACAATTCCAGATGTATTATTTGATAATATTTTTTTACCCAAACAACCTATTGAGACCAATCTCAATAAATTATCATTAAATTTAACATCTTTTTCATTACTATCATCATTTATTAATTCACCAATAAGTGCAAGAACTGAATTTTCATCTTTTTTATAAAGATCATCATCATTAAAATCATTTAAATGATAATTAATTGCTTTAAATTCTTTTAAAGTGACATCTTCTTTAAATAAACGTTTCCTCTTTGGTTTTTCATTGAATAAATTTTCCAAATTTTTTTTATCGTTAATATAAAATTCTTTATTTAATTTGAAAAATGAAAAAATATTATTTAATAATTTTGCCAAAGATGAAGAATATGAACAAGTTTGAAGTAAATAACCTCTTGGTAATTCACGTTCTTTAAACCAACATAACATAACTCTAATAATTGGTAATAAAACAATTGATAAATTTGGTTTTTGTAAATCTTCACCCCAATTATTTAAAACAATTTGTAAAAAATTATTTAAATATCTAAAAATATATTTTAAATAATTACTAATAATTAAATTTGATTGTTTTAAATCAACATGAGACATTTTTTTATCAATTAATAATTCAAATCCACCAATTAAAATAATTGTTTGTTTAAAATAAAAATCATTAAAAATTTGTTTATGAAAATCTAATTTTTCCAACATTGTATAAAAATCTTTTTCAATTAATTTAATGTTATAATTATTATTAATTAAAAATCCATCAGATTGTTTCCATTTATTTGGAATTAAATAATAATTAAATAAACATAAAAATTGAACTTTTAATAATTCTAATCTATCATTTTTAGTAATTGAAGATCTATTGATTAAATTTAATTTTTCAAATTTTTTAAATATTAAATTTTTTTCAGGTTGTCTTGATAAAAAATTTAATAAATTATTAAATCCTAAAAGTAATAATTTACTACTTAAACATGATCTAATAAAATTATAAACAACATTAAATTCATCTTCTTTTAAATTATCAATTATGGCAACATGATTATATGGATCACCTAATGAAGGTAAAATTAAAAGTGAAAGTTTATATAATTCAATTGATTTTGAATAATTATTATTATCTTCTTTTGAAATTGAAGTTGATGGTAAATATGTTTTAGCAACTAATGTTCTATATCTTGATAAATCACCAATATAAAGTATACATTTATTAATAACATAAACTAAATTTCCAATTGAATCATCAGTTGGAGTTATCTTTATTTGAAATTTATCAATATCGTTACTATCACCACCACAATCATTATCAATTTTTAAAGTTGTTGATAATTTTTTAATTGGAATATAAATTGATAATTCATATTTATTAATTATTGTTTTAACCAATGTAAAATAAAAATCAAAACATTTTGAAATAAATTTAACAAAACTATCAAATAATTTTCGAATTTCTAAATTATTAACTAAATTTGAATTGGAATTTTTATTATTAAAATTTCTTGTATGTTGTTGTTTAGTAATTTTTTTACGATCTTTTGATAAATAATGAAATTGACTTTGATAAAATTTTATAACTGGATGATGTAAATCTAACCAAACTCTATCAACAATTTTACCAGGTGATAAATATTTAATATTTTGAGCCAATTGAATTGAATCATTTTTTTCAATATTTTCAAAATCATTTAAAATATGAGATGAAAATTTTGACTGTGCAAAACTTAAAGTACCAATCAATAATGAATCATCTGAATTATATCTATTACTTAACAATTGATGTATCTTTGTCTTGTTTAAATTTATAAATTCTTCACTATCAAATGAGGTAGTAGATATACCACTGTCTCTATTACTCATGATGAATAAAATGAATCGGAGTTAACAATACAAAACAAAATAAAACACAAAAAATAAAACCTAAAAAAAAAACAACAAAACAAAACAAAACAAAACAAAATACAAAACAGAAACAAAAAAGGGGAAAAGTCTTGTCAAAAAAAAAAAAAAGGATTCACACACACACCAAAAAAAAATTTAAACCCGAATTCGGAGTAAACTTTTATCCTTTTAATAGAACATTAATACAATTAAATGGGTTAATGAAATGATAAGATTTAAAACAACAAAGAGTAAAAGAAAAAAAGGGGAAAAACAATATAAATTAATTTATTTAATGCTCTCTCTTCCCCTTTAATTTATTAAAAAAAAACGTATTTTTTTTTCTTTCCAAAAACCGCCCAAAAAAGTCAAATTTTTTTGCAAGAGGAAAAAAAATTCACTCAAAAAAAAAAGGGAAAAACAAATTTCCCATTTTTACAAATTTTCCCATTTTTACAATTAGTTTATTATGTAATTAATTATGTAAGTAATCGTGTAATTCGATTGTGATTATCTAAGTAATTATGTAATGTTAGGAGTTTTTGTTTGTCTTTTTTGTTTTGTATTTAAAGTATTTAATGGCGTATCAATAGATTAAGTTATATAGATTATACATTCTTTAAACCTTTTAAGTAATATATACAATGATTGATGATCAATTAGTGTTTATTGAAAAGAATCTAAGAGATGCACCTTCATCTAATTTAGTAAAGACTCAACTAATAATAGCTAGTTTATTAGGTTTATCTGCATTCTTATCATTTTGTATTTTAAGATGTAAATTTCCAAATATTTTTATGGCTAGATTAAATTACTTGAGTAATTCAAATAGAAAATTTATGCCACCAGTTTTAAATACAAATTCATTGTTTGGTTGGATACCAATTATTTGGAATATTAATGAATCTGATATATTAGAATATGCAGGTTTAGATGCATTTGTATTTTTAGGTTTTTTCAAAATGTCAATTAAATTATTATCAGTTTGTTGGTTATTTTCAGTGGCAATTATATCACCAATTAGATATTATTATACGGGAGATTATGATCAAGGTGATGATGATAATGGTGGTGATAATAGTAACTTATTTAAAAGATCTGGTGATGCTACAGATTATAAGACATATTTATGGTTATATGTCATATTTACATATATTTTCACATTGATAACAACATATTTTTTAATGGAACAAAGTAGGAAAGTTATATTGTATAGACAAAAGATTTTAGGTAGTCAAAATTCAGTTACAGATAGAACAATTAGATTAAGTGGTATACCACCAGAATTAAGAAGTGAAAGGGCATTAATTGAAAATATTGAAAATTTAGGTATTGGTAAAGTTGATAAAGTTGTCATTTGTAGAGAATGGAAAAAACTTGATTTACTTTTCAAAAAACGTGAAAAAATTATTAAAAAATTAGAGTATTATTGGTCAAATTATATTGGTAGTAAAACTAATGATTCAAATGTTAGTAATATTTTCAATATTAGACATTTTACAACAGATTCTTATCCATTAATAAATGAAAATAATTCAACTTATCATGATGAAGAAGATCAATTGATTAATAATGTTGAAGAACCAGTATTAGATTCATCTTCAGATTATGAATATCCAACTGAACCTTCAAATATTAATTCTTTAACAAATATATTTGGTACATCTGGTTATATGAAAAGACCTCAAATTAGATTAGGATTTATGGGTTTATGGGGTAAATATGTTGATGCAATTGATTATCATACAAATGTTTTAGCAATTTTAGATGAAGAAATTATTAATGCTAAAAAAAGACACTATGCTGCAACTCCAACTGCATTTATTACAATGGATTCAGTGGCAACTGCTCAAATGATGGCACAGGCAGTTTTAGATCCTAGAGTTACATTTTTAATAACTAGATTGGCACCAGCTCCAAAAGATATTATTTGGGAAAATGTTACTTTACCACGTAAAGATAGAATTTTAAAAATTTATTACATTACAATAATTACAGGTATATTATGTGTAATTTTCATATTCCCAGTTGGTTATGTGGCAACATTGTTAAATTTGAAAACAATATCAAAGTTTTGGCCAGATTTAGGTGATTTCTTAGAGACAAATAAATGGGCTCAAAAATTTGTTACTGAATTATTACCAGTTTATCTTTTCACATTTTTAAATTTTTTAATTCCATTCTTATACGTTTGGTTATCATCAAAACAAGGTTTTATATCTTATGGTGAAGAAGAATTATCTGTTGTTTCAAAGAATTTTTTTTATGTTTTCGTTAATTTATTTTTAGTCTTTACAATGGCTGGTACAGCTTCTAATTATTGGGGTTATTTAAGTGATACTAAAAGATTAGCTTTACAATTAGCTACATCGTTACGTGGATTATCATCTTTTTATGTTGATACAATTATTTTACAAGGTTTAGGTATTGTTCCTTTTAAATTGTTAATTATTGGTCATTTGATTAAATTCCCATTTTTGAAAACAAGTTGTAAAACTCCAAGACAATATAGAGACCTTTATAAACCTCCCCCTTTCAATTTTGGTTTACAATTACCTCATCCAATGCTTATATTGATTATAACTTTACTTTACAGTGTGATGTCAACTAAAATTTTATCATCAGGTTTAATTTACTTTATTATTGCCCATTTTGTATTCAAATATCAATTAATTTATTCATGTATTCATCCTCAACATTCAACTGGTCAAGTTATGCCAATTATTTTTAGAAGAGTTGTCTTGGGATTATTGTTATTTCAATTAACAGTTGCTGGTTCATTGGCTCTTTCAAATGCTTATATTCTGTCAATGTGTCTTGCCCCACTCCCATTTTATACAATTTTCTTCTTGTGGAATTTCCAAAAAAATTACTTACCATTAAGTTTCTTTATTGCTTTAAGAGCAATTGATAAAGATGCAAGTCCAAATTTACCTCTTGAATTATCATTACCTCATTCAGGTTCAACACAGGTGGAAATAACAACTGCTAATGGTGAAACTCATTCTCATACGGTATCATCTGCAAGATCAAGAACAATTGATGAAAGAAGAGAATTAAATCAAACTTATGAATACCCTTACTTGGTTCAAAGTTTAGATGGTCCATGGCTTGCCATTGATTCCGATCAAATCATAATGGCTACCTACGATGGTACCGTTAGAAAAAGATTCACACTTGAAGAATTTTGAATAACTTGCATTGATTCTATACTTCCATTCCCTCGCTCGCTACTTTACATGGTTATTTCTATTATAATATTAACTGCTACTTTTTACACTCTTCGTTTCAACTATGTATCGTTTCGTTTATCTCCACACATGCGCGCTCTTTGTATGGATTTAAAGTCCTCCCGTTGCCCTATATAATTTTATAAACTTTTAATCTATATACCGGTATATCCTAATAATTCGTTTATCAGCTTAAAAGTTAGATTGACTTGATTGACTTCATCAAGGAAAACATCAATAAAGCGTATATTGTAATGGAAAGTAAACAAAGAAATGAAAACTAAGTGAACAATGACATTTTTGATTAGCTCACTTATCAATACTATTAAAGTAATCTTCCAGTACTGATTATTTTCATTATGTAGGAGAACAATATGAATTGCTTCAATCAATATCACCAAATGAATCAACTGCACAACCGTTTTTGTAACATTCAGTATAAATGTATCGTAAGGCCAAATTAACATCACTATAGGGAACAACTTGATTAAGTTTGAAATTAATATAGTGCTTGAAATGATACTCATAAAGTACTCTATAGTGTATAGTGTAGTCTCAGTTACCATACCATTGTTATTTACTGATGAGCTTGAAACAGATCTGGTCAGTAATGGATGATGATACTGTTGATGACGTGGGTGATTACTTGAAACTTGATTTTTTGTTTCTAATTCTGGTTGTTGTTGTAAAGAAGTTGATGGGCATTGGGTAGATGCAGTATATTGAAGATTAACAATGGTAGGTTCGCCAAATCCAAGGAAGTAATATATAAACAGTTGTAAAGTGGCATGCAATGAAACAGCTTCTAATATGGCTTTACTTAAAAAATATCCATACTGTTTCATTATTGTTGTATTATTCAAAATTAAAACTATACAAAGTGATGTTTTTTCAGCACTGTAGATATAGTTCTTCTCCGCATATGCCCAATTCAAATAAACTTCGAATAATAGCATCAAAGTTAACATACGTAAAAAAGATCCATATCTTACAAGTATACCTGGGTTTTCATTCTTTATTTCAAATCGATAACCTCCTTCCCTTATATCTAATGTATGTTGTGACTGAATAGTTAATGACTGATTATAAATCGCATGTTTATAAGCCTGTGGTTTCAGTAGCATCAAATCTATAAATAATAGTACTTTATCGAATTCAATGTACTTATCTGCCACTTTATTACAATTTTCACATATTGTTAAACGCAAGTGATCTCCTTTGTACTTTTCATACAGAGTCCTTATTGGAGTAGAACATTCAACACAAATCATTACAAGTTCTCTTGTTTATTTCTTTATTCTCTGTTTTATGTTCTTTCTTGTAGTCGTTATCTTCTTATCACTTTTACTGAATGATAATCCCCTTACTTCCTTTTTACTTAAAAGAATAAGAAAGAGATTAATGTAACGTAACGAAACGAAACGTTTTGTTGCATTAAATCGTAATTATATTCACAGCCTTGAAATGTTTTGTATTTTTTGAAAAAAAAAAAATTAAAAAAAAAATCAAAAGAAAAAAAATTATTCAAATTTGACATTTCTTTATTGATATTTATAGTGTTTGTTGTTGTTATATGATTTAGATAACTATAGTCAGATTTGAATCAATCAATTAAAGAAAATGTCAGGTAAAGCTCCTTGTAAGTTTTATCAGCAAGGTAATTGTAAAAATGGTAATGCGTGCAGGTTTTCGCATAACATAGGAGGAGGAGGAGGAGGAAATGGGAATTACAACAATAATAACTATAACAATTATGACAAGTCAAGATATGGTTCGAACTATAACAACAATAAAAATAATTACAACTATAACAATAACAATAACTATAATAACAATAGATCGACAACACCTCAGAAAACAGACTCTAATGAGACAGCACAACAATTTGCAAATTCAAATTTGAAAACTAAATCAGGAGATATTGTGAGATTTTTAAATGAGTTTAAGCAATCAAACTCACCAGATGGTTTAGTATTTACATCTTTCAGTTTGGCACCACCTGCAAATGTCAATTTGATATCGGGTAGAGATATGTCATTTGAAGAACTAAGAGTTAAATATTATGAAGCTGTGGCACAAAATACTGTTCCTCAGTATGAACAAGAAATTAGAGTAAGAAAGTTTGATATGACAAAATGTATAAATTTTATTCAAAAGGATTCAGATAAGGCTGCTCGTTTCTTACAATTGGCAGTTACACGAGATCCATCTACTATTGCTAAACCATTTGTAGATTTTTCAGTTGCAGATTCTGCAAACAATGCCAATTCAAATCAATTCAATAATAATCAAGCTGCATCTAACCCATTTGGGTCTGCCAATACTCCAACTTCAGGACAATCAATATTTGGGTCTTCTGGATTTGGTTCTCAAAATAAACCAGCAAATGGAAGCCTATTTGGGGCAGCAAGCAATGCTAGTAATCCATTCGCAACTCAAGTTGGATCACAACCAGCAGCTAATACAAATAATCCATTTGCAACCCAAGTTGGATCACAACCAGCAGCTAATACAAATAATCCATTTGGAAGTCAAGTTGGATCACAACCAGCAGCTAATACAAACAATCCATTTGGAAGTCAAGTTGGAGCATCATCAACTTCATCTTTATTTGGTAAATCACAAGGTGCATTTGCTTCTTTAACTCAATCGACCCCTAATAATAATGCTAATGATTCACCATTCGGTAGTGTCTCAAGTAATGGTAACAGTGCTTTTGGAACATCTGGGTTTGGTCAAACTCCGGCAGCTTCTGGTACGCCCGCCGCTGGCTTTGGTGCTGCAACTGGTACTGCATCGTCTGCTTTTGGTTCACATGGGTTTGGTAAGCCTGCCCCATCTGCATTTGGTGCTGCTGCCCCATCTGCCTTTGGTGCTGCTGCCCCATCTGCCTTTGGTGCTGCTGTCCCATCTGCCTTTGGTGCCGCTACACCAGCTGTTCCAGGTGGATCTATATTTGGTGCTTCTGCCTCTTTAGGGACAGCAAATGGAGCAGGATTATTTGGCTCGTCTAATACCTCTTCTTTCGGTGCGGGTTCTGCTGCTGCTGGTACTACTACTACTGCTGCTGCTGCCGTTACTGCTAATTCGTCTCCTTTTGCAAATGTGGGTACCCCTTCGGCCGCATTCGGTTCATCTGGTTTTAATTCCTCTAATAACAATGGTGCCGCTGCTACTGGTGCTTTTGGTTCAGTGAGTAACCCTCCTACGACGTTTGGGTCGAGTGCATTTGGTTCTTCCAATAGCAATGGCGCAGGTTTCGGCGCTGGGGGGGTTGGTACTGCAACATCAGCATCATGTAGATTCAAACAAGGAGAACAAGATGAAGATCCAACTAAAGTAAGTGATTTAACTGAAGCTATCACTGCCCTATTCCAAAGTACAGAGTTTATGCTAGGTAAAGTCCCAGAAATAACTCCTCCTTTGGAGATGTGTTAGCATGATTCATCCGCATAAAGGTAGCTACCTCTTAGTTTGGTTATCTGTTTATTTATTTATTTTTACTTTTTGTTTTGTATACTACAAGAATTGGATGGGATTCTATCTTGCATTTGTCTGTCATTATAAGCAAGTTTTGCTTATTGTATATTAAGTTTTATAGTTTTATTAGCCGTTAACTATTCAATTAATCAACATATTATTACATAGTCATATTTTAATATAATTTGCCAAAACCTATTGGTTTCGTTGAATAGTATTTCTATAACTTTCGGTCAAAGTTCTTTGATTTTGATTAGCAAGCGCGAATGCTTCTCTGTAAGTATTTGTTATTTCTTCTAAAACTGTATCCCTAGTTGTCTGTCCTTCACAGATATCTTTTAATTTTTTTTCGAGTGATTTTCGCAAAAATGGTTTTGTAAGTGATATATTATCAAATCCAATTTGATTGAAACCTTCTGCAAGCCCATATCCTAGTTCAGTGGGGACTAAAATATTTGACTTGGATTTTCCTGTACCGATTGATTTCTTTTCTATATATTCCCTGAATGCAATTTTATCAATATGTTCGGCAATAGTAGCATCTGTTCCTATACCATTGATATCCATCAATGCAATTAGTTCAGTTTCAGTCAAATGTTTTGGTGGTTGTGTCTTTCCATCTGTCAATTCAGCTTTGAATAATTTAACACGTTCATTGGGGGCAACTTCAGGGATCTTACTTTTAGTGGATTCCCACTTGTAGTAAGGGTAAACTTCAAGATAGTTCAATTTATCGACCATTAATCCAGAAGTTTTGAAAAATTCAGTACCCCATTTCAATCTCACCGTAGTTCTAAAACCTGTAGCATCCAATGAACAACATGCTAAGAACCTCCTCACTATGTACTCATAAACTTTTTTCTGATCTAAAGTTAAATCACTACCTCCATTAAATTTAACAGGATGGATCGGTGGATGGGCTTTATCGTTGTGTTTCCCGGCCCTAGGTTTTCTGAATTTATTTTCATCGAGTAAAGAGGTTGCGTAGGATCCCCATATTGGAGATTGCTGTTGATTCACTATGAGAGCTTTCAAATCCATAGTCTCGGGGAAGATGTCGGTTTCTGTTCTTGGGTATGAGACAAAACCTTGATTATATAGTTTCTCTGCAATAGCAAGAGATTCTTTGGCACTCATCTTGAAATACTTGGCACAATCTTTCTGTAACTCAACGGTAGTTAATGGTAAAGGTGCCCAATTACTGGTTGGTTTGGTTTGTAAATCAACAATAGTAGCTTCATTTTGATCGATATTAAGACAATTTTGATAGATACAGACTGCAGTGAGTCTATCAAATAGATGACCTCTCTCCCATGTAACTGGAGTTCTTGACGATTTTTTCTTGAAAGTAATATTTATGGTCCAAAAAGGTTCCTCTTTGAAATTTTTAATTCTCTTGTATCTATCAACAACAAAACCTAAAGTAGGGAACTGACAACCCCCATATGATATTACTTTTGAAGATAATTCATTTCTAAATGAATTTTTGAAAAGGTCAGTTAAAAACCTTGTGAAACTAGACCCTGTTCTAAGATCTAATTCTATTCTAGTCATCACAGCATATATGGCATTTTTGTCCAATCTTCTTGGATTACGAGCAGCATTTACCACGTGAGTTCTCTCTAGATGTGAAAAGTATGCTCTATAAGTAGAATCTAATGTTATACTTTGATTTCCTTTCTTGGCCTGTTCTACAATTTCATATCCAATATATTCACCTTCTCTATCACAATCGGTCCATATCATTAGTATATCACTGTTTCTTGCTTCATTTGTTATATTTGTTGCTATCTGTTTAGATCCTCTCTCTTCAATTTTAGTTTCAGTGGGGGCCTCAAACAATGCTTGATGTCGACATTTACCCCAGGAATATTGAGTTGGGAAATCTATATGGGTTAAATGTCCCGTAACACAAGTCATAGTGACATTACAATTCCCAAATTCAGGGAAATCAAACGTGAAATCATAATTTTTGATGTATTTATTCGGTGTGGACCTTGTCGAAACTCTTCCTCCACCAAGCGTGTTAGCAACCGATTTTGCAATGGATGGTTTCTCTGCAACACATAACACTTTCATTAATCTTGTCCTAGAAAGTTAATATATATATATATATATATATCTGATTTCCTCAGATCAATTGATTCTCTATGTATAGATATACACGTAATGTAATATGAAGTTATATATCTATCAAATAAAGAGGCAACTTTTTAAAAAAAAAATGTAAATATTTTTATTTGATCTAAAATTTCGTGTTTTTTTTTTTTTTTCTGGCGTTAACAAAAAGTTTTTTTTTGTTTTTCTTTCCGATCATGCATGATTCAAATGTTTAATTTTTCAATTATTTTTCAAAAATATTTTATCAAATTTTGGATATTTTAAAGATAATCAGAAACAACTTTATTCACTAGAGAAGTATAGATCATTTACTCAAAGTGTTAAAGGGATTAGATCATGCTTTTCAAAATAAGGAATTCCCTTCCATTACTTCGGGCCTGCAAGTTTTACTCATCAACTTCATGTACTACAAAATTTTATCCAACTACTGAAAATTCACAAAAATTCAAACATATTCATTTTAAAGGAGTATTACCATACTTGTTAGGTAATGTTATTCAAGAGAGATTAGTAGCAAAGAATCTTGAGTACAAGAAGTTTCAAATAACTAGTCGAAATCCTAGGTATCAGGATGATGGTCTGCCTTCCCCTGAGCCACTAGTACCAGTTATACTGTCATTTGAATTTGATCATACATATACAGGTGGTAAAAGAGAGAAGATACAAACCTCTGATGAGAAAAAACAACTAATAGAAAGTATAAAGCATGCAAAATTTGTGCAAACATCAAGAGGTGGACAAGTTACATACCATGGACCAGGTCAGCTTGTCGTATACCCGATCATTGACTTATCTACATATAACAAGTTGACATCTAAATGTTACGTTTCAGCTTTAGAAAAATCTGTCGTTAGCTTACTGAGGTCTAAAGAGATCGGATTGGATGCTTTAACCACAGAGAATACAGGTGTTTGGGTTAAAAGTATAGGCGGAGACTTGAGAAAAATTTCATCTCTTGGTGTTAACGTTAGAAGGTCAATTACCTCACATGGAGTGTCAATCAACTGTTCTACTGATTTGTCTTACGTTAATGATCCTAGAATAGTTATGTGCGGTTTGGATGAATATAAACAAACATCAATAGAGTATGAGTTGAATGAGTCAGGTTCTGAAAAGAGTATTGATCTGATTGAAGTTTCTAAAATGCTGGCCACAGAGTTGTCAAGCAGGCTGGGTGTTACAGATGTTAAATATCATGAATGCCCTTTCAGTCATGAGGAAGAAACCAAATTATTTGAATGGTTAGATGGTGTTTTAGCTACAAGATTATAAACTTTGATGTATACATATTTATAGAGTGATTCTTTTCTTTTTTTTTAGTCGAAATTAAAGTTATTAAATTTATTAAATTACATTATTACCTTGAAAATATCAGGGTATACTTGAGTAGTAGGAAATCATTCTATATACTAGTAGCATATATTATATATGTGAGCATGCATGAAAAGAAGTAAAAATGTAAAGGGTAAGTAGTATTTGACACCTTAGTTTTATATGTGGTTTATGTCTAGTTTGAGAGATAAGACAATGCCTTTGATGTCCCGATGGCATATAAAGATCTGACTGTATCAGAAAAATAAACAGACGAGAATATTATTGCTAAAACTAAAACCGCAAAAGAAATACTAAATAGCGATATAGTATTAGACTTGGGCGTTTGATTGTTATTATTATCGTGTTCTTTTGCAATAGTAGTATCTTCTTCTGGATCTAAGTATGTTTCCAGATCATGTTCGCTTGAGTCAGATACATTTTCATCAGTTTGTACCATTGATGTTATATAAGATACAAGAGGAGTTTCCACTGAAAGATCAATTAAACTTCGAGGTACATTTATATTCTGTTGTATGTTATCTTTCTCGTCTAGGTCGTGAAGAGGGTTTTTAATAATCAAAGGCGATGTTGGTGCTTCTTCAGTTTCAAGCGAATCTTCATTTTCCTTCGTTATTGTGGCAGTTTTTTCTAACTCCTCGTTAGCCTTCTTGTATAATTCTAGTTTCGCATTTAGCTCTGCTTCTTTGAGTTTATACTCTTCTAATTCACTTATTGTCGATATAAGTTTATCGTTTTGTAATGCAAGTTCGGTAGATATTTCGTTTATTGAGATTTTATAGGATTCATTTTGCTCGTGTATTGTACGAGCTTTAACTTCATTTTCTCTAGCAGTGGTTAAGTGTCCACGAGCAAGATTCAATTCAAGTTCTAAAGTTTTTAACCTTTCTTCAATTTTATCAGACTTGGAACTTCCCTTTTTGGATTTATTTTCATTTTCTAATTGGCGTGGAACTATTTTTGGAGGATTCATTTCTTTAAAATAGTATGAATATTTGGTATCGGGTATGAACGATGTATAATTCTTCAAAAATCTTGAAACTTCTTTTAATTTTTGTTGTTGAATATATTCATTATTAATAGAGATAATTAACTTTCTAATAACATCTTCTAAATTAGCAGAATGTTTAATGCTTAAATTTTGATTAATGGTATCTTTACTTTTGCCCTTTCCATTGACATTGACATTTTTGTTTTCTTCGGAATGCAATGATTTACCGTTGCCATCTTCTGAATCTTCTGTAAGTTTATCAATCAAAGATAAATCATCCAATAACGAGTTCAATATTAAATCTTCCTGATCTTCAATTACATCACTGAAAATCAATGCATCTAAAGAACTATTGAACAGTTCTAATTTTTTTGATTCAAGGCTACCTTTATTCAACTCTTGAGAGACTAAGTTATCATATGCACCTAAACTTATATAGTTAAACTCAGCAACTATACAAGTTATTTTCTTATGTGCCATTTGACTCTCCAAAGTGGTTCCCAAATCAAGTCTATCTCCAACTTTCAATTCATATTCTTTATGCGCCTCTAATTTTTCATCGTTTATAAATGTACCATTTGAAGATTTCAGATCTTTGATATATAGTCTACTATTTTTTATGAATAGTTCAGCATGATTTCTAGATAAGACCCTGGAATCAAAATATCCATCTGTTATTTTATTTGTCACTTTAGGAACATTTTGTCTTCCTATTTTCAATGCTCCTGGACATAAAGGAACACTCAATATTTTAATAAATTCGGTTGATGGTTGATCAGGGGATAAAAGTTTAACAACATGTGTATATTTTTGAAGAGTTGGTGGTTTAATTTCATTTGCTGGTTGTTCTTCAATTGAAGTAATCAATGATGATGATGACACGAGAAGAGAACTATTGTGACTTGAAGGATTATAATTGCTTTGTGTCTTTGAAGAAGATCTTTTCCTCTGGAAAGGTTGACTTGGAGCCGCTTTTGTAGAAAGTGAAATATCTAAATTTGGTGGTGGTTTAGAACTTCCCACTGACATGGTCTATAGTTTTATATGATGATTGGGGACTAGAGATCAAAAAAAAAATCTATCCAATGTGATAGCTCAATTGATCTTTAAAAATTATTTGAAATGAACCACTCTCCTAAAGTTATTTAAACTATTGAATCTCCCTTTTTTGCTTTTTCTATTACTGTTTCCCTCGGAAATTTTGGATAAAGGACAATGGCAATAATCAATGGGATCAATATTATAGGTATAACTGAACAATAGTTATGTGCTTTCTTAAAAGAGTTTCCAACCTCACTATGTGATTCAAAAATAATGAGTTATTCTACTATATCCAATATATATATATATAGTACTCTAGAGTGATTTGTAAAAGCCAATTTTGATAGATCAATTAAACCTTTTTATACTTAACCTTTTTGTTCTGTGTCTTTTTTACTATTTATATAATAAATTTTATTTATTATGCACAAAAATAAGTGTATGTTTTGTTATGATTTCACCCACCCGCACAATGTAAGTAGTGTAATAAGCAAAAAAATTGCATAAAAGAGAATTTGTGTGATACACCTCTGCACCTCAATATAAATGACAAAAAAGAAAGCGACCAGGGTGAGGATTGAACTCACGATCTCCCGATTAACAGTCGGATGCCTTAACCAGCTTGGCCACCCAGTCATTTATGCATCTCAAAGAAATTGGATCATTTGCAAACTTCTGAATTACACTATAAAAAGCCATAAATTAGCCACCTGAGGCGAATTAAAATAACCCCCAATAAATAATTAAATTTGATTACTAAGCAACTGATGTGATTAGCATAATTACGTGTATTAATTATATTGATTCATACACTACTTATTATTCTCACTAATCCTCATTTATGCTTATGTTAAATAAGTAATTATATTTGTTTCCCTCTTTTCCCCTTTTACTTAGCTTATATTATAAGTTCCTTTACGAAGGTATCGAACTTCTAATACATATATATAATATTAGTAATTATATTTGTTATACATATTATACTACGACATAAGCCACCGTACTATTCTAGTTTATATTAACGTAGGTAGTTGTTTAACTATCTGTTTCAACGTCAATATAAACACCCTACTATTAACCTATTTACCCATTAACCGCATAGTAGGGACATAAAAATATCGTCCGGATTTACTAATTAAAGAAATATATTTTTTTAAATCAAACGTTCTCTTTTGAAAATTTCAATTTTAAGAGTTCCTAGGCCTAATTACAAAAAAAGAATCCTTTTCTCCCTTTTTGCCCCTTTTCTTTTGGTGCCCTTTGTTAACAAAATTTTTTTTTTCTACTTTTATTTTTATTTTTTTAAGTGATACTAATCTTTAACTTACTTATTTAAGTGCTTTAAAGATTTCTATTTTTTCGAAGTTTTATTTGGTTGATTTTAACGTTTTTTAGACGTGTTTTTAGAATTATTTTGAACCCTCTTTTTTGAGTGAATTCTTTAATTTTACAATCATTTCTGCACATCTTGCTGAATTTATGCCAGATGCTAGAGCATTGGATTTATTGGTCACTGTACCATCTTCCAGAGTTACTGATGATGTTAGTTTAACCGAAAGCAGAATTTCTAATATCAAAGAGACGGTTCGTATGATGCAAGAGGATACTCTCATTAGAGATCATGAGAGTAAGTTTAAACAAGCTAACGATGCACAACGTGATTTTAATTTAGCGGGATCGATGAGAAGAACCGAACAGATAACTTCAAGTACCATGCAAGCCCATCAAGACACATTGGCTAATCATCAGAAAATGTTAGAGGCTATTGATCAATCGAATGCTAATATGGAGAAGAAGATAGCCCAACATGATGCTGATGCAGAAAAAGCTGAGATTCAAAATGCTGCTAATATTGAGAGATTAATATGTGAAGTTGATCGTTCTAATACTCATCTAGAGACCATAATTTTCGAATCGAATGCTCAACAAAGAACTGACCTTGAGAAGGTGAAAATTGACTTCAAGGAAAAGGTTGATAAGTCGCAAGATAAGCTTGCGCAGATGATATCAGAGAGTCAGATCAACGTTAAGAAAGCTAATCTTGATTTTGAGAAGGTCTAATTAAGCTTATAAGAGACAATTGAAAAAAGGGGATTTTTTTGTTTCAAAAATTTAAGTTAGAGCTCATACATTTTCGATGAAATATAATCCAAATAGATAATCAATGATTGTCTCTTTTCAACTACCAGTTCTAGTGAATATATCCAATATATATAATAGATCTAAAAAAATAAAGTGTGAAAATGATTTTGAATCTTCAAATGGATCATCTAGTTGAAGATCTACAGAACCTATTAAATGCTTTATAGAACCAGAAGATAGTGGAGAAATAATTGAAACTGACAAGTTGAAAGGAGTTGGGTATTACAAAGATATTCGCTTTGGTGGTAATATTTACTCTTCAATTCTTACCTGAGAGGTCAAACTAGAAGATAAATACAGAGATGAAACGTTGTGTTTTCTATATACCCTCGCTATATACTTATTTATACCAGAAGTATATGGAAAGGAACCAAATGACCGTGCAATAATAATTTTTTGTCTCTCTGGGATTAAAAGGTGGTACAAATGAATGGTATGATAGCCTGATTAGTTTCTATGAAATAAAAATGCATGAAGAGTTGAATGTTGGCATTTGTAATGAAGTCTTTCCAAAAGCAAATTGTAGAAAAGAAACCAACAAATAAACTAGGTTCTAGATACAGAGAAGAGTATGTTACTCTTGTCGATAATTCAGTCAATCCAAAGAAATATAATTAAGAATTAATTGGCGACCTAGTTTGCACTTGTCATCCTGAAATTGGATATGCCTTAAAATATCATCCTAAAGAGTTCTATACAGTTTTTATATTCTAAATACCTACTCTTGATGTTAATCAATAATATCAAATTTGTATTTACATAATTATAGATTTTTGAATGGCATTTTCATTATGTTATAGCTTCCTGATTTGACCGAGATTATTGGTGTGTTGTATGCAGATATTTTGAAATATAGTGGTAGTATTTTAATTTAAAGAGGTTGAGTTGAACATTATCTTTTGAGTACCTTTAATTCAAAGTATTGTTTGAGTAATTGAAATTATTGGACATCCCAATGGTGATCACAGAGATTGTTAGTTAATTTAAATATTTTGTTGAAAAAACAGTAAATTTGAGATTTCAGCTTCTTTATGTAAGTTTATAATTGTTTATTCAACTAAAAAAGCATCTAAATTACCCAATAACTAACATTCGAGAGCTGCAATATGATAATATTGGTTTAATATTAGTATGGTTCGTTCCATTTTATAGTCTAGAGTTTATAGCAAGAGTTACGAGGGTTTGAATAGAAAATTAGAGCTAATTATAAGTGCATATCTCGGAATTTAAAATCCTGCGTATAATCCGATTTTGCTGTGCCACAAACATAAGACTGGGTGGCCAAGCTGGTTAAGGCATCCGACTGTTAATCGGGAGATCGTGAGTTCAATCCTCACCCTGGTCGCTTTCTTTTTGATAATTTTTTTGTTATTTATAGTATGGTGCAGAGATGAGAAATTATCTATTTTGTGGGAGCCACACACAGAAGACTGGGTGGCCAAGCTGGTTAAGGCATCCGACTGTTAATCGGGAGATCGTGAGTTCAATCCTCACCCTGGTCGCTTTTTTTTTTGAATATATTTTTTTAACATAAGCAGTAGTTTGATCGAACATTATACTACCATAATTTCATGCCAAGTCAGATCAACTAGGAGAACAGGATTGATTAAACGAATTATAAACTGAAACCTAGAAATTTTTTTTTGTTATTGTGGTGATCTAAATAGTAGTGGTGTTCTTTAGATACCTTCTTTTTTATTATAATACCAGGTGTGATGTAACCATGATGATATCAAATCAGCAATATTGTATAATTGCATGATATCCCAGCTAATCATGTTTATAATGGAATTTGAAGAATATATTGAATTTTACCTAAGGATAAGACACACTGCTATCACTATTATGGCTAAGTCTACCGTTGAATGATAATGTGTCATATTCAATATCAAACTGCGACGAATTACGCTTACATATACCCATCATATGAATCCAATAAATTTTTTTCACATACATCACAAATTAGTATGATGATGTGTATAGTTTATTTGGAGCTTTCTCCTTTGAAAGAAGATGTTTATTTCAATTATATTTATTTCAATTTCCCCTACCAAGTTTGAAAAAAACAATCATACATATGACGAGCTTGAAGAAATATATAGAAACTATAGATAGTCATATCAATCAACATAAACGTCAAGTCAATAAATCCAATCACTAATTGCATTCTACCACTTGAACCATACCTAAAAGTGTATTTACCTATGTCATATTTACAAATACTATTTGGTACATCCAGCATAGTGAATAAAACTCAATTAACTCAAAGTGTTATAGATGTTTCTTAAGAGCTAGCCTACATAAAAGAGTTACTATTTTAGGTTGAAGGCCAACTTTTAAACATTGATATAAAAAAATAATCATTGATACTCTATACTGTAACTTACATTTAGATTCTGATTGAATAATGTATTCTGGGTAATATAAAGTTGACTTAAAATGCAAGCAATGGATCATCAATAAATATTAACATAGTTAATTTGAAACAGAATTCATAAAATTTCAACAAATCAAAAACTCAACTTCGCCACATAAATACGTGGCGCATTAATAATATGGGAGACTCCAAAAGAAACATCAAGATGCATGATATAAATTTACCAATAACAGGCGCAAGTGGTTTAGTGGTAAAATCCAACGTTGCCATCGTTGGGCCCCCGGTTCGATTCCGGGCTTGCGCATTCTTTTTTTAATTTTTTAAACTCTATAATTTTCTTATTATATAACAATGCGGCTTAATGTCAACTTTTTTTGACAATAACAAGCGCAAGTGGTTTAGTGGTAAAATCCAACGTTGCCATCGTTGGGCCCCCGGTTCGATTCCGGGCTTGCGCATTCTTTTTTAAATTTTTTAAACTTTTAAATTTTTTTTGAATTCACACGTTACCACTTTACGATTAAACTTTTAGAGCTACAAATTTTTTTTCATTCAGCAGTAGTTTTCAATCCACCTGAATCGCCCAAAACTCCAGAGCTTTTTAAACATAACAAGCGCAAGTGGTTTAGTGGTAAAATCCAACGTTGCCATCGTTGGGCCCCCGGTTCGATTCCGGGCTTGCGCATTTATTTTTAATTTTTTAAACTCTTAAAATTTTTTACTATATAGGAATGCGGCTTCCTATAAATTTTTTAGATTTGCAGCTTTTTCTGACATAACAGGCGCAAGTGGTTTAGTGGTAAAATCCAACGTTGCCATCGTTGGGCCCCCGGTTCGATTCCGGGCTTGCGCATTCTTTTTTTTGAATTTTTTTGAATTTTTTTCAACTTCTAATTCTTGTACAATTTTTAATTTTTTTGGTTTCGACAGCCTAAAGATATATGATGGGCGACTTTTTAGACTGTCGAAAATTTTGATCATAACAAGCGCAAGTGGTTTAGTGGTAAAATCCAACGTTGCCATCGTTGGGCCCCCGGTTCGATTCCGGGCTTGCGCATTTATTTTTAAAATTTTGTATCTAATATTTTTTTGTCAAGAAAAAGTTGATTTTATCATATGCTGCACAAATATATTGCAGAGCCTACAGACCCCTAGTACTATAAGTCTTATACAGGGCTTATATATACATGATTTTATAATTTATGTCTATATAGCTTACTACGTCATGGGTAATTTAGCAATGTCGAACCAATTTTTTTGCTAGAATCACCCCACTCAGAGTTCTAAGTTCACAGAAAACATTAACATTTGACAGTAAGATTAAATATACTCTGATGGATATATATAAAAATGTAGTTCTAACTTTGAGTTTCAGAAGCTTCTATTTTAATATAAAATTGATTATATATACATACAAGACACCAAAGCCTTCAAAGACATCGCCATACATTAAAGTAAATTTACCTGAAAGAATGATTTATAAAGCCAAATTAGCCAAAAAATATGCAAAAGGGTCCATTAGGTTACTGCGTGAATGACTAAAGCTTAATACAGATAAGGAAATTGTGATGTCATATTCCAATACAATTGAACATTAGTATCAAAGAATTATCATAAGCTTGAATATCTTATCTACCAATCTAAGGATAATTTGCTCATCTTGTTTATAAATTCAGTCTAAATAAAACACACGTAATATGAAAATTGAATACATATGTAGATCGCTAAAGTATATATATATATATAAATTTCAATCACTAGTGATATGGTTACATCATCAGATGAGTAGCAAGTGGGCTTGAGTATAGGTAGGTTGAAACCAAACAAGTGCATATTGCCATACTATAATACCATGTGATTGATCTATCTAGTATATACTATATAGATGACCCCAGAACTCTAAGATATGGCTAGCTATATATATAATATATATAATATATATATATATGGTTATATAATGACTATAGATTGTCTGGGTATGATATAAGTTTAACTTTCCACTGCCAAGAATTACCTGAATTAGGAAATATAATTGGCCATTTTATTATTATTCTTAGCCACACATTATAAATTGTCACAGATCAACTGCCATCGCCATCCATATGTTTTGTTATCAGTGATATTATAGTATATATCTCCATTCAACAAAAATGTATCTTTTACAGGCAGTTGTCGATCTAGAACACTGTAAAATTGTAGAGCATACATATATATACATATGTCTGCACTATCAATGTGAACCTTGAAATTTTTCAAATCTCTCAAAATAAATTATGTAATTACTGCAGGTTTATATAAATTTGAGTCCTATAACAGCAGTCAAATAAAGGCGATTCGGTTCAATTTTACTTGAAATTTTTTCTTTCTTTCAGTGTTACCTATGTCAACCAGCTATACTAGTGTATTATATTAATTCATTACTTATATATATATATATATATAATATCTTATCATTTTATATCTTTATCTTGTTGTATATAACATGGTTTTGAAGAATCTAAAATCCGTTCACTATAAAATATATAGCTTTCATATTTTCAAATTGAGACTCCGTAATTTATTTCCAAATGCGGTAAATCTTTTAATAAAACACGCCAAGGGAATTAATTACAATAGGAGTTTGTCTTAACGGCTCGATAAGATAACATTTTTTCATATATAATTTGCTATATTTTTATATATTCCTTTGGTAGAATCATATAATATATTCAATATATACAGGCCCTCTGTAGGGTATAAGGAAGGGGTCCTGTACTATAGTTAACTCTCCCATATATTATGCATGTGCGCCGCAATAATTTGATTGTTGTTTTCCAAGTTTTCTGGCTATATCAAGGAAGTTAACGGTCATGTTGGACAATAAATGCCATATAAAAATATAAATTTAATTAATTATCAGAATTTCCTGCCCTCATCTCTATTATCTGCAAAAAAGATCTTCTATATAGATTCGGTTATAGTCTATTGATATGATAGGAAATCAATTTTCTAATATATAAGTGTTTGCATATCCTCTATCCGTTTTATTCTTAAAATTGATCTTGATAATAATTTCTTCTTCTTCTTCTTTTTCTTTTTTCTTTATTTTATTATTCAATAGTTAAATAGTTTTATATCAAACAATTACAGCATGTCAGAATCTTCACAATCTGCCATTCTTGCTGCTGTCAAACGTGATCTTTCAACATTAGCAGATGAAACTTCAACATTTGTGTAAGTAGTATATAATTACAGTATGATTTTTCAATTTTGGTATACTAACAGTATTATATATATCTCTAGTGGTGCTGATATCGCATATATCATGTTTTGTACAGTTGGTGTCATGGTGTTAACTCCTGGTATTGGTTTATTTTATGGTGGTGTTTTGAAAAGAAAGAGTATAATTCAAATTTTATTTCAATCATATCTAGTTATGGCCACCATTACTTTACAGTGGTTCTTATTTGGTTACTCATTAGCAGTTTCTACATCTCCATCATCAGTTATGGGTAATTTTTCATGGGGTGCACTAGGTACAATTGGTGCTGGTCCATACGTTGAAGGAGGTACAATTCCAAATGTTTTATACTTTATCTTTTCAGCTTTTTTCCCAGTTGCAACTGTTCAAATTTTTGCTGGTGCAATTGCTGAAAGATCTAGAATCTTACCTTCATTAGTTGTTGGTTTCATTTGGACAACAGTTGTCTACTGTCCTTTTGCATATTCAACTTGGAATGGTAATGGATTCTTATATAAATTAGGCGCATTAGATTTTGCAGGTGGAGGGTAAGTTTTAAGTTTTAAGTTTTAAGTTTTTTTTCCATTTATTTTATCATACTAACATCATACATATATAAATAGACCTGTTCACATTGCTTCAGGTTTAGCATCATTAGCATTTTCCTATTTCATTGGTCCAAGAAAACACTGGAAAGATCCAAAAACAGGAGAAGATTATAAACCACAAAATCCTATTTCAACATTTATTGGTGTTTCCATAATTTGGTGTACATGGTTATGTTTCAACTCTGGTACTTTACTTGCAGTTAATGTTAGAACTGCCTATATCTTGGCAAATACCCACCTTGCCGCTTCAGGTGCCTGTATTGCATTTACATTTTTAGATTATTTCTTAACTGGTAAATGGTCACTTATTGCAGCTTGTGAAGGTGCAGTTGTTGGATTAGTTAATATTACTCCATCATGTGCATTTTATTCACCATACTGGGCATTAATTACATCAATGATTTGTGGTGCAGCATGTAGATCACTTTACCATTGTAATGAATGGATGGGTATTGATGATACTACAAGATCATTTGTTGTTCATGGTGTTGGTGGAATCTTTGGTTCAATTATGCTTGGTGTTTTCGCTTCACCATATATTGCAGGATTAGATGGTGTTACTGAAATTGAAGGTGGTTGGATTTTCCACCACTGGAAACAAATGGGTTATCAATTTGCTGGTTTTGTTACAATTAGTGTCTGGTCATTCTGTGCAACTTATATAATCTGTTTTATCGTTGATAAAATTCCAGGTTGTAAAATGAGAGGACTTGAAGATGCTGAAGAAATGGGTATGGATTTCTATGAAATGGCAGAATTTGATGGTCATCACTATCACGATACTGAATTAAATAATGATTTGAGTAAACATTCAAATTCAATTACTTCATTTAATAACACAGAAGTTATTGAAGGTACCGTGTCTTCTTCTGAAGTTCACGAATCAAAGATTAATCACACTACAAAAGTTAATGAGATTGTTTGAAAGCGACCGGAACGCTAAATTTATATAACTTTAATAAATTGTTTTTTACAAGGATACGATAAAAATCATCAAAAGTAGTTATAATAGAGTAAGATAAATGATAAAGATAAACTATATGATTGGCATTGATTTTAAGTTGACATTAACATAAGGATTTTCAGGATTACATTCAACATCTAAAAGTAATTTCCAATGTCTGTTAACTTTTTCAAATTCTTCTTCACCAAACCCATGATCCGAATAATCTTTAAAATGGAATAAAACTTTACCATCTAAAGTTTTTTCAACTTCACCTTTATCAAAATTATAATCAACACCTGAATAGTAATTAATTTCAGTTAATAAATGTTTCTTTATATGATGATTTAAATTTCTAATAAATTTTTTTGATCTTGAATTCATACTTGGTTTAATTTTTTCTAAATTATTATGAATTGAATTTAGGATAAATGGAGGTAAATAATTTAACTGCAAGTGATAATAATCAAAATCATTATCCCATGTCTCATCTTTTAAAAATTGTTCAAATGATTTTAAATCATCAAATTGTCTAATTGGTGGTTCTTCAACTTTAATAATTTGACGTTCTTCACCATCTTCAGTTGATGTTGATTCAATTGAAATAACAGATGCTCTTCTAGCTGGTGGTTCTGTTAAATGTTCAATATGAATTGGTTCAGTATTTGCAAATAAGGATGATTTTTTCTTACCCATAGTGGTATAGTATAGTATAGTATAGTATAGTATAGTATAGTATATATATATATATATAGTATATATATATCTATATATTCAAAGAAGGATTCGACAAACACCTACAAAAGGATATTTACAGGACTATTTAAATAAAATCAACCATCGCTAATCCAATTGAATGTGGGGCAACAAATACAATGACTAAATAAAAATTGCATGACTTAAACAAAGGAAATTGAACTCAAAATCCGATAAATAGAAATGCAAAAAGGGAAAAAGTACTCCAACCACAAAAATACACAACATACAACAAATAACATACAGTATTGAAATACAACATACTAATATACTAACATAATATATATATTATGAATACTAATATATAAATACTAATATATATAAATACTAATATATATAAATACTAATATATATAAATAATAATATAATATAGTATATACTATACACTATAATATATATACTATACTATAATGACACTAATATAATACTCTAATAAAGTATATAAAGTACTGTTTAATAAAACGTATAAATCATTAAATTCACTCCACAAGAAAACGGGGAACTACTGCGTCACTGCGGCTTTAAGCACTCAATTCCACTGGCCATACCATGTATACCGTACACTATACACTATACTAGATATAATATACCATATACCATACTATACTATAATAACACATTATTGTCCATGATCCATACATCATACTACTGTACTATACTCCATACCGTACAATATAATATACTATTCTTTATTCTTTATTCTCTATATACTACTACTATTACTATACTGTACTATGGCATAACTCTTTCATTATAGCAAACGTTATTTCATATGCCATGCATCTTATAGATTTACTACGTAATTATTTGTAAGTTGTACGGGTATGTTGTAAGTACACGCTGTACGCGCGGTAAATGATGATAAAAATTAATTGCACACACTGCACGGGGGTATAATTTAATTAATTTTAATTTGATTGATTATATAATATATATTAGATCATAGCTCTCATTTATATTAGACGGAGAGAGAATAAATATATAAAATTGAGAATTTATTTAACTTTCGGTTATTATATGTATTATTATTATTATTATATATACTATTGATATATATATTATATAATATATAATATATACTATAGTACATATAAATATGAAAGAAGGTGTTAATTTCTTTGATAGATCAATTGGTAATCCATTTTCACTATCTTTAAGTTGGATTACATTTATTATTGATAGTTGGGGAATTTATAAAATTTTTCAAATTGAATTACCAATACCACTTCAAAAAGGTGGTAGATTTCAATTTTTAACAAATTTATCACTATTTTTAACAGTTTTCTATTTTGGATTAAATATTTTAATTCATTTATTTAAAATTGAAAAATTATCAAAATTTAAATATTATTTACATGCAATTACAACATCTCTTGAATTTGTTGTTGCAGCAGTTTATTGGAGTTTAAAATTAACAGTTAAAGAATTAATTATTGCAGGTCCAGATATTCCAATTGTAATTGATTTAACAATTCATTTATTACCATATTTATCGTTAATTATTGAATATTTTTCATTCTTAGAAACATGGCCAGTTAAACATATTGAAGCTTTCATTTTATGTTCAATTTTAACAATTTGTTATTGGTTTCTTTTAGAATTTTTAATTGAGGAAAATTCAAATTATCCATATCCATTTTTAGATGTTGTTACAGAGGTTAGAGTTTTAATTTTCATAGTTGTTGGTTTGATTGCATTTGCTTCATTTTCACTACAAAAATATCTACACACTGTATTGATTAATAAGAAGGATAAGATTAAATCTTTATAATAAATTATATAATCATTTGATTACATAAGTTATCGAGTCGATCGACTCAATATTATAATAGACCCAATCATTTTTATATATATATAATATATATAATTTATAATTTATAATTTATATATAATTTATAAAATATATTGCCTTTTTATATTGTTCTTTTGTTCTTTTGTTTGTTTGATTTATTTTGTATAGAGGATAGTGGGAAATGCTACGTATAGTTGGGTATGTGCCCAGAAAGTTTATTAGACCTTTGGGTTTTGTTTCAAAGTTTCATGACAAGAGGATAGTACCTTCATATTCGGTTGATGATATGATTAATCGTTTAAATAATATATTGTCAAGGGTAGATTTAGAGGATGAAAAAATTACATTACCAACTTTAAATAACAGATTAGATTCACTCTTACTGAATGTGCCATTGGAGAATCAAAATTTAAACCATTTTTTCAAATTACTTCAAAATTTTAGTTGTTCTACACAACAGGTAAATTTAAATTTTATATCTCCTAAAGTTTTAGAAAATCTTTTCAAATCGGTTAATTCATTTGATGACCGTTTAAAATTATTTCAACTTTTAATCAAGAGTAATGTATTCTTCCCTGATTTTGATAAAACTCCAAATTTCAATAAAGCTTTTAAATTTTTACTTTATAGTAAAAATAATACCTCTAAAAATATTTTCCCGCCTAATTTCCAACGTGTGGTTATGAATCAATATTCAAGAGATATGATTACTGAAATGATACAATTTTATTTAGTTAAATTTGATCAAGATAAAGTTTATGAGTTTTTACAATATTTAAATTTGAAAATTAACGATGATTCAACTAAAGAAATTTATTGGAAGTTGTTAGTATCTGCAGATATTAAGTTTGGTAAATTTATCGAATTCCCAACCAAGATTGATTCAATAGATGATATAGCTCATCTTTTGCAAAATAGTATATCCAGTTATGAGAAAAGATCTGGATTTAATAACTTATTATCACCTGTTTTAATGTCAGAGCTACATACAGGTAATTTGAATAAACTATACAACACTCGTCATAATTACAAGATTCTCATTCAATATGTGATTTCATTTGAACCTAAGTATAGTACTTTATTGCAAAAATTGGGTTTACTAGATGAACCAATTGGAGAAGAAATTACCGTTATAGAAGATGATATATTTTTCAACTGGCTTACTTTCATATACAAATCGGTACTGAGTGATACTACAGTATCACTAAGTAAAATTAATGACTTGTTCTTGAAATTCATTGATGTTTCTCATGATTCACAGCAACAAAAGTTAATTTCAAGTTTATTTTTTCATTTGATTAATGAGAGATACAAAGTGGGTAATACTGATTTCAATTCAGTTATTGAATTTTATTTAGATCAAATCAAATCAGGAACTGTGGTTGATTTAAAACCATATGAAATGATACTGTTCCAATTTTTAAATAGCCCCGATAACAAATGTCTCAGTATTATCAAAGATAACAAACCCGTTGAATTGACTCACTTGAAACCATTCATAGTTGATAAAATCTTATCAATGGTGTCTTCCCAATCGATAGGAAACACATTCTTAGATTTGATTTCAAATAATATACAGGTAGAATTTAGTGATAGTACTTTCAAGATATTGCACTGTTTTTTAAAAGAGAACAAAAATTGGACTTTCTTCCCTGAAACTCAAGTAGATGATCACAAATACAAGATCTTAGTGGAAAATATTCATTCAGATTACTTGATCATGTTCATAGAGTCACATATCAATTCAACTAATTCATCTGTTAAGATTTCAGCACTTTTAAGTATTTTGAAAGCTAATTTAGAGAAAAATTATAACTTTAAAAGTGAAACTTATAAGAATGGGATGCTTTACTTGACAATCAGAAGAAAAGGTTTACTACCAGATTCCATGAATTTTGATAATGTAGATACACTTATTGCAAATATAGATACACATTTACAAAGAATAGATGTCAAAGTGATCAATGAAAGAAATATAGAACTTTTACATACTCAAGTCATCAATTTTTTACTTCAAAGACAACAAATGAGATTGGCCATATCTTACCTATCTATTTATTATCCCTCAATGGAATTCTCAACAAATAGTATACTAAAATTAGCTTTAAACTTATATGGAACTACAAACTATGGAAAACTTGACAATACAAGTATGTTACTAGTTAATAAAGGTGATCCACCTGAACCTATATTGAATCGATTGCATACTTTTATGAAGTATCAACTTTATAATGATTTGAGTGGTAACCATATAACCAATTGTAGTCGCAACATGGTTGAAAGAGCTATTAGACAGAAGAATAAAGTGGATCCATTAATGGGGGCGCTAAAAGATATTGTTGATCCTCAGACTTTGACTGTTCTTTTTGAGACTTTGATTGAGAATAAAGTGGACTACCGTGATTTAAATTACAAACTATACAGATCTACCTCCCAACATGAAATTGAGTCCGTTTTGAAAGAACTATTTACAGAAAATCACGATTTCAAACTTGCACCTTTTGTATTTGCTAAAATGATCAATCATATATCACCAAATGCAGTTCCCTTAATTTTTGTCAAGTTATTGGCAAATAATATTATTGTACCATCTTTAACTGAGTTCAATAAGATTACATCTGAGTTACTTCGTAACGGATCACAAGCTCAAAAAGCTATGATTATAAATGGTACTCTTCCAGGTTTTAAAGAAGAGTCCACAGAAAAGAAGTTTCATAGATATGTAGTTCAATACCCAATTGAAACAGTTGCCAGTATTATAAAATATCATGTGAGTAGTAACAACCCAGATGGAGCTGACTACTTACTTAAAGCTTTACATTCCAAAGCGAAAATGGTTCATAATCCACAGTTATACGACAAAAGAATGATTTTTTACAAGAGAACAAGATGTATTACAGATTTAGGCTTGAACAGATTCTTTCCCGTTAAAGATTCACCTACATCTTTAGCTGAACAGTTTGATATGATTGAAAAGGTTTTAACTGAAAAATATGAAATTAAGCCATCTGAACTTAACGTAAGAGTTACTAGTCTTTTACATTTCTCAGTGATTGATAGACTTAGTAAGTCATCTAATGATTCGTTAAAATCATTGATACAATATATCGTTACTGCTCATCCTCAATATAGAAGAGTTGTTGAGGAATTGAACATTCAAAAAGTGATTTTCAACAATGAACCAATACTGGAATCTTTATGGAAACCGAGTATAAAGTTGAAACCAATATTCGATACTGTACCATCTACATATACTATTGGTATACTTTATAACAAGATATTGAAAGAACCACTAACTCATCATCAACAGTTGCAATTGTTACAAGGTGTCATTTACACATTCAAAAAACACAAACTATCAGAACCTGATCGTATTTTCAATCCTAGTAATCTCGACCATATAATTGGCCAATTTTTCAAAGTTATGGCCAATGACTCACGAAAGTTATACGAACTTCACCAACAACTATTGAAACACGAAGTTCCATACTCTAAGATGGAACAATTGAAAATTGTCATATTGAATGACATTATGGTTGGATTAATTAAAAGAAGTCCATCACAAGCGTTATTGAAATTTAGAGATTTAAAGTCTCAGAATTCATTTGTATTGAAAGATACTACATATATTTTATTTATGAAAACTTTGATAGAGATGAATGATCTACATGGTGCTAAAGAAGTTTATGGAAATTTCATTACCAGATATCCTGAATCAAAGGGTAAATTCGAAGAGTTAGGCTCGCAGATCTCTTCTTCACGCTAAATATTTACGAATAATGACAGTTAATGTATACAGTATTATATATATAATATTAATAAATTATAATTAAATTATTAAGGTACTCAGTATTTGTAATACTTGTAACAGTATACTGTATACTAGAAATAAGTAACTACTAACTAGTTACTAAATACGCTATAATCATATAATGTATAATAATACAAGTTACAAGTTACAAGTACACTGTACACAGTACAACAATTCACATAAAACAATAATTCTGTTGTAAATTACCAATAAAATAAATAAGGGCTGTGTAATATAAATGAAATTTTTAATTCAGAATTTTTTTTTTGTTTTAATTAAAATTTAAAAATGTTGCGGCAGAATTTCTACTATCAGTAACTCAAAATAAATGGGGGATGAAGGCTCTTTTGCTATTTTTATAGTTAACTTTGTATTTATAATTTTATGCTTTGAAAAGGTTGAAGGATTGTTTATAATTACAGAGATATACTAAAGACAACATTGATTAACAATGAAGTTTAGTTCTATTACAGCTCTTGTAATATTTACAGGATTTTCAGTTGCTTTTCAATTGAATTTAATTAGCAATTATTTCAATGACTACGTTGAAGTATTCCAACAGTATTCTTTGATACCAAGTTATACAAGTTATATGAATAGTTATACATCTGGAGTTGATGCTATGCTTGCAAAATATGATTTATTATTTGAACAGCTCGATGATCAATTTGATACTACAGAGGATAAAGATTTCCCTCACTATTCAACATTGTCACAAGACAATCTTCCTATAGATCTTACAACTTATGAGAACAACTATGTTATAAGAATTTCGAATTGGAGTGATAAAATTACTAAAGACTTAGTTTTAATGAGCGCAAAAGAGTTAGGAATAAGTATTTGGGAAGTTGCCAGTGCTCATAAATTTATTGATTTACAAATTACACAAGAGAATGGTATTAAATTAATTGAGTCCATATTTGAAAAATTACCAAATCAAGAGTTTGAGATTAAAATGGTTATAAGGGACTTGGCACAAGCAGTCTTTGAGACTTATCCTTTGAAAACACAAGAAAGTGTTGAAGATAATCAAAGTTTATTAACTGAGGATTTATTCTTTAGACAATATCGTGATATAAATACCATCTATAATTGGTTTGATCAACTTGTTGAAGCATATCCAAAATTGTTAACAATAGAATGGATTGGACAAACATATGAAGGCCGTGATATTAAAGCCTTGAGATTGACTGCACATAAGGATAATACTCCCGATCAGAAATTGAAAACTGTTGTTATTACTGGTGGTATTCATGCCAGAGAATGGGTTGGAATTTCCACTGCATGTTATGTTCTATACCAACTTTTACTTGATTATGAAAGAGAAGATAAAAAAGTGACATACTATTTGAAAAATTTAGATTTCTTATTTTTACCAGTTATGAATCCTGATGGTTATGATTACTCTTGGACAACAGATAGATTATGGAGAAAAAATAAACAAGAAACTTACCATCCAAAATGTTTTGGTATTGATATTGACCATTCATTTAATTTCCATTTCACCAAGAGTGAAGATTCTCCTTGTAGTGAAGATTATCCTGGTGAAGGTGTTTTTGAAAGTTTAGAGAGTAGTGCCTGGGATAGATATTTGAATGAAACAAAACATGATCATCCTATCTATGGATACATTGACTTACATTCATATGCCGAAGAAGTTTTATATCCATATGCATATTCTTGTACCGAATTACCAAGAGACGAGGAAAATTTATTGGAATTAGCTTATGGATTAAGTCAATCAATAAGATTAACATCAGGTAAGAATTACGGAGTGTTGAGTGCATGTGAAGATAGGGGTGCTGATTTATTACCATCAATGGGAGCAGGCTCTGCATTAGACTATATGTATCATAATAAAGCATATTGGGCATTTGTTTTAAAATTAAGAGATAGCGGATCTCATGGTTTCTTACTGCCTGCTAAAAATATCGTTCCTGTTGGCCATGAAATATATTCATCAATTAAATATTTTTCCAACTTTATCTTATCCGGCGATTGATTAGTTGATATTTCTTATATTTTATATACACATACTTTACTAATTGACTGTTACTGTATTTTTTTTATTAAATTTAATAGATTATTATTTTTTAGATAATACATATACAAAAATACTTAAAACTATTCATCATCAATAGTAGGTAATGGTTTACCCTTTTGAACCATTGATGTAATCATTTCATAAACAACTTGCGCAGCATTAGTTGCAGTAACTTCGGCATGATCATACTGAGGAGAGACTTCAACGATATCAGCACCAACTAAATTAACATCTAAATGTCTTAATAAATAGATCAATTCTCTTGGTAATAATCCACCAGGTTCTATTGTTCCTGTACCTGGGGCAAAACCTGGATCTAAACAATCGATATCAACTGATAAATAAACTGGATAATCATCTGGTATTCTATCATGAATAGCATTCAAAATATCATGTAAACCATTAACTCCATCAACCCAAACGTCATCTGCACTAACTTGCATCCAACCTTGTTCAGTATCTTCATCATAATCATCCCATCCATTACCACTAATTCTAGTTCTCAAACCAACATGAACGTTATAATCATCACTTAATAAATCTTCTTCATTTGCCATCCATAACATTGAACCATGTGTAAATTTAGATTGATCACTTGACCAAAATGAAGGATATTTACTAGGAGCCCATGTATCCAAATGTGCATCAAAATGAATAACTGCAATTCTACCATATTTTTTACGTAATGCTCTAAGATGAGGTAATAAAATTGAATGATCACCACCTAAAGCTATATAACGTGGAGGTTGTGAACTATCACTTGAAGAAAATCTTTTAAATAATAATTCTTCAAAAGCTTTAGTCATTTGTTCCAATGCCAATGTATTATCCATTGGAGAAACTGGTATATCACCACAATCCATAAATGTTGCCCAATCTTGATATGGATTAATACCAGCTCTTGTATTAAAACCTCTTAATGAAGTTTGTCTTTGAGATGCAGCTCTAATTGCCTTTGGACCAAATCTTGCACCAGATCTATAAGTTGTTGCAGTATCAAATGGAACACCAATTATACCAATATCATAATTTATATCTGGATTAACTAAACATTTGGTAAAATTTAAATGAGCAAAAGTTGGAATACCTGTAAAAGGCCAATCTTCACCCCACAATTGATCTAAAGTTGGTGCTTGTGAATGTGCTTGTGCTTGTGCTTCTCCATTTGATTCAAATTGATGTTGATTTGGATAATAGTCAACATTTTGAGGTGTTGAAAGTTTATAAAATGGAGATTCAGCAGAAATCCCACTTAAAACTGAAAAGATAGATAAGAGAATTGTAAATTTCATTTTAAAAAGAATATCAATAATTATTTCAAATTCAACTACTATTTAACTGAAAGTAATTAATGGAATACAATTGATGAATGAATAAATGTAAACCTAAACCTATTTATATATCTATATTCTATTATAGAATGAAATTTATCAAATAACGTATAAAATCCCAATTAGGCAATTATTACTGTAAGTAGAAACTGGAGCAGTTAAAAAATTAGAGTCCTCGGGAGTCGGAAGAGATAAGGAGATCTATCTCTCTCTTTTACATAATAAATTACATAATATATTTCAAATTTAATTTCCGCCGGAATAATAATTTTTCGATCAGACAAGCCACATCATCACAGCACACAAGCCACAGTACTGGTCTTTGAAACCCTCATTACTTACCACGTGACTCAAACAAAACAAATTTTTCTTTTTAAAAAATGAGAAGAAAAAAAAAAAAAACTCTCAGCCGAAGATGACAAAAAAAAGTATGAAAAAAAAAAAAAAAACTTTTCAGTACGTAAAATTGTCCTGAGGCCCTTGAGAATTCTTTAATCTCTCCCCCCCTCCCCCCCACCTCCTTGTACTGCCGGGGCAGATGAATAGGAGGGAAGAGGAAAATGAATACGTAATAATATTCTTTTATTCCTCTCTCTGTAAATCTTACCGTCTAAATGGGAAATTCTCTCATACTGCAAAATTTGGATCTTTGTCTCTCTGAAAATTTTTTAAATAGGTTTAGTCAAAATTTAATAGTAATATATGTAGTTATATAGTAATATTATAATATATCTTGAAAGGTTTCCTTAATCAACTTAATAGAACTTCTATACATATATCACAATGGGTATGTTATAATCTACGTATATATATATATATATATGAAGAATACAGAGTACAGTTTATCCAAGTTTTCCAAGTTTTATATAAGTTACAAGTTCAACGTGTGGAAAAAAGTTTATCATTTATGTGGAATATATCCTAAGGAGAAATAAAGTAGAAGAACTCAAGTTTTACAAGAATTAATAAAGAAACATTTGTCAGTCAGTATGGTATAGATTACCATTCAAGAAAGATACGTAAAGTTTTATGAATGAGCCCATATATTAGTAGTATAATGTTGTGATACACCTTGAAATACATATTGGGATACATACTGAGAAGAATGAATATTTAATACATACATACATACATGCTTTGCGATAGCAACATATGACTACAGATGGGATGTTTCAAATAGCTATCCTATAATGTGACATTTGCATCTCTATAGTATATTGAAGTAAAAGCAGACAAGATATCTTACCAGAAGAGTATACATTTAATCACCAGTGACTTGATATTCCACAAAGAGAACTTTTCAATTTAAAATACTTGTACTAAACTAAACTAAGGTTAATTAAAATTGATCTGTATTTTTATTATTATTATTTCAATATGAAACAAATTTACTAACATTAAGGCTAAATTCTTATTATAGGTAGAGTTATTAGAAACCAAAGAAAGGGTGCTGGTTCAATCTTCACCTCTCACACCAGATTAAGAAAGGGTGCTGCTAAGTTAAGAACCTTAGATTATGCTGAAAAGCATGGTTACATCAGAGGTGTCGTTAAGCAAATCATCCACGATCCAGGAAGAGGTGCTCCATTAGCCAAGGTTGCTTTCAGAGACCCATACAAGTACAAATTAAGAGAAGAAATCTTTATCGCTAACGAAGGTGTTTACACTGGTCAATTCGTTTACGCCGGTAAGAAGGCTTCTTTAAACATTGGTAATGTTTTACCATTAGGTTCTTTACCAGAAGGTACCATTGTTTCCAACGTTGAAGAAAAGGTTGGTGACAGAGGTGCTTTAGGTAGAACTTCTGGTAACTATGTTATCGTCATTGGTCACAACCCAGATGACAACAAGACTAGAGTTAAGTTACCATCTGGTGCTAAGAAGATCATCTCTTCTGATGCCAGAGGTGTTATCGGTGTTGTTGCCGGTGGTGGTAGAATTGATAAACCATTATTAAAGGCTGGTAGAGCTTTCCACAAGTTCAAGGTTAAGAGAAACTCATGGCCAAAGACTAGAGGTGTTGCTATGAATCCAGTTGATCACCCTCACGGTGGTGGTAACCATCAACATATTGGTAAGGCTTCTACTATTTCAAGAGGTGCTGTTTCCGGTCAAAAGGCAGGTTTAATTGCTGCTAGAAGAACCGGTTTGTTGAGAGGTTCTACAAACAAGAACGATGATTAGGTTTAATAATTCAAAAAAAAAAAATCTTTTGTTAATTATTTAATTTATAAAAAAAATATAAATGTATGAAATCAAATACCTTCTGTAAGCGTATCCTATATTATCCCTAATTTATAGTATCTAAGTGCTATATACCTGTAATCAGTATCTGAAATTTACAAGTATTAGCTATGCCTATAACTATAATATAATATAATGTAATATAATCAGTAGTTGTTAAATATATCTACAAGTATATAACTACGGTATACATGTAACCAGTGTGAAATATATGAAAAGTAGAAGGGTCTGTCTATAAGTATGTATATAGCTATTACAAATTAAATTTACAACAATGATATTCTAAAACACACAAAGAGATTTTTTTGATATTATAAGAATTTATATAAAAAAAAAAGTTGAAAGTTATATTAAATTAAACCATTTAGTTTATAAGATACTATTTTGAACAAAGTGGAGTGGGATTAGATTAAACCACACACACCTTTGATTAAATAATGATACACTTATAATTCCATTTTTATCCTTTCTTAAATTTATTATTATAAATCAAATAAATATTTAAGCAGATTTAGCAGCAGCTAAAGTCTTAACAGTACCTTGTGAAGCGTATCTGTGGTTTCTCTTGAACTTAGCATCAACACCCTTTAATGATGGGTATCTGTGGGTCTTTGGCTTCTTGATACCGTTTCTGTGAGCCTTTCTGGTTTGGTTGTGAGCTGTATGGTTCTTAGACTTGGACATTCTAAATTAAAAGTTCATATAAATATGAATAGATGTTAGTATATATATTCCATTATGTATAATAAGATAGATAGTAATACACTTTGATTGATTCCTCTATGCCCATATCAAACTGTGTATATATAATTCCTACTCTCCCTTGGTGCAAGTACAAATGAATATAATGTGCGTAGTGTACAGTGGATAGTGTATGTGATATAGTGCACCACTGCATAGGTCATATGTCACTGAAAAATATTGTATAATCTTACAGAACTATCTCTTTACTCTAATGGACCATTGAATAATTGAATAACCACATAACATATGACATATATATATATGTATGTATATACATACATATCTTATTAAAATGTCAATTAACTATCAATTCAAAATATTTTATAAGGAAATGAACTACCATATTGACAAATGACACTTTCAAATCTTGTATAAAATGTATATATCTATCAAAGTGGAAAAATCTATCTATCTAACTATAGTTATTCTATTTAATCATCTGAATTATAACTTACTTGTTTGTTTGTTTGAATAAGATAAACTTTAACTTATGCTAAACACTATTAAAAAAATTTATAATAATATATATATATTAAACACCATTTTAAATTTGTATATAGTGTACCAATTTTCCATTTTTTCACCAAAATTTTTTCCTAATAATTAAAGAGAGAGATTGAACTGACAGAGTAGACAAAGAGACAGTACGTACGTACGCAGTACGGCAGTATGCCAACAGGGCAGTAAGGGGAGTATGCCTGTAGGGGCTGGGGCATGTTACTCAGTAGGGGGGTAGGAGGGGGTATTACAGTATGCCAATAGGGCAGTAGTAAACTGTAAAGAGAGAAGAGAGCAGAGCGCAGAGCGCAGAGTAGTGGAGAGCAAAGAGCACATAGACAGTTGTCGTGTATTGATTGAAAAATTTATTATTCAAAAGGGAAAACTTTCCAAAGTCGCAGTCACAAATTTGTAATTATTTTAATATCCACACCTTACACCTAGGATTTGTGTTTAGTAAATAGAATAATGTAAGGATGTATATAAATAATATATATATTTATTAAAAAAACAGGCTGTGCATACAATATATACTCCATTATTATTCATTATATTTATTGATGGAAATTATATATTGATATACTGATACGGTATTACTATAGTGTGATTTTATTTGATTCCCAAAAATTTATTATCCAGTTATATATACGTATATAGTGCAAGAGAGATTTTAAACTCTTTGACTTGGAGCAGCAGCTGAAGCGGCGATTTTAGCCTTCTTAGCTTGCTTAGCGGTAGCTTTAGCACCTAAGATACCACCACCCCAATGTCTTCTTGAATCTTCGTATTTTTCAACAAAGTTAGCGTTAATGGTAGAAACTAATTTAGCTAATTCAGCTTCATCTTCTGGTTTAACTTCAGTTAAAGCAGCAACAGATGAAGTTTTATTATGAACTAAAGTACCTAATCTAGCTTTACCTTTAACAATTGCATATGGGATACCCATTTTTTTACATAGAGCTGGTAAGAAAACAACCAATTCAATTGGATCAACATCATTAGCAATTAAAACTAATTTAGCCTTTTTGTTTTCAATTAAACCAACAACATGGTTTAAACCATATTTAACAACATATGGTTTTGAAGAAACATCTTCCTTCTTCTTACCATCTGCAATGGCAGCAGCTTCTTTTGTTAATCTTTCCTTCTTTTCAGCAGAAGTTTCAGGTCTATATTTGTTAAATAATTTAAAAGTTTCAGCAGCAGTATTTCTATCTAAAGTATTAGAAAATTGAGCAATTGCTGGAGGAACTTTTAATCTTAAAGATAAAACTTTCTTTTGTCTTTGTAATCTAACATAACCTGGCCATTTAACAAATCTTGATAAATTTCTCTTTGGTTGAATGGCTTGACCAATACCAAAGTTTCTTGGAGTTGATTCTAATAATGGATTTTTAGAAACAACAGATTTACTTTTCTTGGTGGCTAAAGGAGCTGGGGCAACTTTTTTTGCTGGCTGTATAATCATCGAGGGGGATTGATTCAGTTAGTATTTCTTTTCTTTTTTTCATGATTCTTTTTTTTTCTTTCTTTTTCTTCTTCTTTTCAAAAAAATTAAATAACTCTACTATTCAACCTTGGGAGAAGATTGAATCCTTTAGTCATTTCTTTTTTTAAAATTAATTAATTGAAAAATAAAGTTATTTTATTTTTAAAACAATTTTAAAAATTTCATGAGAAAGGGTCATTGAGTGATTAATTCCAAAAAAAAAAAAAAAATAAAAAAAAAAGCAAACAAAAAACTAAAAAAAAAAATAATAAATAAAACAAGGAAAAAAATACTTTTTTTTTTCATTTCCACAGTTTTAATGAGATTATAAGTAATTTAGTAAAAATTCCAGAATTGGCGATTCAATATACTGGATAAAGAAACAAAAAAACATCTTATCATATTAAAACCTCTATGGTTTAGATAAATCTAAAACCCAGCCTAAAATATAAATGAGTAAATGAATAAACATAAACACACATATATAAAACAAAGAAAAGTAGTAAGATATAAAATACATCATCCTTATTCAGAATATTGCAAAATATATATACAAATCTCAACATTAATATATATAAAAAGGAATATAAAGAACGAGGATGGTGTTTTAAAAAAAAGTTTTATATCAGATACTATCTTTTCTGTGTGTATAATATGCATGCATCTATGAAATAATCCATCAATCTATAATAGAATGTAGGGAAATCATAATGGAGAAAAAAAAAAAGAATATTAAATCTTCCTTATTTTAAAAATTGTTCTTTTTAAAATTTGGTTGTTTTTCTTTTCTTTTATTTTTTAAATTTTTTTTTTTTTTTAAAAACCACCAACGTCTTTAGATCCTTTAGCCATAAAATATAAAATGAATTAAAGATAAATTATAATAATTTACTTTAAAATTAGTTAATAAGATATTAATTAAAATAGACATACCATTCTGTATATATTATATGTATTAGTATTGTTGTAGTAGTAAATTACTCTAAAGAACAAAAAAGGGGAAAAAGAAAACAATTATAAAGTGATATAAAAATGAACAACTTTTTTTTTTGTTAAAAAGTTTTTTTTGCTGACGAAGAAGAAAAAATTTTTTTTTGTTTTTTTTTTTGAAAATTTCTCATTATGTAATCGTAAAAAATATGATTACATAAGTAATTATATAATCACATAAGAATATTACATAAGCAAAATTATAAGAAATAAAAAATTTATAATCTGTCAATATTAATTAACGTGAAAATGCCATAAATGGTAATTCTTTTAAGTTAAGCGACATGAAAAGGAAAAAAAAAAACTTTAACAAATTGCGCTCGATCTGCTCACACGGGCGTGGCCGTATACGTACGGGCCCGGTGAATAATCTCGTAATTTATTAATTTATTAATTTTTACCGCGTATAATATGGCCCTGTATATATTTAATCCCCCC
>JAJLSX010000005.1:0-50916 GCA_030567815.1 Ogataea piceae | reverse complement strand
TTTATTACATCTTCATCAGAGTATCATCCTTCAATATTAAGAACACATCTATCTGGTCTAGCTGGTTCTACATCTTTAGCTTGTTGGTTTGTTTTAATTTTACCTCAATTAATTGAACAGTGGAGACTTAAATCAGCTGAAGGTATTGCTCCATTATTTTTAATTCTATGGACAGTTGGTGATATTGCAAATTTAATTGGTTCGATATGGGCAGGTTTATTACCTCAAGTTATATTACTTGGTGCTTGGTTTACATTGGCTGATGGTATTACATTGGCATTTTATTACTATTTCACATATATATATCCTAAATCTATCAATAAGAAGAATATTGCAGATGAAGAGAGACCATTATTAGATTCAACAATAGCATCATCATCATCTGCTGCTGCTGATGCAACAGGTACTGAAAGAAGATCATCACGCAAGAGTCAACATAGTAGAAGAGGTTCAATGTTGGAAGATGTTGTTATGGAACCTGAAGAACATTCAATTTTCATTAGATATATCTTGCCATTAATATTTGTCTTTGGCGCAGGTGCAGTTGGATACTTTTATTCATCTAGTGATGGTTCTATACCAAGTGATGGTGACGATGATAATACTGGTAGTGATGATCCAATTAAATTAGCAGTTGGTGCACAACTGTGTGGTTATATATCTGCTGTACTATACCTAACTGCAAGATTACCACAAATTTATCAAAATTATATTAAGAAATCATGCCATGGATTAAGTTTATTATTTTTCATACTTTCTACTCTAGGTAATATTACCTATGGTTTATCAATTTTATTCTATAGAAATGATTGGGATTATCTGGTTTTAAATTCAAGTTGGTTAATTGGTTCATTAGGTACAATTACTGAAGATTTTATAATTTTCTGTCAATTTTACTACTATAGAAAGAGTAATTTAAATTCTTCAGTCTTTAATGACGAAGAATAATAATACCCCCCCCCTTAATTCACATCTATATATATAATCAACCGTCATTGCATAAATATACTTCAATTGTCATTACACAATTTATTCACTATTAAATCGTACAGTAAATTTACACCGCCTTTAAATTTGGCGTTTTTAAAAAAACAAAAAATTTGTAGAAAAAGCAACAACAAAAAACACACACAAAGAAAAAGAAGTTTTAATACAAAAAAAAAAAGTGTGTTTGTAATGCTTTTTTATCTTTGATTTTTGTTTATAATTTGAATGAATCAAGTATATAGTATACATCAAAAATGTCCGACAACAAACCTGATATAGATCTCATTGAGATATCAGATAGATTAACAAGAGCAAAAGTTTTCAAAAATCCAATTTATAAAACACCAAAGAGAAGATATAAACCATTGAGACAGGTTCTTAATGATGAATTTAAACGTATTCAACAGATCCAACAAGAGTCAGAAACCCATAATCCTAATTTGATTAGTTATCATTCATTGAATGCTCCACCTTCTTTAAAACCAATTAAAAGATACTGTGATTTAACAGGTTTACCAACCACTTATAAGAGTCCTCATAATCAATTGAGATACTACGATAAAGAGTGTTATGAAATTGTTAAAAATATGGCACCTGGTGTTGATCAACAGTATTTAGCATTAAGAAACGCCAATGTTATTTTAAAATAGACACTCCTTTTTACGCATTTACCTCGCTATATAATAATAATAAAATATTTTATTTAATTAACCCTTTTAAAATAACGTATAAAACTTCAGTGAGATTGATTCCATCTATTGACAATATCTTTAATCTTTCTATCAAAAGTTGGATTATTAATCTCTTCATCCTCACTGTCTATTCTTTTAAATGGATTACACAGTAACCCCATATAAGCCTTGTGAATTTCTTTAAATGTTAAATTTAAAGCATCTTCTTCAGTACCATGTATAGATTCCAACTCATTCTCTTTTCTTGACGTTCCTATCACTATTTTCAAACCTGTACTTGTTTCATATCCAAATACAGATATACCGTCTTGAACAAATAATAAATTGTAAATTTTACTAGAATTACCAGAGTCTTCTGTTATGGCAAATGGTGATTCAAATATATCTAATGACATATGAGATAAGAAATTATATTTTAATAGTTCATTGGTATTACGCTCTTCTATAAATGATAACTTTTCAGTATCTGTCACTGATTCTTCAGTCTGTTTCTCATATGGTGAAAATGGTTGTATATATAAAGGACAATTCTAGTTCTTGTTAGTATGTCAACTGTCACTTTAATCTTTAATAGTGATAACTTACGCCTCTTGATATCAATGAAACAAAAAATATAGTCATTTTTGAAAACAATTCAATAATACAATACCTCTGTAACTCTTCAAACTATTACACAATAAAACAAAACAAAGAGTGTTTTAATCGTTTGTCATTTTAAATTCACGTAATTTTTTTTTGTGTGTGTGTAGAGAAATTTAGAGAAGAAAATCAAGGCAGTGGTTTCAATTTTCAAAACTTTTCATTTATCTTTTTATAAAAATGCCTATTTATTATATATTCCTATTTACATTACATTACTGTGAATCTATCACCAACTTTTAAATAACCTTTACCTAAATCATCAAGATTTAAATTTATACCAAAGTAGACTTTCCCCTTAATTTTTCTAAAAGTTGATAGTTTCAAGTATAAACTTGGATCAATCTTACCATCTTTAGAAATTGTAATCATATGACATCTATCACAGTTATCAATTTTTTTCAAAATTACTGGGTTTATACCCAATTCATTATCAATTTTAATACTTTGCCAGGAATCTTCTTCAAATGGTATTAAGTTTAAACCTTCTACTATTAAATTAGATCTAAACCTATCTATTAGAATTTCATCGTTTGAAATTTTTTGGAAACTTTTATTGTTGATTAGCAAGAATGAAGATTTATTTTGTAAACTTTCACCTTCAATTGAAGATTTTGCCAATGTACATGGAATTTCAAGTAAATTTTGGAAAAATGAAATGTAATTTTTACTCATTAGTGCTGTGTATTTCCCATTTGCAATAGTTTGTAATAAATTAATATTATTAATTGATTTAAAATCAATATCAATTTCAATAAATTCATCATTTAAAGTATTATAAATCGTTAATTTTCTCCTATTTGAATCAATTATTGGTTTTAAAAAACACATTTTCTTAAAATTTTTCAAAACTAGTGGCGTATAGTCTAATAAGTTGACTAATAAAAATTCTCTATCAAATTTTAAACCATTTGAATTTATCTCCCAATTTTCACCAGGTGGGATCTTATAACCTAGACATGACTTAATTGGATAAACAATCAACTCTTTAATAGTATTCATTGATTCAATATCTTGATTAGTAATTTCAAAATCATCGATTAAAAAATCTCTAATTACATCAATTAAAAAATCAATTTCTTTTTTCAAAGTCATTGCACCAAAACTAATTCTTATCACTCCAGTTGGACACCCATTGATAACATCCATTGCATCACCACACTTATGTCCTTTCATATAATCATTTATAATTTGTTCATCTGTACGATTCAAATAGTGTTGAATCGCCCCAATGTTACATAGAGTACCCGTTCTTAAAGATATATTCTGAAGCGTGGATAATTTTTCAAAATTATGATATCCAACGTATTCACCTATGGATGATTTCAACGAGAATGCAATAATTGGGCCATATGAAGATGCTAATGAAGAATGTATTTCAACCATTGAATTACCATTTGACGGATAAACTAATTTTTTGGCAAATTGTTCATATGCATAATTTGTTAAATGTGACGTATAGTTTGATATATTATCAAATGAACCATAAATTTCACCATGTAAATTGATAGCTTCATTCAATTGAATTATAGAATGAATAGGTAATGTACCATCTTCCAAAATAGACGTCAATTGATTCTTCTTGAAAATCTTAAAATTTGATCTTGAAGACAATGCGTCAACTGTACCACCACCAAAATATTTTTTATTCCCAATTAAATCATTTAAAACTTCTTTTTTGAAAATCAACCCACCTAAATCTGGTAAACCAAACATCTTATAAAATGAAACAACCATAAAATCAGGTGAACTTTGCATATCTGATAAATTTGGTGGATTTGTAGTTGATAACGATGCTGCATCTAACAAAGTGTAAAAATTTTTAGATTTGAAAATTGAATTCCAATCAGATATTGGGAATCTTTCACCATTGAAATTCGATTGACCTGGCCATGCAATCAATGTATTTTCAGATGAGTTTAATTCATTTATATCGTGATCTCTATTAAATACTTGAAAATTTTCTCCATTATAAGTTAATGATCTAATACCAACAATCGATGTATGTGAATTGATATTATAAATAAATTTAAAATCATCACCAAATGAATCTTGGAAAATTGAACTTAATATTTTAATCGAATGTGTTGAATTTAAACTAAATGCAACATCGTATATCAATGGATCTGCATTAAATAGTTTTAAAACTGCCAATCTAGTTAATCTAATTAAATCCGTTGAATTTTTAGATGAAAATGACTGTGAATGAGGATTACCAAATAAATTATTTAACAATAGTTTATTGGTATTTTCAAGTAATGATTTAGAATATATAGTCATACCAGCATGATCTAAATAATACTGATCTTTCAAATGTGGATACTCATAATCTCTAATTTCTTCTATTGATAAAGGATAAAAAAATTCATAATCTGAATTATTACTCTCTGGTGTATAAACTTGAAAAGAATCAGCTTGTTTCATAATGCCATACCGAAAATAAACATTACCCTTTTCATATATATAGATATATAGATATAGATATATGATATTATATGATATAGATATATGACAATATATATATATACCCCATCTTGAGATGAGCTTTGTCTTTGTTTTTGACATAAAAAAGTTTATCCTTTTTGAGTTAAGAAATCAATTCGCTTATCGATTTTCGGTGATGCCGATTGTTCTTTATTATGTAATATATTAGTTAATACAGTTTTACATAATAAATGAGATAATCATCAAAAAACTGATTACGTGTTATATTACATAATAAAAATTCATGACATAATGCATGACGTAATATTTAAAAAATAATATATAAATGAGATACATCCGTACACATCTATATAATTTTTTTTTTTCTCGCCGGCCATAAATTATCCCCCCCCTTCCCCCCCGGCGTATACGTAAACCAGCGCCGGACGCCGCCATTGATCGATCCCTGCAAAAATTCCTTCCCGGCCAGTACGTACGTATACGCGTCTTAATTAATTTCTTATATATTTACGCCGGCGTGTAAAAAAATTTTCTTCAGCGATTGAGCGATTCATCGAGCGGTGAGCGAACAAGAAAAAATAAATTAAAAGAATTAAAAAAATTAAAAAAATTAAAAAATTAAACGGCTGCAATGCTGTAAATATACCAAATTAACGGTTGATTAATTATTTAAATTTGTCTTTATATAATAGGTGTATATATATAGGTGTATATATTATATACAGATATAGAAATAGTCTTATCTTTATAGTATTTAGATATAAATTATACAATGTCTGAAATTTCCAATATTTCTGCTGAATTAAAGTCAGCTTTACATCAATATCCAAATTTTCCTCAAGAAGGTATCTTATTTGAAGATTTTTTACCAATTTTTAGAAGTCCACAATTATTTGATAAATTAGTTAAAGCTTTTAAATTACATTTAGAAACTAAGTTTAGTAATCAAACTATTGACTATATTGTTGGTTTAGAATCAAGAGGTTTCTTATTTGGACCAACTTTAGCATTAGCTTTAAATGCAGGTTTTGTTCCAATTAGAAAAGCTGGTAAATTACCAGGTGAATTACATAGAGTTGGTTACAGTAAAGAATACGGTGAAGATTTCTTTGAAATTCAAGTTGAAGCTTTACCAGCTGGTTCAAATGTTATTATTGTTGATGATATTTTAGCTACTGGTGGTTCAGCTGAAGCTGCTGGTAAATTAGTTCAATTGGCAAATGCTAATATTTTAGAATTTGATTTTGTTATGGAATTAGATTTCTTAAAAGGTAGAGAAAAGTTACAAGCTGAAACTTTTACTTTATTAGTTGATCAAGCTGAAGCTTTAAAATAGACATTTTTACTCATCCCCCTTTACTCATCCTCCTTACACTTTTTTACTTTTACTAAATTTTTGTAAAAAAATATATAATTATGTATATATAATATAAAATTTATTTACGTTTTTTATAAACAACGTTTTTACTCATATCAACTGGTCTCTTTTTCTTTAATTTTGGTAAATCATCAACTTGAACATATGGATCAAATATTTTTCTCTTCTTTTGTGGACGTTTCTTATCTTCTCTAGTTGGCTCTGCCAAAATTTTCTTACTTGATAGATCAAGTTTAATTTCATCTTGTTGAAATGTACCATCTTTTTTAGGTTGATTCTTATGCTTTTGATGTTTACGTAGAGTAATGATATCTTCTGGATTTTCTTTAACTAGTGGTTCTTCAATCTTTTCTTCTTCTTTAAATTCTTCTTCATCTCCCTTTTCTTCTTCTTCGGTTATATCATTCAATTCAACAGTAATTTGTTCATCAGTACCACTTTTGAAATGATCTAGTAATGTAGATAATCTCTTCTTAACTGTATTGATAGTAACAAATTTAACACCACCTTTCTTTGGATATTCAACAGACCAAACAGATTGTTTTGTTGAATCATTCTTATCACCAAGTAATTTTGTATTATCATCACTTGCTGTAGTAGTATTCAATGAATTGTTGAAAATTTCAGATATTAAATTGAAATTCTTCTCAAGTTCTTCAACGTTGAAATGTTGTTCATAGATATTTTCCAAGTCATTCTTTGAACTAACTTCACTATTATTAATACCTGATGCTTTATCCCAAACACTATTATCCATACTTCTTAATTCTTCAATTGTATCACTTATCAAACTTGTCAATTCTTTAACAAATTTACGAATAAATGTAGATCCACCAAATCTAGAAGATGAATTAATAACATCAAGAATATTACCTTCTGTAATATTATAAGAATCTAATTCAAAAGCACTAACTAGTGATACTAATAAGAAATCTGACATTATATATCTAACAGATTCATCTTCTTCTCTAGCTTTATTATCTCTCCATTTAAACAAAACTTCAACCAATGGTCTCTTTGCAGGTGGTATACCATTTGCGAAAATTAAATTTGACCATGGTAAATCAATATCTTGATTAATCGTTATTAAATTATTTTTAAAATCATCCAATTGAGGAACAGATTGATTTGTAGAAACAACCGATGACTGTTGTGAGCTGAATGAATTTGATGAACTTTTCAAATTTTTAGGTCTAAAAGTTGAATATTCAAATCTTCTATTTGAAACTTTACGTGATTCGTACAAGACAGTCTGTAATTTATTTTCAGTTTTCAATAATTCGTTATGCATCTTGTGGAAAATTTCAATTAAGAAATGTGTATCTGCCTTTGCATAGTTTCTCATTTCATCATTTAAAGGTCTTAATCTCCAATCTGCTAATTGCCATTTTTTACTAGTTTTAAATTTAACATATTTTTCTAATAAAAATGCAAGTGAGTTTTTGGTTAAATTTAACTCTCTTGATGCATGATAGGTATCAAATAATGAAACAATATAAAGACCTAAATCTCTCTGTAACCAAATAATATCCATATATGAACCATGGAAAACTTTAACAATATTTGGATCTGTGAAAACAATATTTAATTCTGTTAAATATGGTCTTAATTCTGGACTTAAAGGATCGATTAAGTAATCTTTTTGTGAATAATCTGATGTGATTTGCATTAATGAAGTTAAACCATGATATGTTCTAAAATCGTGATGTTCTAAATCTATACCTATAATCTTACAATTTTGCAAATCAATCAATAATTCATCTAATTGAGATGGTTTATCAATCCAAATTGGTTCTGGACTATCCTTCCATGGAATTGATTCATAATTTTCATCACTTGGAGATAATATCCAACTTGGATAATCTTGATTCATAATTTCATATGCATATGGATTTTCATAATGTTCAGGTATAGTATCTGTAGCTGATATTAATTTGATACTTTCTTCAAATGATTTAATTGCATTTGGTTTAACTTTAATTAATGGTTTAAAAGGACTTGTTTCAAAATTTCTCACTTTAGACTTGAAATTTAACTGTGGTTTTTCAATATTTATTGATTGGAAATTTGATCTACTGTTATTAGTCTTATTTTCATTCTTAGCATCATTTTCATCTAAATATGTATATTCACTTGAATCTTCTTCCACTGCTGCTATTGATTTACCTGATTTCTTAAACTTTGAATACTCATCCAATGCTATCTCTGAATTTTCAAATAATGAATCAAGTACATTACTAACAATTTTCCATGAATTTATTTCATCGTCACCTGTAGAGATTAAATTTTCATCTAAATCTTGATCCGGAAGAATCGATAGCGAAGACTGAACCAAATTATTTAACATATCAACAAAATGTGTATTTATTGAATCACTCTTTGTCTTGACATCATCTTCAATACTCTTGAAAAAATTTATATCTTTAGAATTGATTGCAGTTGATAGTCTAATCAAATTGACTAAACCTGGTGCAACTTTATCCAATGGACTGTTCTTACTCGCCATTTTCTCTGTATATATCCCTCTCTCGCCTGATACCAACTATATAAAACAAGCAAAAAGGGGGGGAAAAACTTGTAGAACAAATAAAAACCAAAAAAAAATGTTAAACAAACAAAAAGAAAAAAAGAAAACCAAAAAATTTTTTTTTAAAAAAAAAAAACAAAAAAAAAAAGAAACTGAGCCGCATCACAACACACCCATACACCACAACGAAATTTACCAAAAAATCAAAAAAAAAAGATCAAAAAATCAGAACGCACCAAAAATTTACAGTGGCAAAAAAATACAAAAAGAACAAAACAAAAGAAGAGCAGAACAAAAGAAGAAGAAGAAGAACAAAAGAAGAAGAGGATAAGACAAAATCATAAATTATTCCATTAGTATTTAAAGATTTTATATAGAGATGACAGATTTCATGGATATTGATAGTGATCCATCTACAGTTTTAATTACTTTAAGAGAAGAGATTGAACCACTTGGAGATTCAGAACTAGTTACAATTTTTTACAGTTTAGAAGATTTATACGATAGAAAATTATGGTTTCAATTGACTGAATTACTATCAAATAAACTATATAAGAATGAGAATTCGTTATCAATTAGATTGAAGTTATTTAATAACTTTATTTTAAAATTTAACGAAAAGATCAATCAATTAAAATTAATTGAATTTTTATTACTATCAATTAAAGATTCACCATTGGTTGACAGTTTAAACAGTTTAGTCAGTTTAAAAGAAAAGATTCAATTGTATTCCAATAAATTATCTAAAAAGACAAGCGATGAAGATACAAACGATATTGAAATAATACAAGCATTAATTTTCATTGATATTGAAATTGCTGGTATAAAATTAAATTTAGGATTTATTGATGAAGCAACTACAATAATTGATTCTGCTAATAAAAAAATTGAAAATTTAAATTGGTCAGTTGATAATAGAGTTAATGCAAGTTACTACTATAACAATTCTAAATTATTAAAATTAAAAGGTGATTATACATCATTTTATTACAATTCACTATTATTCTTAGCATGTATTGATAACCTTGATAATTTACCAGATAAATCTAAAATTGTTAATGATATCTGTATCAGTGCATTACTTGGTGATAAAATTTACAACTTTGGTGAAATTATAATGCACGATATTTTCCAATATTTAGAATCATCAATTTTGAAAAATTTATTGATATCATTAAATACAGGAGATTTATTAAATTTTGAAAAATTAATCAATTCAAATGATTTTAAACAAGAAGAAATTGTTAAAAATTTAAATTTTTTGAAAGAAAAAATTTGTATAATGTCACTAATTGATTTAATTTTTAACAAACCAACACATAATAAAAATATTAAATTTGATGAAATTTTAACTAAAATTACAATTTTATCAAACTATAGTGAAGTTGAACATTTAATTATGAAATGTTTAAGTTTAGGTTTAATAAGAGGTTTAATTAATCAAGTTGAATCTCAAGTTGAAATTAGTTGGATTCAACCAAGAACAATGACAATTGATCAAATTAAAGGTGTTAAAGATAAATTAAATGCTTGGAATATAAATGTTGGTGAATTAAGTACATATGTTAATGAATCAGGTAAAGAATTATGGGTTTAAAATCACATATATATATAGTTATATAAAAAATATAAAACAAATATAAAACAAATATAAAACATCTCCTGAACCGGTCCTGAACAGAAAAGCCCCTTAACATTTAGCGCGCTACGGGGCAAAATTTATTAAAAAATCCGTGCGAATGTTTTAAAATTCCCCCAAATTTCTCCCCATCGCCACCGGGAAGAGTTTTTTTTTTTAAACCAAAAAAATTTGTGAGAGAGAAAAAATAGAAAAAAAAGAAAAAAAAAGAAAAAAAAAAAACAAAGGCGAATTTTGTACAAAAAAAGGACAAATTTTAAAGTATTTAACAGTTTATTTGTATTTGTAAATTGTTAATGTCTAGATAGACAGATCGACAAACAGACAAACAAACAAACAAACATATAGACAAATAAGTATTGCTTAGTATTCATTGGATTATCAGTTGCTTATATTCTTTTTATTAGAAAGATTTTACATAATGAGAGATTCTAATAATAAGTCAATTACTAGTAATAAAGCAGCAGTTTCAATATCATCGACTTTATATGATAGAAGGGCATTAGATTGTACAGATGATAAACCATTAGTTAATTCATTGAATCATCTTACGTTTCTTGCATCTTCGTCAGTTAAAGTTCGTGAGGCATTATCACAAGATGGAGGATTAGAAAGATTAGTTGATATATTATATGAATGTCAAAAACCTAAAACTGAAACTGAAAGATGCGTGTTTGCATGGAAATGGGTTTTAGCTTTCCAATGTTTAGTTCTGGTTGGAACTAGAGGTACTGAAAAGATTAGAAGAAAAGTTGTTGATGCAGGTTTAGTGCCAATAATTGCAACTATATTAGACAACTATATAATTTCTAAAAAACCACTGTGGGCTTCCCATTTTGGATCTTCAGCTTCTTCAGTTAGTGCTAGAGTTAATTTACCAAATGATTTAACAAATCAAACGCAGAATCAAAATATTCAAGAATCGGTAAATGCAACAACAACCATCACAGAAACTGCAACTGAAACAACAGTGCCCACTACAGATTTACCAACACAACAACAAGAACAACAACAACCTAATGTGGTATCTATAAATGAAATTGATCAACAGGTGAATAATACAACGGAAGGTACTGATTTATTGGGAGATCAAATAAATGAAGTTTTCCGTGATGTTAGAAGATTAGTAGCAGAGGCAAATCAAACAATATTAGAAACAGAAGTTGAAATTAGGAAACATGAAAGAGTGAGTGGATTTTCTAAAAAATACAATAAAAATAAAAATAAAGAAAATGAAATTGATGAAGAATATTCCAAAATTTTTAAATCATTAACATTTTTAAAATTTTTGGATAGATTAAATACAAGTACAGATTTATCAAAAATTAATTCAGAATTACTCTTAGATTATAACGATTTAACCAAAAATTTAATTTTTACAAATCAACTTGTTAGCAATCAAGAAATTTCAAATATTTTAAAAGAAAATTTATCAACAACAGATTTACCATTTTTCAAAATTTCACAAGAAAAATTAAATCAATCAATTCCACGTGATTTTGAAAATGGAGTTTTAATACCTAGAGAAGATGATGTTATTTGGTCTTTACAAGTATTAGCATTTATATCTAAATATACTGCATTGAGATATGAATTATCAGATACATACATTGTTAGTGGATTATCACTAAGAAATCACAATATACCACCTCCGTTGGAAACAGATTGTGAAATGAATGAAGACTTAATAAATGATTTAGGTGATGAAGAAGATGATGATTATTTAGAATATCGTGGTGGTGATATTAGAACAGAAGTTGTTGATGATATGAGTGAATTTATAATACCTGATATTGAAGAAGATTCAAGTCAATTACCAGACAATAATACACCAAATACAATTGAACCACCAACTTCATCTTCATCTGTATCTTCATCTCATAAACATGAACATACACATGAATGTTCTGCCTCTTCTTCTTCCTCTTCATCATCTCCATCATCTTCAATATATTCAATTGGATTTAAGAGACAAAAATATTGTGAGAATTCAAAATATTCTTATTTGGCGAGTGATTATATGGATCTTTTAAACGATGAAAATCGTATTGTTAAAGCAACAAAATTAGAAAAATTTGCATTGGATATTTCAAGATTTTCACATCTTGAACATAATTTATTACGTTTAAGAAACAATAAAATTTATCGTTCAAATAAAGAAACATATCATAAAAAATGGGACTATGAAAATTTTGATGATTTTTTAATTGATCCATATACATCTGTACAATCTTCAAATATTGATAATGATATTAAACCAATTAAAAGATTAAATATTTTCCCATTGGTTGAAAAATTTACAGTTAAACATTTACACAGTAAAGATATTACATATTGGGCATCTGTTATTGTTAGAAATAGTAATAGAAAAGATGAAACTAAAGGAGGAAGAAGACAATGTGCATATTTTGGATGTGGTAAGTGGGAAGATGAACCAAGACAATTTGCCAAATGTAGACGTTGTAAAAGAGCTAAATATTGTTCTAAAGAATGTCAATCAAAAGCATGGGCATACCATAAATATTGGTGTAATGCTACATCAACAACAACAACAAATACTACATCTACAGTCAATATATCATCATCCGTGAATGGCACAACAACAGGTACAGGTACAGGTACCGAGCCTAATAATAATAATAATAATAACAGTTTCAATACAGCAGGTACTGGAAACTATAACGAAGAACAGAGAGATGTTGTACAAGGTGGAAATGATATGATGATCGTTACCGATGAAACTAACCAAACAACATTCAACACCGAAGATAATGATCCAATGGTTGGATAAATATATATAATTCACATACATACATACATATACAGTTATAACAATAGTAATAGTATTACTTCATATATACCTATATCTAATTAAGCGGCCAAAACTTTACCTTCAACGAACTGAACAACTTTCATAGTTTGTTCCATAAAAGTTAAGGTTAAAACGGTATGAGGTGCAATTCTTAACAATTGAGCACCAAAACCTTTATATAAAGCACCAATACCTTCACCTTTAACGGTCTTGATTAAACAGTCAATTGGACCTGAATATAAATTACCCTTTTGATTGTAAACTCTAGTTAAGATAACATCACCTGGATTCATAACAACACCAACACCTAAACCTGCCACCGTTGATGAAGCTAAATGTAAAGCTGGACCTTCACCGATTAAATCATGATTTAATAATTGATGCTTGGTGAAATTATAAATTGGTAATTGAACAGATGAACCCATACCTGTTCTAATGATAGCTGCGTCAACACCTCTAAATAAACCTAAAAATCCACTATTCTTATAAACTGATGATAATCCATCCCATGTAGATTTATAATGTGTCTGTTCACCAATCTTAATTTGATTTGAATAAGATTGCATTCTAGTCTTGATTAAATAAAATGGTGATCCAATAATTGCACCTGCAATACCTGAAATAGCACCTGATGAAACATTAACTGGGATACTTTGCACACTATGTGGATCTAAAGTTGGGAAAACAAATGAATTAATTGTATTTCTAACAGGTTCATATAAACCTAATCTACAACCATTTAAACCAAGTTGATAAATATAAGCACAGACTAAACCTTTTTGACAACCTCTAATACCTTCATTCTTATAAATCAATCCCAATGCTTGAATCGGATTCTTATAAATTTTAGTTGCGGATGCTGATAATTCACCTTGTAACTGCATTCTAGTCTTGACTAATTCTATAGGATTAGTCACGGTAACTGCACCACAGGCAGCTATACCACCGGCTAAAAACCCACCAACTGTAGAAACACTTTGTGATGCTGACTTTTGATTAGACATATTTGATATATTACTATTACCACTACTATTACCACTACATTATTCTTCAATAAACAATAAAAAATCGGCTAAGCTTCAAATTTTTTGTATTTCGTTTAAATCTCAAAATCTCAAAAAATCTCAAAAAATCTCAGAAAATCTCAAAATCTCAAAATCTCAGAAAATTCAGAAAAAACAAAAAAAAAACATTACGGGGGGAAAACGCCCACGAAGGCCCTGGCGTAAATTTTAAATTTTTATCAGGTGATTAAATAAATCGCAGGGGCAGGGGCTACGGAGTACGGGGAATATTTCGGTTATAAAAAAATTGTTTTATTTCCGATTTTGTCATTTTCATTTTCATTTTCATTATTTATTTATTTATTTATTCACAATTTAGCTTTAATACCACTTAATCTATATTTAACATCTTTTAATACTTTTGATTCAGGATTCCATTCATCAAATTCTTTGAAAACTTTTTCAATTTCTAAATCACCATCTTTTAATTTATCTTTAACGTCAAAGAATAAACCTCTTGCACACCACGGTAGTGTAAATGGATTTGAACCAATTTTTTTAACATTAAAATTTTTAAATTCAACGGGTTGTAAAGTAGCATTAGTTTCATCTATAGTTTTCAATGAGAAATCAATTGCAATTTTATAAACGTTTGGATCATTATATATTTTAGAATGTCCTCCACCAGTTAATGGACCAGCCAATGCATAACTAATTTCTTTAACTAAACCATGATCTGAATAACCTAAATTTTGTAAAATACATGATAGTTTAATAATTCTAGAGACAAATTTAGGAGTATTTGAATCACCATCTATATAAACACCTCTAAAAATATTTGGATGATAAACATGAGATGCAATTGATGAATATAGTGGTACTAATTGATCATCCAATGATCCAATAAAAATTATTTTAACGTTATGAATCATTAAATTTCTTAAACTTTCAAGATATTTTTTACTTTGAATAGATTCAAAATTTTGAAATTGAAATAGTTCCAACATTGATTCATTTTCAATTGTTGAATATGCCCTTAGTAATAAATTTGAATCCATTCCATAAAATGGGCCTATATTAACACCAGCCATACCTAATATTGAAATTTTTTTATTTTCATCAATTATACCATATTCTAATAATTTTGAAATTAAAATTATTGAAACTGGTGTACCTTGTGAATGTGCACATATAAATATAAAATCAGATTTACGTATCTCATCTTCCCATTTTTTCAAAATATCGAAAAAAAATTCAACCCTATCAAATATTTTACCCTCTTTTTCAAGTGCAATTTTTTGAATTTCAATATTTAAATTATTTTCTCTAGACCATGAAAGTATTGAATTTTCAGCAACTTGTGCAAATCTCATTGATGTACCTTTAGGTTCTCCAATTAATGGTCTAATTAATTTTGATGGGAAAAATCCATGAACTCCAATAATTAATACCCTTTTAAAAGGTGTTATAGATGATTTTCTATTTAAATGCTTTATATTTGCATTATTTAATCCAATTGTTGATTTAATTTTATTAATTGTAAAATTTAATGTTGATTGAATTGGTAGTGATGATTCTAATGTAGGTACAATTAAACTATTTTGTGAAATTTTCTTTGGTCTCTTGTTTTTTGGTACTTCAATATTATTATCTGTACTTGTAGGTTCTGATAAAATTGCATCCTGTTGTATACCAACTATCTCATTATTTTGTTGAGATGGCCAAAATGACCATGAAAGTGATCTATCTTTAACATGTTGTTGTACCTGTAATTCTTCATCTGGTTTACTTGTAGAACCTGGTATAGAAGATGAAACTTCTGAATCTACAGTACCTGACCAAAATGCCCATGAATTCTTTCTCTTTCCAATATTCTGTTGTTGATCAGATTCTAAATCATCTTCAAATACTTGACTTTTCACAGTTTTCAACTTCTTATCATCATTTAAAGTTAATTTCTGATTATTCTTTGTCATATGGATGTAATCTAATTACTTTATTCTATTAGACAAACATATATATAACCTCCCCTAATTCATAAATTGTAAAAATCTTTAAAAATCTTTAAAAATGCAAAATCGGGCGGGGGGCAAAACTAAAAATTAAAACAAATAAGAAATCATTAGGTAATGCATTATGTCAGAAATAATATGATTATGTAATGAACTATGTCACAATAACAACTCAATAAGTAATAAGTAATAAGTATATGCCATATGGTGATTATGAATCTATTTGTTATTTGTATTGTTGTAACTTATATAAGTATTGATTTAAACCAATTAGTTATAGTTTCTTGTCTTTAAACCTATCAATATTTTTTTAAATTTAATCAATTCTACCACTTTTATTATAATTAAAACTATAAAATGAGAAACTAACAACCACATTGTTAAATCTAGAAGCATTGTCTAAAAGACATTAACAAGATGTAGAATAAAATAAGTTAACTGTATTTCAAATATTAAAGATTAAATTAAGTTTAATTAAAGATAAAAGATGATTGAAAGAGTATTTGTTAAGAAGAAGTTGTTGTTAAAGTAAAGTAAAATGGGGGAAAGGGGAGAAAAGGGGAAAATTACCCTTTTAAGTAGTTGTGTGGTTATGTAATGTGTTATATAATATCATATATAAGGCTGTGTATATTTTTTCGTTTAAATTTTTCGTTTTTTGGCGTTTTACGTTTTTTTCGTTTTTCGTTTTTCGTTTTGATTTATAAAATTTCGTGTTTTTTTAATGCTTTATGTGTGTTGTGTTTATGAGTATTTGGTAGATTAGCATTAGGCAATATGACTGTAGAAGAGATTAATAAGAAAAAGAGATCTATATCAGATTTTTTCACTGCTGAAAAGAAGGTGAAGAAGACTAAAGTGGAAGAGACAGAAGAGACAGAAGTGAAAGAGACAGAAGAGACAGAAGTGAAAGAGCGTGTTGTTAAAGACCAATTTAATAAAGAAAAATGGATAGAATCATTAAGTGAAGAGTATAAAGAATTGCTTGAATTGGAAATTACTACAATGGATGATAGTTGGTTATCGATACTGTACATAGAATTAACTAAACCATATTTTATAAATTTGAAAAAATTTCTTAAAAGTCAGTATGAGTTGGGTTTAAATATTTTCCCACCAAAGGAAGATATATACTCATGGACAAGACTAACACCAATTGATAAAGTTAAAGTATTAATCTTGGGACAAGATCCATACCATAATTTTAACCAAGCACATGGATTGGCATTCTCTGTGAAAGATCCAAACACAAAGACACCACCATCGTTAAGGAATATTTACAAGTGTTTACAAAAAGAGTACCCAGATTTCGAAATTCCTAAACATTCAAATCTAACTAAATGGTCTGAAAATGAAGGCATACTACTACTAAATACTTGTTTAACGGTGAAAGCACACAATGCCAATTCTCATTCAAAGAAAGGTTGGGAAATTTTTACAATGTCAGTTATTAAATCACTAATAAATTACAAAAACAACATTAAAGATGAAGGTTTAGTTATGATTGCATGGGGTTCACCTGCTCAAAAGACAATTTTAAACGCTGGTAAAACTGACTGGAACAAGAATTTATACTTAAAATCTGTTCATCCATCTCCACTAAGTGCATCAAGAGGTTTCTTTGACTGTAATCATTTTACAAAGACAAACGAATGGTTATTAGAAAATTATGGGGCTGATTGTGTAATTAATTGGAATTTATAGGGAAAAGACGCGCATTTGAAAATTTTTGTAATTTTTTTTTTTTTAAATGAAAAATGAAAAAAAAAATAAAACTTTTAATGAAGTAAATGAAGTGTAAATTAATCTATTGAAGGTAAGGTAAGGGGCCAAGATGACTGATAAAGAGTTGCCATTTTTATATTCATCAGTATATGATGTTCAACTATTACCTGAAAATACGGTAAATTTTACTATATTTTATATCCATCCGTACAAGACAAGTGCTGAAATATTGCAAAATTTAGAAATTTTTTATAAATTACTTAATGTTGAATTACAACCGTATATTAGCCATTATACGTGGTTCAATAAACCAGTAGAGATTGAAATTACTACTGTGAATGGATACTCATTCATTAATGGTAGTTTAACATATGGTACCAATATAATAGACCTTGAACAAATTATAATACCTATACTGTTCAATTTCACATCAAGAGATTCAAATTTATACATTCACTTGTTTGACTGGCAAGGAGAATTGGTACTAGTTGAGTACTACGACGATTATAATATACCTGCATGGTTAGAACCTGTCAATTCAGTCAATAGAATCTGGATCAATGATAAAAAAGTTAAATTAATACCAAGAGACTACGGTAGTGGTGAGAATTTAAAGTTAACAATGGCAGTTGAATATATAACTAAAAATGGTTACAAGTTGGAGAATTTAATTAAATTAACTGAAAATTTGATCAAGTCAATTAAAGATTATCCAAAGACACTACTTGAAACGGTATATACAGTTGAAGTAACTGTTGATAAGACAACTGCAATAAAGATAATAAATAGTCCAATATATATGGTTAACTCTACATTGGCTATCCACGAAGAGAATAACAAATCAAAGAAATTTATAATAAGCCAACAATTAAATGATACTACGTTAAAGATAAGACTAAGTTTGTTACAATACCTATACCTATATCAATCTGTACAAGGCAGTGAGAATTTAAAACAAGACATGGGTAAATTAATAGCAACTGCAATGAGATCAGTAGGTGTGGAAACTACCACAAACCAAGATATAACTCAATACAACGAAAGAATTGAAAATGATGAGTTACAATTGGAACTAATTAGATATAACATCATTGATGAAAAAGTGGAAAGTTTACCAATTGAAAGTATAATTAACGAATCAACCCCACAAGAAGAATTTAACTCTGATTTCATGCAAAATTTACAAAACCATTTTGCAAATGTAAACTTTACAGATGAAGAAGAAGAAAAAGAAGAAGAAGATGATGATGAAGAAGATGATGATGATGAAGAAGACTATGATGAATCAGATGAAGAATTGAATAAACAATTGAAAGAAATGGGGATTGATGAAGATGATTTTATGGAATTTTTCTGTCGTGAAGCATTAAATTTAAGCGCTGAAGAAATGGAAAATTTACGTGCGGTGTAAGGGTGTAAATACAATTTACACGTAATTATAAATTGACAGATATATTTTTTTTGATTTTTTGATTTTTTTGATTTTTTTTGGTCTTTTTTTTTTATTTTAACCTCCTCCCCCAAATGGGACATTTTTAAATATTTTTAAATTAAATTAATTTACTTATCTGTTATCTGTTTTATTGTTTGTGTGTTTTATTTCCTACTTTTTTTCTTTTTTTTTTGTCCATTTATTGGTATACTGATATATTACTGTAATATAAATTATGTGGGGATATTTTTTTGGAGGTTCATCTGGACAAAAGAAAGAACTGCCAAAGAAGGCAATTGTTGAACTTAGAGAACATATTTCAACATTAAATAAAAAGTCTAAATTTTTAGAACAACAAATTCATGATCAAGATGCATTGGCAAGAAAGAATATAACTTCTAATAAGAATCTTGCAAAGTTTGCACTAAAGAAGAAGAAGAAGTTAGAAGTTGATCTTGTTAAGATTGAAAATCAAATTGAATCTTTAGAGACTCAATTAACAGCAATTGAATCTGCTAATTTGAATTTAGAAACTATGAAAGCTATGAAACAAGGTGCTAAGGCAATGGAACAAATACATGGTGATTTCAATGTTGATAAAGTTGATCAAACAATGGATAATATTAGAGAACAAGTTGAATTAAGTGAAGAAATTTCTGATGCTATTAGTAGACCACTGGGTAATGATTTAATCGATGAAGATGAATTAGATGAAGAATTGGCAATGTTACAACAGGAAGAATTGGATAATAAAATGGCAAATACAAAGCAACAGGTTAAATTACAACAACCTACTCATTTAGATACCGTTTCAAAGAGTAAATTACCTGATGTTCCAACTGGTAAAGTGGAAGATGAAGAAGAGGAAGAAGATGAAGATGAAAGGGCATTAAGAGAATTACAAGCTGAAATGGGTATGTAATATTTTATCAAACTCTTCATCATTTTATCTCTTTATCCACTACGCATTATACAACCATATTATTTTCATTTCTTCCCCCCCCTCATTATTTGTTTAGCCCTTATCATATCTTATCTTATTTCAGACTGGCGTTTGGTTTATACGTTTTTATATTTAATTGTTTTTTTTTTCTTTCTATATCCGTTTTCTCTCTCTTTTTTTTTTGTTTTTTTTTTAGCTTTGTCATTATTTTTTTTTTTATTGGTGTTTTTTACCCCCTGATATATTTAATTCTACACTAGTCGTACATATCTTCAAGAATAGTCTCTTTGGATCCCATACTTCTCTCTCCACTAAATAATAATAATTTACCAATTTCTTTGACAACCGTATACTCTGCATTTATTAATTTTTCACCAATTAAAAATAGTAACCCTGTAATTTTTTGTAAGTCTGGTATCTCATCCAATACGTCTACCCATTTAATTAAACTTCCATAAAATTCAGATCCTGAACATTTAGAAAACCAGGTGTGTAACATTACACCTCCTGATTTTTGTTTAAACTCTTCTCTTATCCTTTTCAAATATTTATAACCACTACCTTCTTGAGGTTTAACAGATGTATTGCATTCAATACCATATTTTGCATATACATATGACCAAAGAACTAATGTTGATAATCCAAGTATATTTGAACGGAAAAATAAATCAGAGTCTGGTGAATAGTCATACTGATACTCATAACTTGAATCCATTGGTGATAAAAACATTTCAAATAAAAGTAAATAACATTGAACAACACATAGTTTAGCATGTCTCGTATTTGTCCAATCTTGCACCCTTTTACTAATTTGTTGTCTTTCATTGATTGATGAAGGTTTAACATTCATTCTCCATGGTGCACCTGCATATATAGTGAAATCATAGTGTGAAATTGACATGTAAACATGTGCCATATGGTATGTTATACATTTACATCTGGTATCACTTGTTGAAAATTGTGATGAATTAATTGATGACCCAATACTTTCAACCGCCGTTCTAGATGAACAACATGATCCTCCAACATCGTTACGCCAAATTGCAAAAGCTGCTGTTAATAATTCTCTCCAATTTGCAACGGTATCACTCGTACCAAATTTATCTAATCCAAAAGCAAGTTGTATATCACGTTGTTGAATTTGAAACATAATGGCACATAATCCGGCAACTAAGACTTTCTTACCAAGAGAATTCGTCTTTGTAGGTTGACCATTCAATATATTCTTCAATGCAATTAAAAATGGTTGAGGTTTCTTTTTACCAATGTTCCTCTTGAATATCAAATTAAAATTGTTTAAATTTGCTTCCCATAATTCATCTTCTGCAGGCATGGTCATTTGTAACTGATGTGCATATATTAACATTTGATGTCCAAATGATATACCATCAATTGCATCCATATAAAAACACATAAATGTCGCCCTTTTTAATGACTCTGTTTCAATCCATTTATACCAATTGTCTGCATGTTCTGATCCGTTACTCAATTTTTGAGGTGATCCTCCTAGTGTTGGTAATCTTCTTAGTAGTTGAATCGTGGTTCCATGGTGTAGATGTGATCTTTCGTGTAGTTGTCTTGTACTACAATTTTTTTCATAAAATTCTAACATCAATAAACTTTGAATAATCCATATCTTAGCTGGAGGTTGAAAATGTGGAGATGAAAATAATAACCAACGAAGTGGAGTTGCTATTATGTTACCTAATGATCTGGGATCTTGTATGCTGTTACTTACAGAACTACTTATTTCTTGAACACAAACAATAAGTTTACAACCTAGAATAATCATTGACAATAAAAGCAAAGGCGAAGCTTCAAGTGCATTAAATGATGGTTTATGAAGAATTGGGAATCTAGGATGGAAGAACTTCCAATAAGTTTCCAAAAGTTTCTCCAATTTGATTCTTGTAAAATCTGCTTGATTTTCAAGAACGGGTATCAACTCTCTCAATTCGGCAACTTTAAGATCGTCTAACTGATAGATAATAGTATCATATATCTCACCTGGAGATGATGCTGCTTCTGGAGAGTTGGCTGAATCCTGCAATCTACCTGATAATCCAACTTGATTTCTTGCATAATCGTACATTGTTTCTTGATCTTTCAACTGTATCTTTTCAAGAAGTGGGCCAGTTTGTTGATCATCGGTATTAAATTCGCTAGAATTGGGAGAGAAATTGTCTAAACCATCTGGAATGAAAAAACTTTGTCCAGTATTGGCAAGGTGTGAATCGTATAGTTCAAGTAAGAACTCATTTTCATTTGGTTGCTGTTGAACACCATCTCCACCTCCTTGAACTATACTTGTATCCGCTCTTATTGGAGTCGATGGGTCAACAGAGTTGTGTAAATCATCATTGAAAAGCCAATTTATTATATTTGGCGTCGTAGAATCTCTTGTCAAATCATCGATGAATGGTATAGCCTTTTCATTGATATTTGAGGAATACATTGTATTTGGTCTATGGGTTATAAGTGGGTATTGTTGTATAATCTGATTAACGGAACTAAGCTGTTCTTGATTTGGAGATAATGTCTCTTGTTCCATAATTGATGAAACTAATTCAACACTCGATTGCAATTTAATAGGTTCTGTTTCACTTTGAATTATTGAACCATTGTTGATTTTCATAGTACTAGTCCGTGCTGCCTTTTGCCGTAGCTTTATTAGCCTTTGTTCGTGTCTTTTCAGATGTCTTACCAATAAATCATTCCTCACAAATGTCTTGTTACAAATTGGATCTGTACATCTGAAGATAGTTTTAGGATTATGATTTAATTTATGTCTTGACAAATGCTCTGATCGATGGAAAGATTTAGCACATCCAGGATAATCACACAAGAATGGAGGTCCTGTTGGTTTTTGCTTTGGCCTCTTTAAGCCATCACTTGAGCCATTGACACTGTTATCATTATCTGATTGCGCTGGTGTTGTAGATGCCTCCTGATTCTGAAACTTGGAAGAAGCATCTTCAGGGTTTATTATCATTGATAATTTGATCGAACTCCCCATTTTATTGAATTGGCCTAGAATGAATAAGCTATCACTTAGTGTTCTCTTCCCTTAGGTATATACATAACTTGAATTAATAAATTACACGTCATAAAAAATAAAAAAAAAAAGATTACAACTTTTAATGGTTTTAAAATTATAAATATTATTTTCAACGGCGTCGTTTACAAAAAAAAAAAAAAAAAAAAAATATGAGAAAAGTACGGGGAGACCACAAAATTAATAAACATAAAATTTATTTAATGAAATGGTAAATATTTAGATTTTTATATGTAGAAGTTGACACTTCAAGTTATTTGTTAGAGATAATTGAATAAGGATGACAGAAGGTATACAATCTGCAAATGAGCTATCAAACCTGTACAAGAGAAGAGGTCATTTCGATACGAAAAGAAAAGAATTACTTGAAAAATTTACAACATCACAAGAAGATTCAGATGTATCAGTTAATAATCAGTTAAATGAACTACTAGAGAAGCTTATTGATTTAAAAGTGAAGAAAGATCCAGGGATTTTAGCTAAGAATAAGGGTAAACTGGTTGCGATAATTCAAACATCATTGATAAATGAGCAGTTTAGATCTCAAAAGGAGAGTGGCAAAACAGGTCAACAACTTCAACAACAGGAACAACGACAAGTGAAAGATCAGTCAGATGAAGAGCAGTTACTCATTATACAGATAAATAAATTACTGAAAACGTATGTTGATACTAATGTTGAAGATAATCAAGAGTTAAATGACGATTTGACTAAAGTTTTAAATGGATTGAAAGATGATTCCATTGCTTCTAAAGAGTGAATTAACTATGTATTTTCTTTTTCTTTATACCTGTATATTAATAATGAAACAAACGAAAACAGTTTTTTAAAAAAAAACATCACTATATTACACATATTTATTTATTTATTGATTTATATATATAATGGTTAACACTGTTTATCTTTAAGTTCTTGCCTCCAAGCACGGAAAGATTCAGGAATTCCAATATTATTTGAAGAATCTAATATTTCAGCAGTAACTGATTCAGTATTCTCCGTAAGGGTTAAATAATTTGGATTTGTAGTTGGATCGAATACAAGTCTATAAGTTTTAGTTTCATCATTTTTAGGAACAGTTTCATTAATCCAATCGATCAAACCATTAAAAAATTTTAAACCTTGCATACATTTATTTTTGAATGGTTGTTTAACTTCAGGTTGACCTTGTTGATCTCTTAATGGGTTATTTTTAATTAACAATGGGATTTCTTCAGTTTTAAATTCTTCCACCGATCTTAAAATCAAATTATCGTCTCTAAAACCATAGATAATTTTAGGAATACCAACTAAGAAACACTGGGCCCATGTTTTCAACAACTTTCTCTCAAATGAGAACAAAGATTTTGGAGAATCTATAATTCTAGTTGTTTTCAATTCAACGTAATGTGATAAAGGATCTAAATCATCAGGTTTATAATCATAAACACAGTCAATCTCTGCACCCATAATTAATTTAGTCTTACCAAAACTTGTTCTAACCACTGTACAGTACTGTTCAGTATTATTAACAGGTAGTTTATTTCTCTTTTCAATCTCTTTACGTGAACATCTTGACCACTGTTTAGGTAATGTTGATATTGTTTCAAATTTATAACCTGAAAAAATTTGTCTACTGTTTAAATCAGTTTTAGAAATTTCTTCCAATTCACGTGATTCTCTAGCACTATGAATATCGGTTTGAATAAACAAGTGTCCATCAAACGGTATAATATTTAAAACAATCTTATCTCTATTCTCAAATGGTAATGTTAAAAGTGATCTCATTAAACCTCTCCATGTTATCACATCAGAATTTATCTTTAAACCTGTCTTTTTTTCAAAACTCTCAATAGCTTTCAATAAACCTGAAAATTCTCCAAAATCTTCAACAGTATTTTTTTGAAAATCACTAAACCCACCTTGTAAATCAATACCCCCTGGAACATTTAAATCATTATCAGGTAAATAATAGTAACTCAATTGACTATCATCTATAGTATACTCATTATTTATATCTCTAGAGTATGATATAAGTTCTTTAGGTTGCTTAACTGAAGCATCCTGTGATTTTGACTTTAATGGATAAACTTTATTAAATGTACTCATGTTTCTCTTCAACCAAATTATATGACCTGATACTTGGGAAAACTATATACTCTACCATCCACCCAACCAACCACTTAAATAAAACAAATTTGTCATTTTGTATTCGTTGTATTCGTTGTATTCCCTTTGAATTTCTTGTTTTTTTTTTAAAATTTTTTTAATTTTTGGGTACTTAAACGTCGATCGTCGATCGACTAAACTTATAATCGACGTGACGACAATCGACGCTAATTCAATAAATCGACGCAGTACGTCCCCTCCCCCGCAATTCATTTGACATTTGCACATCTCTACACGTGACCATATTTCCCCCCGTGGTTTTTAGCGGGAAAATTTTCAGTTCCCGCCAAAAAAAAGAGACAACGCACGATTTTTTTTTCACCGCCCATAAAAAAAATTTTGTCTGAAAATTTGAGCATTTTTTGGAGGAGAGGAACAAAGACGAAATTTTGCTGAAGTTTTACAGGAAATGAATGTCATTTTATATTTAAATTGTACGATTGTGTTTATTTTTCTTTTATTATTTCAACTACTATTTTGTTTTAAGAACTTTTTTTTCTTTATAAGAATTATTGTACTATTGTTAAAAGATGTCTTTTGTTTTGCAAATTGCAGGTAAAGCTCCATTAGTGGACTATGCTTTATTAAGTGCAGCATCATTTATTAACTGTGCTAGTAATGAATCATCAATTCAAATTGATTTTATTGATGATAAAGTTATTTCAAAAGAAGTTTCAACTTCATTTAGATTATCCAAAGGAGATCAATCATTTACTAATCAAATTGAAGCTTTAGAATTTTTAGCAACTGAATTCCCATCAATTTTAATTGCTCAATCTGAATCAACCAAATGGGTTAAATTTTCATATGAAAATTTAACAATTAGAGATTTTAAGAAATTATCATCAGATTTAGAAATTTTAGATCAACATCTGAATTTTAGATCATTTGTTATTGGACATAAAATTTCATTAGCTGATATTGCAATTTGGGGTGCATTAAGAGCCAATGCAGTTATGGGTTCAGTTATTAAGAGTTCAGTTTATATTAATATTACCAGATGGTATCAATTTTTAGAATCTGATAAAAGATTTGGTGGTGTTGTTGAATTATTAACTAAATCATTAGCTGAAATTAGAAAATTAGCTAAATCTTCAACAAGTGGTAAAAAAGAAGTTCACAAGGCTAATTTTGAAATTGATTTACCAGATGCAAAAGATGGTGATGTTGTTACTAGATTCCCACCTGAACCTTCTGGATATTTACATATTGGTCATGCTAAAGCTGCCATTTTAAATAAATATTTTGCAGATGCTTATCACGGTAAATTAATTATTAGATTTGATGATACCAATCCATCAAAGGAAAAAGTTGAATTCCAAGATTCAATTTTAGAAGATTTACAATTACTTGGTATTAAAGGTGATAGAGTCACTTATTCTTCTGATTATTTTGATAAGATGTATGAATTAGCTGTTCAAATGATTAAAGATGGTAATGCTTACTGTGATGATACTCCATTAGAAAAAATGAGAGCTGAAAGAATGGATGGTATTGAATCTGAAAGAAGAAATAGAACAGTTGAAGAAAACTTGAAAATTTTCACCGAAGAAATGAAAAATGGTACCGAAGAAGGTTTGAAAAATTGTGTTAGAGCTAAGATTGATTATGCCGCTTTAAACAAGACTTTAAGAGATCCTGTCATTTACAGATGTAACTTAACTCCTCATCACAGAACTGGTTCAACTTGGAAGATGTACCCAACTTATGATTTCTGTGTTCCAATCGTTGATGCTTTAGAAGGTGTTACCCACGCTTTAAGAACTATTGAATACAGAGATAGAAATGCTCAATATGAATGGTTCTTAACTGCTTTGAATTTAAGAAAAGTTCACGTTTGGGATTTCGCTAGAGTTAACTTTGTTAGAACTTTACTATCAAAGAGAAAATTACAATGGTTTGTTGATAAGAAATACGTTGGTAATTGGGATGATCCAAGATTCCCAACTGTTAGAGGTATTAGAAGAAGAGGTATGTCTGTTGAAGGTTTAAAGAATTTCGTTATCTCTCAAGGTCCATCAAAGAATATTATTAACTTGGATTGGAATATTATTTGGTCAGGTAACAAGAAGATCATTGATCCAATTGCTCCAAGACATACCGCTTTAGACGATACTAACTTGGTTACAGTTAACTTATCAAATGGTCCAGCTGAATTATACTCTGAAGATAAACCAAAGCATAAGAAGAACCCAGATGTTGGTAACAAGAAGGTTTACTATTCATCCAAGGCCTTATTAGAACAAGGTGATGCTGCTTCTATTGAAGATGGTGAAGAAGTTACATTCATGGATTGGGGTAACGTTATTGTTCACAAAGTTCACAAGAATGCCCAAGGTGTTGCCACTTCAATTGATGCTGAATTACACTTAGAAGGTGATTTCAGAAAGACATCAAAGAAGTTAACTTGGTTACCAGCTGAAAAGACCGTCAAGGTTGAATTACTTGACTTTGATCACTTAATTACAAAAGATAAATTAGACGAAGGTGATAACTTTGAAGATTTCTTAACTCCACAAACTGAATTCCATTCCACCGCCGTTGCCGATGCTAACGTTGTTGATATGAAGGTTGGTGATGTTATTCAATTTGAAAGAAAGGGTTACTTCAGATTAGATTCTAACACTGATGGTAAATACGTTTTCTTCACTGTTCCAGATGGTAAGTCTGTTAACAAGTACGGTGCTAAGGCATAAATGTTTCTTTTCTCCATTTCCCTCCAGTCTTAATATAATAACCAAGGAGTTTATCTTTGGAATTTTTTTTTTGAAAATTTTACTATCTTCTCTGGTCGTCTAAGTTTATATTTCTATAGTACGATTATAATATATTAAGTAGTAATTTATTAATTTAAAATTAATAAGTAAATGCGAAGTATGAAATTAGCTTCCACTAATCATTAAGTATCTAATTAAAATTTCAAGAACGGAAACAATAACACTCAAACCAATTGCAATAATTAAAACCATTGTAATTTTAGTCATTGTACGTTCAGCTAAAGAATCTGCCACAATATCGAAAAAGTCTAAAAACACTTTACATCTATCATTGATAACTTCAACACGTTGATCAATTTCTAGATATTCTCTAATTGCTGTATACAGAGGATCTAAACCAGGTTCAATGGACCAGAAATATTCAGGGGTATCCAAAACATTTGAAGATAAATTAACTTCGTTACGCAACTGAAATAATTTACCTGTTTTAATTAATAGCTTCTTTCTTGTATAATTTTGTAGTTTTCCTGTTAATGCTAATGCTTTTGGAAGTCTTGAAATTGAATTCAAAATGTTTGACATTTTACTTTCAAACATGGAAAGTTTTGTGGATTGTGCAATAGCGTGAGATATAGTTAACTTTATCAAGTGATCACCAGATTTTAGTGTAATCATATCATTGTAAATTCTTGGAGTTGGGATATCTCTTATGTACTCAAAGTGAAATTCCTCTGTTTCAATTGCATGTTCGGGCACAGGTTTCACGATGAAAGAGATTTGTTCATTGAGTACAGGTACCGTTTCAACTCCTTCATTAGAAGTGACAGGTTCTAAACTATCATTTCTTTTGTCCCTTTGATTATTGCTCAAGGAGAATTCATCGTCATCATCTTCGTCATCATCATCAAGTGCAAATTCACCAGGTTGAATCTTAGCAAAAACAAGATCTGCTAAAATGTTTTTTTCGTGAACTTCGGTAAAATTCCAAAAAACAACAACACCATAATCTAAAATAAACATTTCAGCATGTTTAGTTAAATCAGGTAAGTTAGATTGATGTCTACTCTTACCGAACGATGAATTGGAAGATGAACGTCTCTTTTTATGTTTTTTCGTAGCAGAATCTGAACTAGCCGTTCCGTCAACGACAGCATCATCAGATAACTGTGAGGAAAGTAAACTGGATTTACCATTTGAATTGGATTTTGTTTCTTCTGTGGCGATATCAGTTTGGTCCCCATCATTTGTGATAACATTTTTCTTGTTAGTGGTAGCATGTGATGTAATAGAAGAAGATGATGATGAGGATGATGATGAGTCACTCTGTGTATTTTCACGTTGTTCGTTTAGAGCATGTTGTTCTCTTTCCATTTCTTCTTCTAATACACTTTCGGTGGGACTACTACTAACAAAGAATTGTGGTTCTGATGGATCAAATTCAGAATTATGGTGATTAGGTGGTGATGAAAATTCAGGATCAACCAAACTGCCAATTGGACTCATATGTGGAGAATTTCTAACATCTTGTTCTCCATCTTCTGCTGAATAAAATTCATAGTGATGATCACGTTGTTCAACTTTATTTAAGAAATTTTCCATCAATTGATTACCGTGAAGCATTTTTGCAGAATTATTTGATTGTACTCTATAACCATTATCACCTGGTAATAAAGGTAAAGAGTATGGAACATATAATGCTTCGTCATATAATCTTGGAGAAACTATATGATGCTTTGATAAAAATTTAGAAGTTAAAGATAAGTTAAAACCTTCTGAAATTAAATATGCAGTTACTCTTGGATATTCATTCTCTCTTTGATCTTTAGAAACTCTTTCAGCTCTTGTTCTTTCATAATTACCATGGAAAATATTATCAGTTGTTGTTTCATCTTTATCCCTTTGATGATCTTCAACTTCATAAGACTGTGAAGGTATTTTCCCACCAGATGCATCTATCAAATTTTGTTCTTGATCTGGAATCAAAACCAATTTATGCGATATCTTTGATGTTCTACTTGGTAAAGTTTTATAATAGTGAGGAACACTTCTAGGACCTGATCTAAGTGACATGCCACTTTGAAATGATGTATTTGGTGACATAAATCTAGGACTTTCCCTCTGCCTTGAAGACGGTATATCACTAATGTTTGATATTATATTTGAAACTGATATATCACTGAATTTGGTAGCACTTGGAGGTCTTCTTGACTTTGACGATCCTGACCAAGATGGTTGAGAGTATCTATCAGATACTGAACCACCTCTTTGAATTCTTTCTTGTTTGTGACCTGCAAATGGAGCCTTAATCTGATTTTTTCTAGAATCCGTCACCAAGATCGATGGTGATCTCTTTGCCGTAGTAGACTTTTGTGATTTAACAGATGTTGAACGGGCTGTATCATTCGTAGATTGAGACCCTGTAGGGGACTGTAATTTCCCACTCTTAGAAGACATCTTACACCAAAGCCAATTCTCTACTATTTAATACTAACACAGATGATGATCTTTCAGATTAATTGCCAATTTTACTAACTACTAAATGGATAAGAAAATAATAATAAATATAATAAAAAAGGCACAAATTTAAAACAAATTAAAACAAATAAACCGCTGCCGGGTAAAAAACGTCATCGTTTCTGTGTTTTTCCCCTATATTTGCATCTTTACACCATAGACGTTTTTTTTGTTTTTTTGCGAATTTTTTTGTTTTTTTTTGTTTTTTTTTTTTTTGTTGTGGAAATTTGCAAAAGTGAGACATTTCTGGAGAGGAGGGAGAGATTAAAAAAATGAATTTTTTAAATTTGAATACTTTCTTAATTTGTTTAGGTTTTTTTTTTTTCATTTTATATATTCAATTGTAGTATCAACGATTAAAAACAATATGAGCGACATTGATAGTGATGAAGATTTACTTGCCTTAGCTGGAGGACAAGATGATGAAAGTGATTACGAACCAGAAGTGAAATCATCTTCAAGAGGTACCAGTAAAAGAGTTCATGACTCTGATGATGATGATGATGATTTGGGAGGGAATAACGATGATGATGAGGATGAGGATGGATTTGCTGAACAAGATCCATATCCATTAGAAGGAACTTTCAAGAATGAAAAGGATAAATCAGAATTACTTGCCATGGATGAAGTTACCAGAGAACAAATTTTATACGATCGTCAACAAGAGAAGGAAAAATATTCTGAAAGAAGATATTTAGCTTTAAGAGCAAGACAAAATAGAGCTGAGACAAGTACATTGAAGAAAAGTACTGCTACATCATCTAAAAAATTAAGAACCAGTAAACTTTCTGAATTAAAGAGACAAAGAGAAAAGAAAAATAGAAAAGAGAATAATAAATATGACTCTGATGGAGAAGAATTTGATGATTTGATGGATGGTGCAGAAGATCTTGATGATTTGGGAGAAGAAGATGATGATGATGGATACTACTCAGATGAGATTGATACAAAAAAGAGAAAAACTGTCAAAGATGATTACGATGATAAATATTACAGGGATGCAACATTGAGTGATATAAATGTTAAAATTAGATCCAGTAGATCCGTTTTGTCAAGATATACATTCCGTGATGAATTTGATGTTGTTATTCCAGGTACATATGTCAGAGTTAACATTGGAGTTTCAAATGAAACTAGACAAAATGAATATAGACTTTGTAAAGTTGAAGAAATTAGAAGAGGTGGTAGACCATATGATTTATTAGGTAAACCATGTGATACATATTTATCCGTTTCACAAGGTGAAGCAAAGAAAACAATTGACATAAAATGTATATCTGATTCACCTATTACGCAGCAAGAATTTGAATCATATCAAAAAAGACTTGCCGATTCAAATCAAGAATTACCATCATTAGGTCAAGTTGAAGATAAATTTAAAGAATTGAAGGCAATGTCAACTAGAAGATTAACAAATGATGATATTAATAAGATGGTTTCTAAAAAAGAAGCAATTTCAATTGCTGCAATGGATTCAGCTAATAGAGTTAAAAAATTACAAGCCTTAAGAGAAGAACTTCAAGTTGCCATTGAAAAGCAACAATTTGAAAAAGCTGAAAAAATTAATAAACAAATATCAGATTTATCTAAATATACTAATGTGGTTCCAACTGGTGTTATGTCAAAGATGGATAAAATTAATTTAAGAAATAAAAAGACTGATGAATCATCCATTAGAAAAGCTGAAAAAGTTAATGTGGGACTGAGACAAAAGCAATTGTTGAACAAGAGCTTTAACGACCCATTCAGTAGATTAAGAACAAATGCTAAACTTTTCTATAGCTCTAGTCAACCTGAACAAGATGTTAAGTCAACTGAAGAAAGTGAATCTAAGGAAGAAAGTGAACAGAAAGATAAAGTTGAATTGGTCAATTGTGCCTTCAGAAGAGAAGGTATTGATGCCGTTATCAAGGATATCAAATTTGACTTAGAACTTGATATTTAAGCTAGTATTTTTATAAGAAGTCAGTGTATAGTTAATAAATTCAAAAAAATGTATTTTGGTGTATCGTTAAAAGTATTTTTCTTTTTTTTTAATATTTTATTAGTATTATCATTAAATGTTATATAGATGCATATATATATATATGTTTATTCAAAAAATTCAAGTGAAAACTACATACTCGGTCAAAAACTTTTTATCTTCAGCAGACAACCAGTGGTTGTATATGTCTTGGAAACCTCCGTTGTTTTGAACGGTACATTCTTTGAAAAATTGAACCAATAACTCTATAACTTCGTCATCGGATCCTAAACCGGTTGGTCTCTGTCCATCATTGCCTTCAACATATGTTTGCAACTGTTCAAAAGATGGAACTCCAACGTCGTCTAAATCTTCCCATCCTTCGTCATCCTGTTCGTCATCTCCAACAGCACCTTCGTCTTCTTCCTGTTCTGTATGCGAATACGCATGGTCGTGATCGTGCTCGTGTTCATGATCATGTTCATGACCATCATTATGATGATGTGTGTGTGCATCAGCTTGTTGTTGAGCTGATTGAACTTGGAAACGGAATTCGTTAACTAAGAGTCTTATAATTTTAATATCTGCACCAATCTGCTCGAATTTTAGTGGCATACGTTTTGCCATAGATCTAGTAACAATAACGCCCTCTTCAACTTCATTTGGTAGTAATTCACCATTCACCTTAATCATTTTCAAATTTGAATTGTTAAGTTTGAAAATCTCTATAAATGCTTCAATGTTAGATTTGATCTTATCATAACCTCTTATAACCTCGAAAGATTGTAGCCAAATTGGTAAAACTTTTTGAATTGCTGGTAAGCCATCGACTTGGAAGTTGTACAGGAAATCAATTGTTGCTTGAGGTTGTGAAACTGTTAATGTGTTGAAAATAAGAATTAAGTTTTCTGTAGTAATCATTTCCTTTGTTGAAACAAGTCTAGTTGTAACAGCCTTTAAGATATCTTCTAAATATTGTTGAATCAATGATTCATGGTTGAAATTTTTGATTAGTAAAATGATCAAATCACCAAGCTTAACGATAGCCTGGTCAGATAGTTGTGGTGACAAAAATTTAGAAACAATTTTCAAAACAATTTCATCACCAGATAACCCAGATTCTGGATCTTGGTATGTTGGAATTAGTTCTGATGATTGTGATAAAATCTCATTGAAAACTTCAGAAGCAGATTGTAATAATTGATCATCTTCACATGCAATAATAAATGAATATATTTTTGGGAATATAAATGCAAACACATCTGAAGGAAGTTTGAATTCGTCTTCGTTAGATCCACTGATGAAAACCATCAAGACTTGTAAAGTAAGGTCGATATCAGCTGAATAGTCTGTATTGGTAGCTATCAAAGCTTGAGCAAGCTTTGGTAAAGCTATCGAACATAAACTGTTATAGTTTTCAGATGGAAGATTTCTAACTAGGTCTTCAATACATTCAATTACTAACGATGTAAGTGAAAAATTTGAAGCATCTTTGTAACCTATTGATAGGATCATATTTAATGTACCTTCGTTGTGTGTCAAAGCCTTATTATCGATATAGATTAAAATAGTGAGAGATTCCAACATCATAATAAATGTATCTTCTTCAGCATCTTCTGTTAAGTCATTTATCATGTCAATAAGTTGGAATTGAATTTCATTATCAAACTCGGCAGCTCTTATAAAATAGTTGAAATATTGGAATGCAATAAGAATTGAACTTTTCAAACACTCGTGACCCTCTTGTTTATTGGCAAAGTTTGCCAGTATTTGTTTTAAAGCAGGAACACCTGCAGACTTGATGTGATCGGTATACTTCATTAAGAACTTAGGAACCATAACGATGTATCTTCCTATTAACAAGTCAATATCTTCAGATTCTGTTTTAGGGAACTGTGAATCTATAGAGTTCAAGATATATCTCAAAAACTCGGATAGGTCAAACGAAGGTAGGCCAACCTCTGCATCGTTTGAAAATAAGTTTGTTAATAAGAATCCAATTGATTCTATATGTATCCATGTACTTCCAGAGTTTACTGATAAATTCAAGTGTTTAACTAAAGTTTCTATAAGAGCTTCGTTATCACTTGAATTTATACTTGTCATAAACTCTGCAATTGAATCTCTAACATTAATATCTTTGAAAAGTCCAGTCTCATCAGTAACATAATCATTAAAATTAGATGTATAACTTAATTGTGCTTCAACTGGTAAATATGCAAGAGGGATTAAAACTTCACAAAGTTGATCTAGTTTTTGTGAAGATGATGGACTTAATGGTTGTATTTCAATCAAAGAATTTAAGAAACTTATCTCTGTAGAGACTAATTTTTCAATTAAGTACATTGGTTCTTTTCTTTCCCTTTGATTATTTTGAAATTCTTCAACGTCAGGAAACATTGAAGAAAAATTTTGTGATTCTGATGTAATTAATGACAAATAAAGTTTACCAAAATTAGATAATTCAAAAAGTATCATATCAATGAATGGTGTCTTTGATTTTTTAAAAATTTTAGAGAATGCATTTAGTAAAGTATCTAAACAGTCAAATAATTCATTTTTCAAATCTAATGCAATTAAAGAATTAATTAATTCATTTGTATTCCCACTAACTTGAGAAACACATTGACCTAAAAGTTCAACAATGTTTGGTAAAACATGTTGAACAAAATGTCTTCTATTTGAATTGACATCTAAATCACTACTTTCAAAAATTTGTATAATAATTTTAAGTAATTTAACAGTTTCAGATTTAATGGCTAAACTATAATTATCGTTTGTTAATATTCTTTCACATGTTTGCATGATTGTAGTGGCAATTCCATCTTCGAAAAAATGTGTATCTGTAACTAAATCATCAAAAACATCTTGTAAAACAGATAACGATCCTAGTATTTGGAAATTTGTTGACTCTGTCGATGTAGCAAGTAAATATAAATCATTTAAAAGTGATGGCCATTCATCTGGATAGTCGACAGCAGCAACTTGAACTATGGCATAACTTGCACTACTTCTAATCTTGGAATCGGAAACACCAATTAATTTAATCAATGATTCACGAATAAGTTGTTTCGAATTTTGATCAATTGTACTTGGTCCAACATAAGAATCAAATGCTGGAGACCAATACTTAGGAACAAGTCTTTTAAGATGTAATAAAGAAGCTTGACGAATGAAAAGTTCAATGCTTGAATCTGTTGCAATTTGAACTAAAGTAGAGAGAAATTCACTAGGTTGAGAACTTGAAATAGAATTGAAGTCTAATTCAGCCTGAATTCTAACATTATTATCGGAACTAGTAGTTCTCAAGATTAAGTCCAAAACAAGATTAATTGACATGATATTAAACTTGATTAATTAGTCTATTACTTAAAATAGAAAAAGTAATACAAAAAAAAACCCCTTTTCAAGACAAACAAAACAAACAAAAGTCAATAAATAAGACCTTTTTTAACGTGTTTCCCTCTTTTTCTTTCTTTTCCCCTTTTTTTTAAAAAAAAAAAATCAAAAAAAATTTAAAAAACTGTCAATTTACGTAAATGTGTCAATTGCCGAAAAAAGCGAAAAATATTTTTTTCTCTCACTCAAATTTTACAACAAACACAACACAACCGATCAGAGTGAGAGAGAGAGGAAGGGAAGGAAGGAGGGTGGCACAAATTCTTTATTATTAATCAATTTTTGTTAATTGTATCATTTTATATATTTATAAGTTTGTATACTATATTAATTATAATTTAAACTATATAAAGAGTGAATTGGAATCTTCATTAGAATATATTTTTTGAGTTGATAGAAAGAATATAGTTAGTAATACATAATGTCCCACGAGTACGATTCTGATAGTAGCGATTCCATCTTTTCAGATGAAGAAGATGACTTATGCCCATTATGTGTTGAAGAAATGGATATAACTGATAAGAATTTTAAGCCATGTCCATGTGGTTATCAAGTTTGTCAATTTTGTTATAACAATATTAGAACTAATCCTGAGTTGAATGGTAAGTGTCCAGCTTGTCGTAGACTTTATGATGATGATAGTATTGAATATAAGAGTGTCTCTGCAGAAGAATGGAAGACTAATCAAGCCAAAGCTGAAAAGAAGAGAAGAGAGAAGAAACAACTTGAAAGAGAAAGAAAAGATGCAGAACAGGCAAAGAGACATCACTTGGCTGGTATGAGAGTTATTCAAAAAAATTTAGTTTATGTTGTTGGATTAAATCCACCATGTTCACCTGAAGAATTACCAACAGTTTTAAGATCAGATAAATATTTTGGTCAATATGGTAAAATTTTAAAGATTGTTATTAATAAGAGAGCACCAAATCCAAATGCTAGTCATCATCCAATTGGTAATGCCGGTTATGGAGTTTATGTTACATTTGCTAGAAAAGAAGATGCATCAAGATGTATAAGTGCAGTTGATGGTTCAATGAGTGATGGTAGAGTCTTAAGAGCAGCACATGGTACAACTAAATATTGTTCATCATATTTAAGAGGTCAACCATGTCCAAATCCAAATTGTATGTTCTTACATGAACCTGGTGAAGAAGCTGATTCATACACTAGACAAGATTTATCAACTAGAGCAATTAATAAGAAATTAGAAGAAAGATCTGCTACAAATGGTTTAATTCCACCTCCTCCACATCTTGATGATTATTCTCCAGCTTCATCTCCAGTTGGTTCATCAGCTTCATTGGCTTATCATCATGATCATATATCCCCATCTACTTCAAATAATCTTCACATTTCATCATCATCAAATAATAACAATAACACTAATAATATTTCTCCAAATGGATTCTCTCATTTCAGTAATGGAGACTCGTTGGCAGGTGCTGCTGGTGATGATGGTGATGATGGTGCACCTGCATTACCGGCAACTGCATCATGGGCAAAACAACAAGCTCAACTTCAACAGCAACAACAACAACAACTTGGTTTCACAGGATCCTCATCTTCATTTGCTGAAAATGGTGCACCACCAACTACATTATCTGCGTTCCCAACATTAGGTGATGCAATTTTACAAAAATCAACAAGATCACAACATACTCAAATTAAAAAGAAGGAAAAGAAAGATAAAGATTCACAATCAGTTGCAACAGTTGATGATACTTTACAATCTTTCAAGATGATTAATGAATCTATTAAAGCTTTAAATAACCAAGATGAATTCTCATATACTATAAAGCCATCATTTAAGATGTCTCAACAACAAAAATCTACACCTGTTTTTTCATTGTTCCATCAATTTAAAATTGATAACCTTGATAGATCTATAATTGATAACAATAGTGAAGAAAGTAAGCAACATATGTTGAAAATTGTTGACTCGTTATTGTTTGTTCCATTTAGTAAAAATTATAACTATAAGGCAAGTTCCGTCGGTGTTGCTCAGCAACAACAGCAACAACAGCAACAGCAACAACCACAAGAAATACCAAGAACGTTTGCTGCTCAACAGGTTCCACAACAATTCTACCAACCTCAACCTCAAAGATTCCAAAACAATATAGCCACTAATCCACAGCAACAACAGGTTGATATTTCACAGCAACAGCAATCACAGCAACAACAACCACAACAACAACAACAGCAAATCCCAATCCAAGCAACACAACAATTCTTACAACAACAATTTTTCCAAAAATTTCAGCAAATGAAACTTAACCCTGAAGAAATGAGCAAAATGTTCCAAGCACAACAAGCTAATTCAACTGCAACTACAACCACTCCTCCACCACCAGGTCTATACGGTTCAACCGGTGCTGTTTCCAGTAATGAAACCAAAAATAACAGTGCTGAGTTATTAAATCAATTAATGGGTGGAAAGAAGTTAACTTCTTAAATGAATTTACTTACTTTCTCTCCCCCATTGTTCCCCCTTCTGCTTTTGTTTTCTTGTACTGTTACCATAATTTTCATGTTCTGATGTTCTGCCTTTTGTTTATGTCTATACCCTAGTATAATTTGTACTATTATTTTTTTGTTCTTTTCTCTTAAATTCCCTTACTTTTTGTACTTTAATATAAATAAGTATACATAATGAAATAATACTACTACAGTAAAAATTTATATACAGAAAATTGAGCACATTATTATTACATAACTATTAATATTTATCTCTATTGACAAATCTACCTAAGGGACTTCCTTCATAATCGTAATCGTATATTTCTCTGTAGCTAACATTATTATTAAATCTAACACTTGAGCCTGTGGCTGTGTGTGCCTGTTGTGTTGCTGGTGTACTTGAGAATCTATCGATATCATTAGATTCACTCTTAGAAGGACTGTTGAAAATTGGTTGTGGTGGAGTGAAAAATACCGTTGTATCAGTTATTTTTTGGGGAGATTGAGGTATGCGTAAAGGTGATTTTAAAATACTTTTAGTTGAAGGAGATGTAATTGTAGCATCATTCAAAGTTGTTTGATCATTATTTGTAAAATTATAATAATTATTTGTAGTTGTAACTTTTGATGATCTAAATTTATTGAATAAAATATTTGGAATTAAAAAACTGAATAATACCAAACAGATAATTCCAAATAAAGTTCTAAAACTTAACTTGTGGAAAAATGCATTCAAACAATCTGCCAATATTTCAAAATACGCCACTGTTGTAATGACGGATTCTGGATCTTTATTCATACATCTATCCCATTCATTACATGAAGATTCTAATGCCGGAACTCTAAATTCAGGTGAACAATTATTTCTCAAGTATTCTCTTTTACATGCATTTATTTCATGTTGAACCTCTGTTGAATAACCCTGTATTTTCCTATCTGCATCATTTTTAACGGCAAGAAATGATAATATTATTAAAGTTAAAACACCTCCAAATACCAATGCATTTAGTACAATTTGTATTATAAGTGTTAGATTATTAGCACACTGTGGATCACTTAATATTCTACGTATCAAAGATGAATTTTTCCCATCTTTCTCCACTGGTTTATTGTTGTTATTCTTGTTATTACTCTTGTTATTGGTAGGTAAATTTAACGAAGAAGAAGAATTTAATAATTTATTCTTTCTTGATGGAGATAAAGAAGGTAAATCTGATCTTCTTCTCTTTCTATTCAACATATCAACAGCTGTAGAATAAGATGGATATTTACCAGGTGTTGTTGTTTTACTACTACCACTACCTTGTTTCTTATCAAATATATTATAAGCACCTTTAACTGGATTTAATTTCCCATCTTGAGTTGACATTTTCAAACCAGGTTGAGAATTAAGAAATGTTTCACTAACTCCCTTTTTAGCATTTTCATTCAAAAATAAAGCAAAAGAATTATTTGCATTTAAATCTGAATTTTTCAAAGTTGAAGTTGGAGTTGATTGCAACATGGAAAATGATATCGGAGTTGATTCATTATCATTCTCATTATCATTAAGATTTTTAATACCATTTGTGTTTGTTAAATAATTATAACCATCATTTATCTTTTCAGGTAATAAAGTCATACCATTTTTAGCTTTTTTCAAAGTTTCTGTTAATTCATTTCTTTCATGTTGAGTTAATTCAGAAGTAGCCTTAACTGGTGTTAAATTTGTACTGATCTTAACAGATGATAAAGACATTGATCCGTCCACTCTATCGTCAACAATAGACATAATAAACAGTAAGTAGTACTCGACAAAGACCCTTGTATAATATATATATATATGTATGTATGTATATATCACCTTATACAGTACACTTGATTAATTAATTCATATATATACGGAATCCATTATAATCAATCACTAAGCTACGAAAAGTAAACAATTAAAAGGAAAAATTACTAAATTGAGAAATGGATTATATAATATATTATGTAATGTATAACGACGGGTCTATCGACGTTTTTGATTTCTAAAAAAATCTCCTCATCTAACATCACGTGATTATTAATCCCTTCCCGAATCCCCCCACTTAAGCCCACACTCTGAAATATCAACAGTTATTTGTTTATTGTTTATTTGTTTATTTGTTTATTTGTTTATTTGTTTATTTGTTTATTTGTTTAATATATACGATATATAATATACGGTAGGTGTATTTCATTATATATATTCTAATATAGTATATTGAGTATACAATTGAGTAATGGCTTAAGAAGGGATATGATTGTGTGATGGTTGAAAGAAAGAAAAGGGGAAATTTATTTGTGGTCGGGTGATTATGAGCAGTCAGTTTTTGTTGTAAATTGTAGTTTATTGATATAGATTATTACATATTTCTTTGTTTATATAGGTATATATGATTGATATATATTTATATATATATATATATATATATATATAATATACGTCCATTAATATATATTACAATTGATAATTTATTTGTTGTGTATAATAAATTTATCCCTTTGATTGCTTCCCTTCCCCCTTTAAATATTTTAAAGCCTATAAAACAATTGAGAAGTTTCTTTCTTTTTTTATATATAAATTAAAGAAGGCAACAAAGAATATTATACGTTATATTTCCTTATCGGTAGTTTATTAAAATTAAATTCAACGTTTGATTCGGTGTTTGGTTTATTAGGGACAACTTTTTTCTTGTGTTTTTTTTACCTCTTTCTTCTATCTTTATTTGGTTGCTTAATTTCAAGGATTTTCTGATTTATTCCCCTGTCTTAGTATGACTGAATACTTGGTCCCATTTTCACTTCCTGATGCATCACATAGTTACTCTAAAGTTAATTTAGCTGGATCTTTCAATTCTTGGTCTCCGAATGATACCCCATTAGAGTATAAATCTCCTCGTTGGATTGTAAAATTAACTTTCAAAGAGAATGATTCATACAAGATTAACAATAAGATTTACTATAAATTTGTTATTAATGATACAGATTGGGTTTTAAATGATGATAATGATACTGATGTCGATTCTACAGGTATTACAAATAACTGTGTCGTTTTGAAAGAGGAAAATATTGTTGCTAATAATTTTGAATCTGATGATCAAATAGGTTCATCTTCAAATGATTCATCAACTTGGATTGAAGTTGAAAATGAAGAAAATATTACTCAATCGTCTAATGATAATAGTAAATCATCATCTACATTGGATAATAACAAACAAGTTACAACTGTTACTGATAGTGGTAGTTATTACTCATGGTTATTATCTCTGAGTAAAGCACTGGATACGTTGAAATGGTTTTTCAAGTACTATCTTTTTTCTTTATTTGCGAGTAAGAATACAACAGGTTCAAATAAATCTTGAGTTATAACATACTTTTCAATTTTCTCTGTGTGGGTTGAGCTGAGGTCCGAGAGGGATCATATAATTTCCATTTTTCTTTTTTTTCTTTCTTTTCTGTCTTTATTTCCATCTTGCTTTCTTTACTTATCAATATTCATTACTGGATGGTTATTTTTTACTTCTACGTACGTGACATGAATTTTTTTTTTTTCCCAAATTAAATTAACCCATTATCAATAATATATAAAAATTCTAAGTTTTTGTTTTTATTTCCCAAAATATTTCAATTCACCGTATCGTAGCATAGGATAAGAAACTGCTGTAAGACCAATTGATAAAAACAGTCCTAAATCAGCACCATAATCACCAACAAGTTTAGCCAAGACACCCATATAATAAACTTGATTCATTCCTAGTATTGCCCCTGCAACACCAAATAAGAATCCCAAAGTTGCTGCAATACCATGAGTTTGAGTAGCTTCTTGATCCCAAATATTGAAATTATAGTATGGTTTAGAAGTTGTTGTACAACATGGTGGTAACTTTGAATTAATTGATTGATACTCTGCCATGCTGTCATCTTTTTTTTCATCTGTTAAGTATGACGTTGAAGATTGATCATACTCCTGTGAAAATTCAATTTTGTATAGTTTAATTAGTGAAGTTGATCTGAAGATAATATTTTCTTCAAATAATAATACAAAATAAATGGATATCCAGTATCCTAACATTGGTAAAAAATTTGATAAAATTGAGCTCAACTTATTTCTACCACACATAGCACAGGTTATAGTTATTGCAAATGAAATGAGAACTATAAACCATCTTGGTAAATATTTATAGAACCAATTGTCAATCATTTGAATGCCAATTGAAGATGAATAAGTATTTATAATATTATTTGTAATTAGTGAGAGCCATAGTATCACCAATAAAAATTTACCAAATCCGTTCCACTTCCCAAAAATTAAATTCAATAACCCACCAATTGATGAATCTTCATACACTAAATACCATGAATCATCACCAACTGTTGCATTAGCGAGAAGTATAGCAATGACAGCACCAATTGTAGTTGGTATAACTATTGCCATAAATGTAAATAAAAAAGTTGTCACTTGAGGGAAAGTTTCAGGCATTAAAACATAGTAATCAGAAGCAATGCCTCCCCAGGTGGCAGTAACGGAATAACATAGAGTGAAGAAACTAATTCTATCACCAATTATTGTTTTAGAATCCCCAATACTCTGCAATCCATTATATTCCCCACTTATCTCTTTATGTGCGATACCATATAATAAGATAACAACAATTAGCACCGGAATACCAATAAAAGTTTCAAATCTCAATAATTGTTTAATTCCAAAGACAGCTATAATTAAACTTACTATGGAAATAAGGAAAATTCCAACCTCTATTGGGAAATTCCCATTACTCAAACTATACAATATTTCACCACCAAGAACACAGTTTGTCACTGACCAACCAAGAACACCAACAACATTAACTAAAGAAACAAATTTAATTGTATATCTCCCAAATAAATATCTAGCCGAGCACATTTGTCTTAAACCTGATCTAGGACCCATTGTAGCACAATATGCGGCAATAAAACATCCAGCTACTAAACCAAGTATCCCAATTGTTAATGCATCTTTATAACCTAATCCATAAATCAATGGACCTAGAAAAAATGAAGACATTGAAGTTAATCCACCACATCCTGAAATCCATAAACCTGTTATTGTAAATAAAGAATGTATTAATGACTTTGGTGAACGTTCATCTGGTAAATATCTATGAATACCTTGAGATTCAACCCCACAAGAGTCTATCACTTTGGATACCTGATCTAATTTTTTGAACATCAGACTTCAAACTCTGTGAATAAATTAACAAAGACTAGATACACGCCAACCTCTATAGAAAGAAAACTCAAAACACTATAACTTGGAGCAAACAAAGGATCTATATGGCTATAAATACCATTCCATCAAATATTAATCTATAAAAAACTGAAAATTTTTGAAAAATTTGGCTCATCTTCAAAATACCTGCGTTATCAGTAAAATTCAAATTTTCCGCCCATAAAAAGTGAATAATTTTCACTTTTGAAGAGTTTTTTCACTTTTCAAATCTGAAAATTAAATCTAAAATCTGCCACATATGAAATGTGAAATGTGTAAATGTGAATTTTCTTTTTTTTTTCCCTTGATTTAATTTTACACAGCCTTTTAATAAATTTTGCTCTTTCAAATCTGAATTGTGATGTTTAAAACGGGCGGAAATCTGTTAAAACTGAAGATCTTCCCTAAAAGGGTTTAAACCGCTGGCATTTTACTATTTTATGTATATATGTGTTAACAATGACTCACTTTATGTGATAAGAGAAATATAGTGTACGGATATATATATATATAAGTATATTGAAAGGGGATTTATTTTGTGATTAAAAAGGCAAATTAAGAGAAAAAGAGAACTATATCATAAACCATGTTGAAATAGGCTTTACTTGAATAATGAGAAAGTTTGTAAAAAGAAAATCAAAAAAACCAGAAAACTATAGGATAAAATGAAATAACAAAGCAGAAAGGCAAGTATAGAGAACAGAAGCAGAACAAAGAATAATAAAAGAAAGGTATATCTGGTGGGGGGAGGGAAGAAAATGAAAACAAATTATAGTGATCAACGATCAAGTTGATTTTTTGAAATAAATGGAAAAAAGAAAAAAAAAACATACATGTATATAATTGAAGATTGAACGCAATGATTGGAAAAGTGGAAATAATATGAAAAATGAACAGGGAACAGTGAAAAAATGAAAAAGTGTAGAAAAAAAATAAACTCTATTAATTGTGAAATAAATCTGAAAGTGATTCAGACAATGAAAGAAGAAGTAGAAAAAGTGGAAACATCAAATGATAATAATCAACTGTAGAGTAAAGTTTATTTATCATTGTTATTATTTATTATTAGTAGTATAAGCATTGTAAGTGCTTTTTTTTTTTATAATTGTATTTGTAAGCATAAAGGATTAAAATTGTTGATCGGTAGTATTATTAGAATCATTGTTGATTATAATACCCATTGGATTTGCTTGAGAGTAAGGTTCGAAAACACCACTATCTGTATCAGAGCTTGCATTATCTGAATTACTATGTGTGTCATCATCTGAATAATCATAAAACTGTTGACCATTAATATCATTAATGATTTGATTTCCACTGTTATAGTTATTTTTATTATTGTTGTTATTATTAATGGATTGATCATTTGAATTATTAATGGATTGAGATTGAAATTGTCTTGGAACATTACCACATCTATCTTTTCCGAAATTGATTTTACAACGTTGATAATCATCATTGTTTCTAATACCATCAATTGCTTTTATAGCATTTGAAATATTTGTAAAATTAACAAAACAGCAGTGTCTTTCATCAAAGAAATTAATTTGTTCAGTTTCACCAAATTCTTTAAAATCTTTAAATAATTTTTCTTTTGTGAAACTAACATCAGGAATTTTATCTAAACCACCAATATAAATATTACGACTAGCACCATTACCAACTGCTAAATTTATTGAATTTGGTAAAGGACCAGAATGTTTACCCCAACCAACTTTAATTTTTCTATTATGAATAATTAAACCATGTAGTGAAGACATTGCATAAAATTGAGCAGCTGAAATTGGATCAATAAAAGTAATGAAACAAACGTGACGTTCATTAATTAATCTAACATTTTGTAAGATACCACCTCTAACAACATTACAAATTTCTTCAATTGTAGAATCAGGATGTAAATTACCTAGATAAATAGTTCTATTACCTAAATTTGATGAACCACCAGCTGATGTTGCAATTACAGCAGCAGCATTTGATTGTTGAACTAAAGCATTTGCAATTAAATCTCTATCCACTTGATTCAGTAAATTTTCAGAATTTGGATTTAAACCTAAATATTGAGCAGCATTATGTTGTTGAGTCTTTGTAATAAATGCACATCTATCTTTACCATAAAAAACTTTACGATCTTTATATTTTTCCACTAGTGGTAAAGATTGAACACATCTAATTGCAGACAGAATTGAAGTGAAATGAACAAATGCAATTTTTTTATCACTTAAGATTTTAATTGTATCAATTGGACCATATTCTTCTAAATCTTGAGCTAATTCTTCACGTGTATTATCATCTAAATTACCAAGATAAACATTTCTAGTTGCATTATATCTAGCAACATAAGATGCAACAACAGGTTGAACAGGAGTTGGTTTACCCCAACCAACTTTAACATCATGATTATTAATTGTTAATCTTTTCAAAATTGCATCTGAATGGAATAACATTGCAGAATTCTCATCCAAGAATGAAATGAATGCACAATTTTTAGAAGGAAGAATTTTTAGTGATTCAACAGTACCTGATCTAACATGATTTAATAATTCATGTGCTTGAATATCACTAGGAACATTTCCTAAATAAACAGTTCTAGATGGAACAGAGGATGTTTGTAATTGTGGTTGATGTTGTTGTAGTAATTGTTGTTGCTCCAAGTCTTGTTGTTGTTGTTGCACTTGTTGTTGCACTTGCTGTTGTTGCACTTGATCTTGATGTAATTTTAAAGGTGTAAATTGAGACTGTTGTAAATCAACCGATTTCTGTTGTAATAAAGAAACATTTTGAGGTAAAAATCCTAAATCTGAATTGTTATTACCAATTGATAAATTTGAATACTGTTGAGATAAATCATTATAAGAATTATTTAAATGTGGCAAAGAACTTGAAGAATTATTAAACTGTTGTTGTTGTTGTTGTTGTTGTTGTTGTTGAAAATCACCTTGATAGTAGTAAGCTTGATTATTGTTATTATTTAAATTGAATGAACCAGTTTGTTGAAAATCTGAATTGAAATAAAAAGGTTGATTTCCACCAGTATTTGATCCTTCTATATCATCCTGTTGCTGCTGCTGTTGCTGCTGCTGCTGCTGCCAATTTTGATCTAATTTTGAAGGTTGTACTAATGATCCAGTTGAAAATAACTGTTTATTAGACTGAGTAGTAGTATCATTACTGTCTAAATTATCATTTGAATCGTATATTGACTGTTGAAAAGACATTGTCATTGATGTGAATATGCAAGAGTTGAAATAAATAAATAAAGAAAGAAAGAAAGAAAAGTTTGCTTAATAATACAAAATTGAAAATTGAAATGACATAAATATACCAACTGAAAGTGGGAAAGGGAATGGGTAGGGGAATGAAAAAAAGGGAATGGGAATGGGAAATGGGAAATGAAAATGGGAAATGGAAAGGGAAAGGGAAATAGAATTGAGAATTGGAAAGAAATAAAGGAAAGGGGAACAAAGAAAATGTCTAATATCAATTGATAAAAAGTATAAATATAAAAGTAAAAATAATAAACCCCTTCAACACTAAAAGAATATAATGAAACGTATATAAATATAGAAAAATAAAACTTTTTCTCTCTTCTTTTTATTTTTAATACTTCCTTTGTTAATTCTTTTAGAATAAAATTGCTATTTATTTCTCTCTTTTGTTATGTCAAAAAAAAAAAAAAAACTCCAAAAACTCCAAAAACACCAAAAAAAAAAAAAAAAAAAAGAAAAAAAAAAGAAAAAAAGAAAAAGCCCAACCAAAAATACAAAAAGACAAAAAACAAAGAAATTCAAAGAAAATTTAATTAAAATTCAGGGGCAAATTTCAAGGGGAAATTTTAATTTATGGGCTGTATGATGTATATATACTACACTACACTATACTACAATACTACACTACTATACTACTATACTACTATACTACTATACTACTATACTACTATACTACTATACTACTATACATACTATACTACTATACTACTGTATAATATACTACTATAACATACTACACTACTATAATATACTACACTACAGTAATTTAAGAAAAGATCAATATGAAATTGGGATCGAAGATTTTATAAAATTACTATAATTCTGTACATCATACTAAATTACTCAACTAAATTATATTATTACTCCCGTACGTACGCTGAGTATATGACGTACGTCAGACTTCAGTTAGCACGTACCGGGGGATAGTTAAAATTATTTATACTAAACGTTTATATAAATTACATTTGCCGGCCCATACATCAAAACACGTCACCGGGTACATACTTACGTACTGCAAAGTTTAATAATTCCCTCTCCTTTAAAAATTTCTCAGTTTCTTCTCAGGTGAAATTTGAAAGAAGAAGAAAATCTGTCATTTCGAAGAAGAGGAAAATTAACGGAAATTTATAAAAAATAAAAATAAATTTGCGCGCTAGCGCGTACATTACGTACGTAACGTAACGTAATGTAATGTACCGTACGCGCGCGTGCCGCGCGCTATATATATATATGTTAATTTATAGTGCAAAATTATTAAAAATTCGAGGACTAGAAATTTCTGCGCGGGATATTTATATAATGATTGACGGGGGACGAGGGACGAGGGACAGGGGACGCGGGGGACTAGCAATTTTTTTAATATATAATTTTTATAAATTTTTAATGTCGGGTGTTTGTTTTGTGGATGTGTAATTGTATCTTATACTGTGGTGCGTAGGTATCATGTCTCAATTTATAGTGTAGTTATTGTATATTATATAATATATATATAATAATATATATATGGCCATCATGATATTTGTATGGCATACGTAGATAGAATTGCGCTCGATTTGTATTTACACAATTTGATCAAAAACATCTCCCACACAACACGCATTAATTATACTATTTGGATATTCATTACCGAATACGTACAATATACAATGCTCAATACCCTATACCCAATACTCAATATACAATATACAATATACAATATACAATATATATATATTTGTAATTGTATCTGCATATTGGTCTTTAAAAGCCAGTGTAATGCCGTTAAGCCGTGGTACCTATTACGCCCCGCTATATGTCTAGCACGTATATTTATTTATATATATTTAATATATAAATAATTTATTATATCATCGCAACAGCCGTTATGCCAAGTTGCACTAATTATATAATGAACCTTTGATGTTGATCCATCATATATCATCATATATATATCTTCATACATATGATGTTTCATGTTTTATATATATGAACTCTCATATGTTATATAACTTTTGTATATAAACTCTTGTATCATTAATATATATATGGATCAGATCAGTATAATTTCATATATCCTCAAGTCAATAGTATAATATCCATATATATATATATTATATATATGCACGTATTTATTGTAGAATTACGTAAGTTTTTATATAAAAAATATGAGAAATTAAGTCCAGTGGCTTAATTGTTGCTGACTTAATATTTGAATAATCTAATCGATAATTCTATTATATATAAATCTATATAAGACTATAGAATTGTTATATATAATATAAAATAAAAAGGGTATCTTTACATTATATTGGATCCTATGATCATATTAACAATCGTTACTGAGTTTCGTTCACTCACCACTCAGGCGATATAAAAGAGGAGATTCTGACTCAATACCCTATTTTGGGTAACACCTTATTCGTTAATCACGTGGTAATTCTTGATTAGCTAATTTACAATTTATCGATTCTTACACGAGCAAATTACATAATCGATTTCACGCTTATGTAATTTTGTCAAAATATATATGCATATATATATATATATATATATATATACAACTGTACACCATCTCTAATCTAGCTTATATAATTTTTTGTATTTTTTCTTTTCTTTGTCGTTTTTTATAAATTTTATAATTTCAAAGTGATAATTTATGTTTACTTTATTAAAGGCCAAATATCAACAATAAATTCAAATAAAAAAGTATTATCTAACACATTACGAAATTGTAAAAGCGATAAAGATAATAAAAAAACTAATGAAAAAGATAAAAGAATATAATTATCTACTTGTATTGCCAAACAAGACTCTTCTGCGATTCTAAATCAAAGAATATATAATTGCAACTATAGTTGAAAACACTGACAGCTTTGATAGGATACGCGAAGCTCCAGAAAGGTAGTCGCTCACAGGGATTTGAGAAGAAGACCCTGAGCCATTATCTCTACTGTCAGCTGTATCAGATCCTGAAGCAGAAGATATTCCGGTGTTTGCAGGAGCATTAGTTTCATTTTCTTCCGTTTTGCCTCCACTATTATTATTATCTGCTGTCAAATAGGTAGTATACAAATAGGTTGATTTGTCATTTGTGACAGTTAAGGCTGTAGTACAGCCACATTTAGATGCTGGAAGTGTTCCCGAAGCTTTAACAGTATATGTAGTATCAGCATTGGTAATACTAACAACACAAGAGAATGGTGTACCTGATGCAGTTTGCTCAACAATAACAACAGAACATGGCTGACCAGTGATTGTTGTAGTTGTTGTATACGTTCTACATTTATTTCCTGGGACAGTTATAGTGACTAATCCACTAGAAGAAGTTGGAGTCTCAACCACAACAAGATCATATGTATATGTAGAAGATCCCAAAGTTATAACAGTGTTGGTAGTGTAAGAGCTAGTGAATGTACCAGTCCAAGGAACAGAAGTCGTACTTGTAGCTTGAGGAGTTTCAACAACCACTTCAGAAGATGTATAAGTTGTTGAGCCAAGGTTGAAAACTATAGCTGATGTACGAGTGGTGGTGAAACCTCCTGTCCACGGGGTTGTAGTAGTTGATAATGGTTCAGTATATTTCGATGAAGGAACTTCAACAACCTCAACTTCAACTGGGATCGTTATACCATCTGAGACTGTAAATGAAGAAGTGGTGTAGGTACTAGTGTAAGTATTAGACCAAGGAGTGGTGGTAGTTAATGTAGGTTCTGGCACAAGAATTTCTGGAACAGTAGTTATGTAAGTAACTGAACCAGATGAGGTTGTGATAACAATGCTACTAGTAGAGGTATAAGTATTTGGCCAGTAAGATGTAGTAGTGATACTTGGGGCAGTATATTTCGAAGAAGGAACTTCAACAACATTAACCGCAACTGGGATTGTCATACCATCAGAAACAGTAAATGAAGAAGTGGTGTAGGTACTAG